>BLSH010103050.1:43510-74144 GCA_018402905.1 Glandirana rugosa
CTATTGGAAGCAGTGGACACAGCAGTCACTAATGCTGTACAGAAAGGTATGGAGCACATGCACAAGGAACTGCAATCCCACACTGCCAGATTAGAACAGGCTGAGGAAAGACTGTCTACTGTGGAGGATGACACCACTGCTTTGCTCGCCTCAGTTGCCAAACTCACATTGCAGAATAAAGATCTGCAAGAGAAGGTCATAGACCTGGAAAATCGCAGCAGGAGGAACAATCTGCGCATAATAGGCCTCCCTGAAACTTATTCCCAGCGTATCCTCCCCAAGTTATGTGCAGTCACTATACCAGAACTACTGGGCCTCCGAGCCCCCTGCACAGTGGAGAGGGCTCACAGGATTGGACAACCGTCCAATACTCGCTCTAAGCCCAGGGCGGTAATAGTACGCTACCTGAACTACATGGACAAGCAGGACGTCCTCCAATCCTTCAGGAAAATGCGTTCCCTAAACTTTGAAGGTCACAACCTACTTATCTTTGCGGACTACTCGTTAGAGGTCATGCAGAAAAGAAAAGCTTTTTCACCAGTCTGCACGACCCTACATGAGCTCAACATACGCTTCAGTCTGGCATACCCTGCTACGCTTTATTTTCAGACCCCGCAAGGAGACAAGAAGTCATTTACCTCCCATCAGGAAGCTGAACTATTCGTGGCTGACTCCCTTCAACCTGACATGGACCAGACCCCACAGTCGGAAGCTGCCACTAGAACAACACCCAAGAAATCCTCCATTGCGACACACAAACCTGGGAGCCCGTCGAAACCGCCCTACAAAAGAGTTTGCTTCGGACCACAAGACCTCCCTTCTCATCAGGACTAAGAAGATCTTCAGCGTACTCCCAAAGAACACGTCCTCATCAGACCTCCATTTTTCTTTGTATCGTCACTTCAGCAGCGAGATGACTCCTTTATCACAGCACATCCATAGCGGACTGAACAACAAACTGTAAGTGTGCACATACAAAAAAAAAAAAAAAAAACCCTGATCAGGGGTAAGCACGCATAGAATACCCCCCCTCAGTCGCAGTTTGGACAAGGCCACGAAGCTATGGTAATACCCTTAGAGTGTCTTAACATCCATATTGTTTATATTGTTCTCAACACCATGGGCGATATGTTCTGCATGTTTTTGAATAATAGGTTGGGCCCTGCCCCCGTGGTAGTCTACCGCCGGGACAGACTCCAACGGTTAATAACTCAAGTTCTAGACCTAGTTATATGGTTCAAAAATGTTTTCAACGCTCCTCTTGGTTCTCGGGGCGCTTCCATTATTTTTGTTAACAATTACTTTTCCTACTCCCCTCCCCCCTTCTCCCCCCATCCCCCCTACCCCCCCCCCACCTCCTTCAGTCTTTTCACTCCTCCAGCCTGCCGCCTCCCTACATCAACACCTCCAGGCAGAGGCGGAAGCCGGCAGGATTGACTTATCCCCTCTATGCGGAAAAAAGTGAAGTCCCTTAATTTAGATACAACTGGTGCTTTCACTCGGTGTGTGTTCCACCCAAAATGGTTTAGGCCTACCTCTAGCCTACTGTGCCTCCACCTGTGTCCACCCCTTGAATCAGGAGGCTTTCAAAGCAGGCTTCCCTATATGGGGCTTTCCCCACATCTAGATCCCTTTCTCACATACCCATGGACCCCCCAGGACGAGGGAGTAACCTGACAGTTGTGTCATGGAATGTGAAGGGACTGAGGGTCCCCCAAAAACGAATGCAAATTCTTAGACACCTCAAAAGACTTGGAGCAGACGTTGCCCTGTTACAAGAAACACATTTAAGGTCAGAGGATCTTCCCAGGCTCCGCAAACTTTGGGTAGGAGAGGTATATGGGTCCCCGGCCTTGGGGAGGAAGGCTGGAGTAGCCATTCTCTTGAGCAAAAAGTTGGACTACTCCGTCCGCAAAACGGAAGTGGACAATGTGGGACGTAGGATTACGCTCCACCTAACTCTCCAGGGCAGGGACTTAGCTATCTCCAATATATATGCTGATAATTCCCCCTCCCAGACTTACTTCCAGGACCTGACTACCTGGGCCCTTCAAATAGTGGAACCCCTACACCTCCTTGGAGGTGACTTTAACGCAGTCATGCATCCCACGGAGGACCGTTCAGCTTCACCCTCGAACCCATCCACCTCCCCCTCTCATTCCTCCTCCCCCCTGGCCACTGTAACAAATTCCCTACACATGACCGACATATGGCGCATGCTCCACCCCATTGACAGAGAATACACCTACTACTCCCCCCCCACAAGTCATTCTCACGCATAGACTACTTCTTCGCCTCCCCTCCGCTCCTTTCCATGATACGATCGAAGAAATGGCAATTTCAGACCATTCCCCCATCACTGTTAAAATTGCTAACCTTATCCCCAGGGGACCAGGCTCGCCCTGGCGCTTTCCCTCGTTTCTAGCTGATAACGAAGATCTTAAAAAATCACTTCATGATGCATGGACGGAATATACGTCCACTAACGCTGAGCATACCCACTCCCCCAACCTCTTTTGGGAAGCCGGAAAGGCCTTCCTCAGAGGCCGCATTATGGCATTTTCCACTAACTTTAAAAGAACGACCGCGACCAACCTTCAAAAAACCAGTCGTGAACTCAAAGAGGCACACAACCGCTTAAACTCGGCACGCACCACAGCCAATATCCAAGCATGGCAACAGGCAAAACAATCCTTTGACCACTGGTCCTCTCAACAGGAATTGTCTAGGCAATTCCACACAAAGCTCCTGTACCACAAACACGGCAACAAGGCCGGAAGACTTCTAGCTCGCATGGTTGCAAACAAATACTCCCCGACCCACATCCCCTCACTGAGAGATCATGCAGGCAATTTACACACCTCCCCAGCCCAAGTAGAGCGCATATTAACTAACTACTATAAAAATCTTTATGCGGAGGATCAGATTCACGTCGACAAAGCGTCAGACCTTTTACAATCCGCCAACCTTCCAAAAATTACTAAAGCCCAACTGGAATCCCTCAACGAACCCATCTCCCTTCTAGAAATACAAGACACCATCAAATCCCTAGCCAAAAACAAAGCACCCGGCCCGGATGGACTTTCTGCAGACTTCTACAAATTGTCTACAAACTTCATCCCCGAAACCCTCCACCTTGTTTATACCAATATTTGGAAAGGGGGCCCCTACCTCCCAACGGGACACTCCGCCTATATCAAGCTCATAGCAAAAAAGAACAGAGACCCATTATTACCAGGGTCATATAGACCCATCTCACTTATAAACGTCGACGCAAAAATTCTTTCAAAAATAATAGCAAACCGACTAGCTCAAATCCTTCCCCCCATCATCCACCCAGCACAATCAGGCTTCATGCAAGGAAGATCAGCCACTTTAAACCTCCGAAAACTACTCCTAATATTAGACCAGGCAAAACGACACCCAGACAAGGACTATGCAATCATAGCCCTTGACGCCGAGAAAGCATTCGATAACATTAGCTTTAAATGGCTCTACATGTCCTTGACCGCCTTCAGATTCCAGGGCCCTTTCTTTGATTACATAAGCGGAATGTACTCCAAACCGACGGCACGTATAGTCACCCCCAATTTTACCTCATCGGAATTTCCTCTTGCCAAAGGTACTCGCCGGGGATGCCCACTATCACCACTCCTTTTCAATTTGGCCATAGAACCACTTTCCCGCATTCTCAACGCGAGCCAGGGGATGAGTGGAATCCCAATAGGAAAAGAAGTTTGTCGTTCCGCCCTATTTGCGGACGACATAGTCCTTTTTTCTTCTAAGCCCTCCAGGGATTTTGAGTATTTAACCCAAACCATGCACAACTTTAAAGAATGCGCGGGCATGAAAATCAACTTTGATAAGAGCGAAGTGCTACCTTTACATCCCGCCAGAGCAAAACGCTGGACATCATCCTCCCCCTTTTTAGTAGCGAAAAATCACATAACATACTTAGGCATTCACATAGGGAGAGACCCTTCCTCTCTCTATAAAGAACTAGAAACATGGCGGTCCCTCCCCCTCTCGCTTTTTGGGAGATGCCACTTAATCAAAATGATTTCCTTCACCAGAATTCTATACCCGCTGCAAACGCTGCCACTGCTACTAAAACATTCAGACATCCAAAAACTCCACTCGGCGTTCTCCCTTTTTCTCTGGAAGGGCAAACGAGCGAGAATAGCCTTATAAAAACTTTGTCTCCCGAAGGGCGAGGGAGGGGCGGGTCTGCCTAACTTGAGGTTCTACAATTTGGCCTGCTTACTAAGGAATTGCCTAGACTGGATAACGGAAAGATCCACCTATTCCAACTTTCTTTTGGAAGGGGAAGCAGCCTCACCCTATAGCCTTCCCGCATCCCTACATGCCAAGGTGAAATCCCTCCCCCCCCACATAAAAGAAAACTTACTCCTCAGGGACACCATACTGGCATGGAGAGAAATGAGAAAAATACTACACGTATCCCCTACATACTCATCACATCTCCCCATTTTAAATAACCCCCTCTTCCCCCCCTCCCTTGATTCGAGAGCTTATCAGTCATGGAAAGATAAAGGGCTAATCATGATTTATCAGCTTTTCACCCCAGACTTTACCTCGTTAAAATCATTCTCTGCCTTAAAGGAGGAATTTTCTCTACCAATCTCCCACTTCTTCCAATACTTGCAAATTCGCTCATTCCTTCAGCCGTGTCCTAGAGGATCCCAAAATCCTTTCAACCCGTCCTTTCTGGACTCCCTCATTGCCAATGGCAAATACAAGATCTCTCATATTTACGGACACTTGATCCAACATCATGCTGATAAGTACGCCATTAACCAATTCCAACAGTGGAGCCCAATACTCCAAAATCCACAAGCCCCTGAGTTGATTCTCGCGGGCTATAAAAAAGTGTGCTCCCTAATACAGGCCGAAAACTGGAGGGAAATTCAATTCAAAATTGCGCACAGAGCCTACCTCCCAATGATCTACCCCCCTGGGCACACGCGCCAAGGCATATGCCCCTGGTGCCAAACCACTAGACCAACACTCTATCACAGACTTTGGGAATGTAATTCGATCTCCAAATTCTGGGACAACCTTATTGCTTTTATAGGCCAAATAAGTGGCAGTACCTTACCCAAAGACCCTCTTCTATGTCTCTTCAGTGGGACTCACCCGACACCCCCCACCTCTTCCCCGACACCCTCCCCCTCGAACTGGACTCACCTATGCCTTCTGACGGCGAGAAAATCCATCATGCAGGCCTGGGTACATCAGTCTCCTCCAAGTCTGAAACAAGTCGAGCAGGGACTATTTTCCCTTCTCCTCTTGGAAAAACAGGATGTCATTAACCTCAAATTTACACACTCCCAGAAGTTCTTTACAAGATGGAGGAACTTCTTGGAACATTCACTAGATCAGGCGGAAATGAATAATTTCATGGAACCTTTCCGACTTTCAGAGTGGTATTTGAAAAATGACTTAACCAATTCTCTGGGGAAACTCAAGATATGTAACCATAACTTCTGATCTTAATAGAGCCCCTATTCTACCTATGGTCAGTCTCACTAAACCGACAACACTATCAACCACTAACCCAGGGCAGTCTGCTACTACTATGCGTGGTACCCTCAGTTCCCCTCACATCTCCCCAATTCTCCCCCTTGGACACAAATGGATTGAAGGACATCACCTACACAAGGCCGAACAACCAACGCACTTTCTGTAAGCTTCGGCTTCTTACGCTGTCTCATTACTAGCACATCGAATGTACCTAAGTTATTCCTTACGCAATTGGTCATTGTTAATTGTCAGTCCTTCGGGACAAAGCTGTACGCTCCGATATGGAGCTATTTCTTTGGTTTCTACCTTGATATGTTTACAATTTTGTAATCTTTGTACTATTACTTTATCAAAACCCAATAAAGTATGTCAAAAAAAAAAAAAAGCAACAGCTGGAAAATTTCCCTGTACAACTTGATGGTGATTTTAGAAGAATAATCTTTCCCTTAAAGCAACAGACTCTACCTAGTCCAGTCAGATCGTTCTGTGCAGCAGGATGAGGTCTGCAATCTGTCCCTCAAAGAACCAGTACTAGTATCTCTCCCTAGACCTAAATCAGATCATTCAGTAATGCAGGATGAGGTGTTCTGCAATCTGTCCCTCACAGAGCCAGCAGCATCCTCTCCCTAAACTATCCTGAGAGTATATGACATGCAGCACGGTGACTCCAGCCCCATATAGAGGCTGGGTCACATGATGCACTGGCCAATCACAGCCATGCCATTAGTAGGCTTGTTTCTCTGTATGTTGCCAATTTGAGACATTGTGTCATTTCGATATTGGCAACAGCTTTATGTATTTTATATCTGTGGGAGTGTTGCTGTTCGCCCTTCCACCCCCTCTTCTTATATTTGTATACAACATTTTAAAGATGTGATCACACGCGACATCGGCTCTCTCCGATTGTAACGTTCAGATGACTGATTAGTAGGTTTTATTATCCCATTCCGTAATTGGTGCACTACCCTTCATTATGTCACTATAGTGTTAATTCGAGATACACACCTGCTGATGATCACTGACGTGCTTGCTCTGCATTCCACTAATGAGCCATTAATCACTCACATATGAACACATGTATATTTATTCACTCTGTTTTGCTCTAAGGTATAGGTTATGATTAAGCGGACCCCAGATCCGTGAAACGCGTTAACCCTTTCAGCTTTGTTGTACTTTCTGCCTGATATTTACTTTTGCTGGTCCACATTAAAACTTTTTTCCTGGACTTGGAGCGCGGTCTCTTCTCTTTCGATTTGCCTGGTACAGATAGATGTTCATGGGACACTGATACAGATGCTCATAGGACACTTGGACAGGGACAATGGTGCTTGGTGTGCTGTGTGGTGATGGCTGCAGTCTGTGTGATCTGTGTGTAACTCTGAACACTAAAATCATCAGTTGCACAGAGCTGTCACAGAGGCTACAGCATCCCTCACTACCACCCCCCACACTGAGCTTTCACTGAGCTCAGTGGGGAGAGGCGTCATTGAGACATGTGTCTCTGTTTACATGGTGTGAAGGCTGTGATTGGACACAGCCATCGTGTGATCGGGAGGGCCAGTCACAGTGTTTATGTCCTGATCTGTGATGTGCTGTGTCTGAAGATCCAAAGAGGGTGAATCTCCATAACAGGGGCACAGACAGTAAAGAAAACATTACAGGTGTTCGAATCCCTCTCCACAATATCCAATAAAAGCAAATGGCAATCCTTTTTCCACAGTTCATTCCATAATTTATGAAGGCGTGTTTAGGGGCAAATTAGGAGCAGGACATGGAAGGGTTGGGTGAGGCATAAGGTGGCGAGTAACTCAGCAATAAACAGTACATATAAGCATTATTTGCAATGTGAATAGTAATACTAAAACTAGTCTAGAATGCACTCTAGGAGAATGTCTAGGATGAAATGCAAAGTCCTATTAAAGGTACCTCTTAGCATAAGCAATTGGTTAAGGTCTCTGTGTAGCAGCTGTAAAAGGGCAGTCTTTAAACCTAACTTTTCAGCCGGCTAGCGTTAGGGCCCAGTTGTACCATTGGGGAACATGAGAATAGTCCCAGTCAAGCCTGCAGGAAGCATATAAGGCTACTAGATGGCTGTAAGATCAGTTCCTAAAGCGCTCAGTTTCTTTCTCTAGCAGCAGATAGTAAATCCCTACAGCAGCACCACACCAGTCCCAGTGATATTGCAGCTTACCATCCATTCACACATGGTAATTAGTCCACTCTCTGCTCTGCACCCAGGTGACTCTGTCTGTTGGCACACCCAAGCACAACACTCACTCCGGATCATGCTCAGGCCACCAATATGTACAGCCTGAGAAAATGCAGCTCTGTCCCCTCCTCCTGGCAATCTCTCTCCGGGGAATGCAGTTCATAAGCTCTTAATTACATAGTAGTCTCTCTCCTCTGGACTACAGTTTTCACAGTGCATTACTGTCTGACTCAGTCTTTTGTACTCTTCCTACTCAGCAGCTCCCTCCTTTTGCTGAAATAGCTGTTAACCAGTTAAGCACCGCCGGGACGCAGCTACAAAGAGTAGCTGCAGACAGTGTTTCTCTCACTCTTCATTCTTAGCCAAGCACCTGGCTACATTTCTACATTTATATTGGTCACGTCATGGGTAAGGGGACCTGTGGGGGATGTCAATACATGGGATTTATAGTAATGCTCTATATATGTTACTATCCATGTTTTTTTATGATGTTATTTCTCATATGCTGTCTCTTCTTATTCATAGTGAGACACAGGCATTTGCTCTATATTTGTACATACCTCTGTAAAAAAGTCTCTTGAAGAAGCAGTGTCTTTCTCTGTGAAACATGTCGAGCAACAAGTTCACAGAAAGTACAATTGTCTCCATGTGTCACCATGACTAGAATCATTTAGAGCCTTTATTCTTGTCCTGTGTCTATTTTTAATACCTGTATTTTAATTGTTATTTGCAACAAAACTATATATTTTTATATCAAATTCTGTATTCCAAACGTCAGTATGGTACCATTAACTTGTTCCCGACCGCCTCGCGTACAATTACTGCTGCAGAGTGGCACGATAGCACGAATCACTGTTTACAAACATCCATTCGCACACGTGCAGCTAGTGGGCGGGAGCATGCTGCCTACCGCACGCTCTCTGAGTGTGGGCGTGATGTCAGCTGGCGACCCGCGATTGCCTAATTCAGAAGAAAAGCGGGGAACCGCCAATGTAAACACAGCGGTTCCCCAATCTGTCAGGCGGCATGACAGTGATCCAGTGATCAGTTATATCTTTCATGCCCCTGCCAGTCCAGCCCCCACACAGTAAGAACACGCCTAGGGAACACAGTTAACCCCTTCATTGTCCACTGCAGGTTAATCCCTTCCCTGCCAATGACATTCATACAGTAATCAATGGCTATTTTTAGATTTGATCGCTGTATAAATGTCAATGGTCCCAAAAAAGTGTCAAAAACGTCCGACCTGTCCGCCGCAATATCGCAGTCCCAATAAAAATCGCAGATCACCGCCATTACTAGTAAAAAAAAAAAGAAATAGTAAAAAAGCCATAAATGACTTCTCATAGTTGGTAAATGCGGCAACGTTTGCGCAAACCAATCACTATATGCCTATTGTGTTTTTTTTTACCATAAATATGTAGAAGAATATATATATTGGCCTAAACTGATGAATACATTTTTTTTTTATACTTTTTTTTGGATACGTATTATAGCAAAAAGTAAAAAATATTGTTTTTTTTTCTCTAAAAACGCAGGTGATCAAATACCACCAAAAGAAAGCTCTATTTTTGGAAAAAAAGGACGTCAATTCTGTTTGGGTACAACGTCGCACGGCCGCGCAATTTTCAGTTAAATCGACAAAGTCCCGAATCGCAAAAAGTGCTCTGGTCAGGAAGGGGGTAAATCCTTCCCGGGGCTGAAGTGGTTAAAGTCCATTCAAGCCTCCCCACAATCCCCCTCTTCTCTACATTTAATTATGCTTGAACTCAAAAAGTAACAATTTGCTATGTTATAGGGAACATTTTTCTGCTTCTGAAAAATATCAATGGATTTCCTGGTATGTGGGTGTGCCTAGGCACTCCTGTGCCCACAGCTTCACAGCAGTGTGATATTTAAGGCACTGCTGCCTCTGGCTGCCAGTCTCAGGAGAAGTAGTGATGTGACTATTGTGATGCTCATTGTTCTCCTTGCTGCAAGCTCTGACAAAAGGAAACAAAACTTTGTCACAACCAAGATGGCTGCCTCCACACAGACACACAGTGCAGAATAAGGCAGGGTATATCAGTAATGAGGGAGACAACAGGCAATACTAACAATTACAAAATACAGAAAAGTGTGCAGCACTAACCAAATGAGTCTCTAATATAAAGGCATCAAATTCACAGTCAAACAGTCAAAATAAACAATGGATAGTGTAGAATCCCCACACCAGATTCTGTGGAAAAGATGTACATGCACACTCATCACCACTGAGGGAGGCAAGCCTGCTTACCAGAACCTGTTGACCCTCAAATTATATTGAGGTCAATAGCAGCATGTTAGAAATCTGGGGCTGAAACAACCAAAATCTCACTAAGATCCTCGCATCATCCGTCACTTCAGGTCCGTATGATATGCAGGTCCTATGCTTATCAATCAGGAAGAGCCACGATGCGATAAGATAATAAAAAGCACACCAAACACATTTCAAAGATGGCCACGGCAAGTGGCATGCTTACGTCATATGATCCAGCCCCACTTACGCGTTTCTTCATATTCTGATATAAATGCTAACAATTAGTCTATGGTCCTTTGGGGCTGCCATTTTTTGAGCACAGCTTGCAGAGTTCAGCTACCCTTTGACCACTTGCTAACCTGCCACAGTACATATACCGCGGTGGGGCGTCATGTGCAGGCACAATCACGTACAGGTACCTCATGTACCTTCACCAAGTTTAGGAGCTCCCCCCGCGTGTGACCAGACTCAACAGATTTCGAATCCTGGTATCTGGGGCCCAGTGATCATGTGAAGTAGCGTGATTGCCGCATTGGTGTGAACCGGGGCTACAGGTCAATCTACCTAAAACAGATTTTAGTCAGTCTAGGGAGTTGATGTGCTAAAACTGGAGAGTGAAACATCTGGTGCTGCTGTGCATGGTAGCCAATCAGCTTCTAGCTTCAGCTTGTTCAAGCTTTGTTTTGAAAAAAAAAACTGGCAGCTGGTTTCTATGCAGAGCTGCACCAGATTTTGCGTTCTCTAATTTTAGCAAATCAACCCCTAAGGCTGGGTTCACATATGCTGCGACTGTGGTTCACAGCATGGGGTCCAGTGTGTCCCCGTTCACCGATTCAGGTGCGAATCAGGTCCACATTTTTACCTGAATTATAACCAAAGGCGCACAGGACCCTTTTTAAATGTGGACCACAGCCACACTGGAGTTGTGTGAACCGGCTCAATTGAGAGCCGGTCACACTCTCCTATCATGCGAATCGCATATGTGTGAACCCGTTCTTAGTCTTTTTATACAGTATCTCACAAAAGTGAGTAAGCCCCTCTAATTTTTGTAAATATTTTATTATATCTTTTCATGTGACGACACTGAAGAAATGGTACTTTGCTACAATGTAAAGTAGTCAGTGCACAGCTTGTATAACACTGTAAATTTGCCGTCCTCTCAAAATAACTCAACACAGCCATTTATGTCTAAACTGCTGGCAACAAAAGTGAGTACACCCCTAAATGAAAATGTCCAAACTGGGTCCAAAGTGTCAATATTTTGCGTGGCCACCATTATTTTCCAGCACTGCCTTACCCCTCTTTCACATGGAGTTCACCAGAGCTTCACAGGTTGCCACTGAAGTCCTCTTCCACTCCTCCATGACAACATCACGGAGCTGGTGGATGTTAGAGACCACCTTCCGTTTGAGGATGCCCCACAAATGCTCTGTAGGGTTTAGGTCTGGAGGCATGCTTGGCCAGTCCATCACCTTTACCCTCAGCTTCTTTAACAAGGCAGTGGTCATCTTGAAGGTGTGTTTGGGGTTATCATGTTGGAATACTGCTCTGCGGCCCAGGGATGCCCAAGGGAGAGGATCATGCTCTACTTCATTATCTCACAGTACATGTTGGCATTCATGGTTCCCTCAATGAACTGTAGCTCCCCAGTGTCGGCAGCACTCATGCAGCCCCAGACCATGACACTCCCACTACCATGTTTGACTGTAGGCAAGACACACTTGTCTTTGTACTCCTCACCTGGTTGCCGCCCCACACACGTGACCCCATTTGAACCAAATAAGTTTATCTTGGTCTTATCAGACCACAGGACATCGTTCCAGTAATCCATGTCCTTAGTCTGCTTGTCTTCAGCAAACTGTTTGTGGGCTTTTTGTGCATCATCTTTAGAAGAGGCTTCCTTCTGGGACAACAGCCATGCAAACCAATTTGATGCCATGTGCGGCATATGGTCTGAGCACTGACAGGCTAACCCCCCACCCCTTCAACCTCTGCAGCAATGCTGGCAGCACTCACGCATCTATTACCCAAAGACAATCTCTGCATATGACGCTGAGCATGTGCACCCAACTTCTTTGGTTGACCATGGCAAGGCCTGTTCTGGGTGGAACCTGTCCTGTTAAACCGCTGTATGGTCTTGCCACTGTGCTACAGCTCAGTTTCAGGGTCTTGCCAATCTTCTTATAGCCTAGGCCATCTTTATGTAGAGCAACAATTTTTTTTTCAGAACCTCAGAGAGTTCTTTGCCATGAGGTACCATGTTGAACTTCCAGTGACCAGTATGAGAGACTGAGAGTGATAACACCAAATTTAGCACACCTGCTCCCCATTCACACATAAGACCTTATAACACTAATAAGTCACATGACACCGGGGAGAGAAAATGGCTAATTGGGCCCAATTTGGACATTTTCACTTAAGGGTGTACTCACTTTTGTTGCCAGCGGATTAGACATTAATGGCTGTGTGTTGAGTTATTTTGAGGGGACAGCAAATTTACACTGTTATACAAGCTGTCCACTCACTACTTTACAAGGTAACAACGTGTAATTTCTTCAGTGTTGTCACATGAAAAGATAGAATAAAATATTTACAAAAATGTGAGGGGTGTACTCACTTTTGTGAGATACTGTATATCTTGAAAACTGCGACAGCAAGATATTATGTTTAATTCTGTGGAATCCACTTAAAGCTAAAATATGAGTTTTGAATTAATTGGCCATTTAAAATAAATTCTTTCTGTTCATTGACCTGTGAACAGTACAATGCAGGCTATTGCAAAATCCATTAGGGCAATAGGAGGCCTACTATAGGATATTCATTTCACATGGAAGTAGTTGCACAGATATTTATGAAATACAGTAATCTCAAACAGTCATACATGTTGGTGAAAAATGAAGAAGTAAAACTATACTGATATGAAAACAGGTTTATCAGATAAGGATAGACATTCTTGGTATTTGCAAACACATAACACATGAAAAACAGTTTTATACCCTTGCAGGAATTAAAATGATTTGCCAGTCTTTCATTACATCTGACAAAAAAATGTAATTCACAAGAACATAATGGGGTTGATTTACTGTGCACTTTGCAAGTGCAGTTGCTCCAGAGCTTAGTAAATGAGGGAAAGCTCTGCTGACTTACATTAACCAATCGTGTGCAAGCAAAACTGCTGGTTTTTTTTTTGTTTTTTTTCCTTGCATGCGATTGGGTATTCTTTGCAAGTGAAGCTCAATCCATTGATGCTGACCTCACACAGATATGCAGCCCCACTAGATTGGGCTTTTTTTCCGTGGGGCCATAATTGTGCTTATCTCCCTTTGTGCTGGTAGCGCACCGCACGGTACGCTCCCAGCACAGATACTGGGGTCTCACCGAAAGCCCTGGGCCCGTACTAACAATCAGGACCCAGAACACCCAATTCCGGGTCACCTGATCGCTGTGATAGCCTCTGATTGGCTACCACAGTGATCAGTCAATGTGAAGCCTGCCTAGATACCTAGATCAAGGTGTGATCTAGGTCAGGGTCAGTGTTTGGGTCAAGGTCAGGGTTAAAGGTCAGGATCAGTATTTTTTTTGGACAGGATTTATTTTAAATTAATATCAGTGTCAGTTATTGCCAGTGTCAGTGTGTTTTAGGTAGGATAAAAAAACAAGATGCACACTATTGTTTCTGGGCTCAGTGGGCTGTACTATGGGTACAAACATCAACTAACATACACATATGTTATATTGCTGCAGGTGTCAGGAGCAGGAGAATTTTTTTGGTTTGTTCTTTGGTGGAAGGTTATGGGAATGGTAGTAGCAAGAAATATACAGCTACATTTAAAAAACATGTTCTTTTCCTAATGTGGGACAGTTTTTCTTTGATAATAAAAAAAAAAAAAACATTCACCACTAAATTAAAACCCAATTTGTCCTGACATAAACACGGTATAATCCATTTAGATGTACAAAGTAGTTGTGATAAAATGTATGGTTTTATTAACAAATGTCAAAGTTGCAAAATTGTGCTTAGACATTAAGATTTGTTTTACCCTTAGGCACAAAGGGTTAAAGTATAGCTAAAGGCAAGACTTTTCTTTATTTTAGAGAGGGACTGGAACCCTTTTCAGTTTTTATTGTTGTCTGTGCCCCCGTTAAGGCGATTCACTCTTTATTTTTGCTGTTTACCATTATCATTGAAAGTGGGAGTAAAAGAAAATCCCAAATTTTGGGTTGTCCGCAGAAAAGTAGTAGAGGGGAATCTTGCAATGGGGATACTAGTTGTGGTTACCTGGGGGTCCCCAAGGAATTCCCTTAATTTGCAGGGATTTCCTCTCACTTCCTGTTTGGCTAAGAGACAGGAAGTAAAGGGAAATCTCTGCAATGAGACACAGATGACAGAAAAAAAAATCTGACAGGGGTTATAACTTTACCTTGCTTTATCCAAAACGAAAAAAAGAATGTTTTGCCTATACAGATACTCCTCATTTAACCACATTTAACCGACTTTCCCTGACTCGCGCAGGACGACCGATCGGACTTACAACCAGCTCTCTTGCTCTCCTGACCTGCGCACAGGACATCATGTCATCACTCTGCATCAACCTTGTTCTCACTCCCGGCCTGCTGTTTTACAGGTATGTACTGTACTGTTCTCCTAAATGCCCCTTCCAGTGTTCTTTATACTGTACTGTTTTATGTGCTTACGTACACAGTATTGTAATGTAATGTGTGCTTGTACTGTATACAGGTATTTACCACGCCATGTCCTCTAAAAAAAAAAGCGTGCTTGCACCTGCAGAAGGTGCTCAGAAAATTTGTGGATCTTGATATGAAAAATAAGATCATTAAGGACTCTGAGGCTGGCAAGAAAGTTAAAGAAATAGCAAGTGAATTGGAACTTGCACATTCTACCATTTCAACAATCCTATAGGATAAGGATAGCGTGAAAGAGGCAATAAAAGCATTGACAGGATATCAAGCCATAATAACAAGGCAGCGGAAAGACCTCATTCATGAAATGGAGAAATTGCTGGCGGTATGGATTGATGACCAAATAGAAAAAAGAATGCCAATGAGTCTTTTATTGATTCAAACCAAAGCACGCAGTATTTTTGAGAATTTGAAAGTGAACAAAGCAGAAGATTTGACTGAAACATTTACAGCAAGCCATGGATGGTTTCAAAGGTTTCGTTGAAGATTCAACCTCCATAATCGGAGTGTCAGTGGGGAGGCTGTAAGTGCAAATGTTGAAGCAGCTGAAAAAAATGTGGTTGAGTTTGATAAAATCATCAAAAAAGGTGGCTATTGTCCAGAGCAGATATTTAATGTTGATGAAACTGGACTTTTTTGAGAAAAAATGCCCGAAAGGTCCTGCATACACAAAGAAGATAAAACAATGCCCGGTTTTAAGGCTTTTAAAGACAGGGGCACATTTTTGTTGGGAGGAAATGTTGCTAGGTTCAAGATAAAGCCTCTCCTTATCTATCGCTCACAGAACCCACATGCATTGAAGCAGGTTAGTAAGCACACACTGCCTGTTTATTATCGTGCAAATAGCAAAGCATGGATGACCCAAGCTTTATTTGATGACTGGTTCACCAACTGTTTCATACCCTCGGTCAAGCATTATTGTCAGCAAAAAATTGTTCCCTTTAAAATTATCCTCCTGCTTGATAATGCCCCAGGCCACCCCCAGCATCTTGATGACCCACATCCAGACGTAAAGGTACTGTATCTGCCTAAAAACACAACTGCTATCCTACAACCCATGGATCAGGGTGCAATAGCAACATTCAAGGCCTACTATTTGCACAACACCTTTTCTGAAGCTGTAGCAGCAACTGAAAATGATGAAGTTACCCTTCATGATTTTTGGAAAGCTTACATTTTACACTGCATAAAAAACTTTGCATCAGCTTGGGAGTGAGTAACAGAAAAGTGTATGCAGGGTATATGAAAAAAATGCTAAAGCGTTTTGTGAACAATAGCGAAGAGTTTGATGCATAGGCGCAACAAGAACCTTCAGGGTCCCCGGTGCAAGAAATTATGAAGGGCCCCCCTGACCCCTGGCCAGGGCCCTTCCCTTTAAGCCCAGGGCTCTTCCCACTGATCCTAGGGCCCTTTACTTCCTTTGCTGGGCCCTTTAGTATGGTCCCGCAGAGGGACCCTTTCACAAGTTCTGCAGCAGGCCCCTTCCTGCCATCTTCGGGTCTCTCCCAGGTAATGAAATGCAAGAGCCCAGTCGCAAGTGCCACTTTTGCAATCCTGATTCCTCCTAACCAGGTGTACAGAGGAGGCAAAGGGGCCCCCTGGAGTATGGGGCTCGGTTGCAATTTCAACCCCTGCAACCCCTGTAGTTACGCCCCTGGTTTGATGAAACAGATGTTGAAGTTATAAATAAAAAAGTATGCAACTTGCTAACAAGCTTGATTTAGATGTTGAAGTGACCAATATTAAAGAATTAGTGGAATTTGTTGAGGGAGCTCTAAGTAATGAAGATTTAATAGAGATGGAGGCACAGCAGCACTTAGAGCGGGAAGAGGAAGAAAAGGAGGAAACAATGGAAGAAGAACAAAAGAAGTTCACAGTCAAGGGGTTAGCTGGCATGTTCTCACAAGTGAATGCAGCTTTTTTTACAATTAGAGAGTATGGACCTAAATGTTGAAAGGTTCTCTAGAGTGGAACATCAGATGAAGGAACTTATGCAATGTTATCGTGAAATTTATGACGAAAAAAAGAAAATGACAAAGCAGAGCAACTTAACAGAATTCTTCTTGCAAGCTACCCCTACCAGTTCTATCATTTGATTGTCATCTTCTCCTTCATCTACAACTCCTGATGACCCTGCTGGTAACTCCAATGATGACACTGATGACCCTGCTGGTAACTCTAATGATAATACTGATAACCCTGCTGGTAACTTCAATGATGATCTGATGACCCTGCTGGTAATTTCAATTTCAATTTCAGTCATGACACTGATGACCTTGAAGCACTATCACCCTTTCAAGGATTTGATGACTAAAATGTTACTCTAAATGTCTACTGTACAGTATACGTTTACTTTTTGGGCACTGTACATCAATGTATCCTGTATAGAGTTGAGTGAACCTGGACTGTAAAGTTCGGGTTCATACCGGACTTTGGGGTGTCCGTGCCCCGAACCCAAACCTGGACATTTTAGAAAAAGTTTGGGTTAGGTATTCGTTTTTTTTTCGCGCCTTTTCTATAGCTGCAGGGCAGCCAATCAACAAGAGTTTCACTTGTTTTCCCTTAGAAGCCAACACAGCCATGCCTACTAATGGCATGGCTGTGATTGGCCAGTGCATCGTGTGACCCAGACTATTTTTGGCGCCTGTTGAATAGCTGCAGGGCAGCCAATCAACAAGCGTTTCACTCGTTTGCTCTTAGAAGCCATTACAGCCATGCCATGTGACCCAGCCTCTATATGAGCTGGAGTCACTTAGCGCTGCATGTCACATGCTCTCAGGCTAGTGTAGGGAGGGGATGCTGCCGCCGCTGTGAGGGATTGATTACCGTTCTAATATCATCTCATCCTGCATTAAAGACAGGTTCCTGGCGGTGCTGTGAGGCGAAAGATTAGCGATCTAAAACTATCTGATACTTGAGTAGGTACAGTTTCCTAGTGCTGTGAGGGAAAGATTAGCGTTCTAATATCATCTCATCCTGCATTAGAGACAGGTTCCTGGCGGTGCGTCTACATTGCTGGTTTAAAAAATATATATATTTTAAATACTACATCTGTTGCCAGCGGTGCATTTCTTACACAAAAATAAAAAGTGCATCTACATTGCTGGTTTTAAAAAAAAAAGAATAATAATTTATTATTCTTTTTTTTTATTATTAATATTATTATTAATAAATAGTGCTACATAGTACATTTGCGTCCAGAAGAGGAGAGCATCAAATAAGGGACGTTGTCGTGGTCGTGGTGCTGCTGGTGTTGGTGGTGTTGGTGAAGTTCCTGTTGCAAGGAGAGGATGTGGTTGATTTGTGCCAGCTACACGCACAAGTGAAACACCTTCTTCAAGTGCGAGTAGCCGACAGAACCTTCAATGTTATATGGTAGGCCCAAATGCCGCTCAACGAATGGTGAAGCCAGAACAAGTACAGGCACTAGTAGATTGGGTGGCTGACAATGCTTCCAGTTCCTTCACATTGTCTCCCACTCGGTCCCTTGATGAAAGCTCAGAGTTGGCACCTGAACCCCATGGCCATATGTCTTTCACCTCAGCCCCTTGTAAATCAGCCAAGCAGTCTGAGCCCCAAGTCATGCAGCAGTCTCTTATGCTTTTTGATGACTCTGCTGGTATGCTTTCCGTGGGCCATCCACATAGCCCTGCCCCAGAAGTGGAAGACATTGAGTGCACTAATGCCCAACCACTCTTCTGTTGCAGGATGAGGACATGGAAACACCAGCGCAGCACGTCTCTGATGATGACGAAACACAGGTGCCAACTGCTGCGGCTTTCCACAGTGTGCAGGCTGACAAGGAGGGCAGTGGTGAAGGGTGGGTGGAAGATGATGTGGAGGATGATGAGGTCCTAGGCCCCAAATGGAATGAAGGTCATGTGAGTGACATGTGCAGTTTGGAGGAAGAGGTGGTGATCGCACAGAGGCACCAGCACAGCAAAAGAGGAAGCAGGTTACAAAAGCAGAGCGATCGTCCCCTAGACAGTGCGCCTGCTACTACCCACCGCACTCAGGGACCTAGCTGACCAAAGACAGCTCAAAAGCGTTCCCCGGCGTGGCAGTTCTTCAGACAATGTGCTGACGACAAGACACAAGTGGTTTGCACGCTGTGCAATGAGAGCCTGAAGCGAGGCATAAATGTTCTAAACATGAGCACAACCTGCATGACCAGGCATCTAAATGCAAAGCACGAGCTGCAGTGGAATAAGTACCTCCAAAACCAAGAAAGGTCTCGGCCTCCTCCTGCTTCCTCTTCTGCTGCTGCCTCGGCCTCTTCCTCCACCTCTACAGTGGTAGTGTCACCTGTGACCCAGCAAACAGATTATGTGACACCAATGCCACCATGTCCGCCACCGTCCCCAAGCATTTCCACACGTCCCATGGAAACTTACAGCTCTCCATCTCCCAAACACTGGAGAGAAAGAGGAAATACCCCCCTACCCACCCATGATCCCTGGCCCTGAATGCCAGAATTTCAAAATTCCTGACCTTTGAAATGCTGTAATTCCATCTTGTGGACACGGACAGTTTTAAAAAACCTGATGGCGGTGTCTGTCCCACAGTACGTGGTTCCCAGCCGCCACTACTTTTCCAGGCGAGCCATCCCTTCCCTGCACAAACAAGTCGGGATGAGATCAAGTGTGCACTGCGCAACGCCATCTGTGGCAAGGCCACTGTGCCTCAAGCCAGGCCTGGTGGTGTGTGATAATGGGCGAAATCTCTGGGCCTAGCTGGTTTGACGCACATCCCTTGCCTGGAGCATGTGCTGAATTTGGTGGTGTAGAAATTTCTAAAAAAACTACCCAGATGTGTCAGAGCTGCTGCAGAAAGTTCGGGCCGTCTGTGCACGCTTTCGGCATTCTCACCCTGCTGCTGCTCGCCTGTCTGCGCTGCAGCGGAACTTTGGCCTTCCCGCTCACCGCCTCCTATGCGACGTGCCCACAAGGTGGAACTCCACCTTGCACATGCTGGAGAGACTGTGCGAGCAGCAGCAGGCAATAGTGGAGTTTCAGCTGCAGCACGCACGGGTCAGTCGCTCTGCGGAACAGCACCACTTCACCACCAACGAGTGGGCCTCCATGCGAGACCCTCACGGAAGCCAATCAGTACTTGATACTGGATCCGGGTCCTGAGGGCTATATAAGAAAAGATATTACTATCAGTGGGGATCAGCCAGCCAATGCATGGAGAAAACTATTACACTATATAAGTATATGCCAAGCGGACTTATCGTCCAGCATAGTACTTACCAGATATCAAAATGTATATGTAAAGGCACGTATCCTCAAGGGCCACCAACCTGCTTGCAAGCTGCTGTAGACCCACCTTTTATAAAACACACGCGGTCCCAATTAATGGCGTCTACCAACAACACGGTGGAACAGTATGTGTGCACACTCCTACACATACTGACTGATAGGTCTGCCCCATTCAACTTCTGGGTCTCCAAATTGGGCACATGGCCTGAGCTTGCTCTTTATGCCTTGGAGGTGCTGGCCTGCCCTGCAGCCAGTGTATTGTCTGAACGTGTGTTTAGCACGGCAGGGGGCGTTATCACAGACAAGCGCAGCCGCCTGTCCACAGCCAACGTGGACAAGCTAACGTTTGTTAAAATGAACCAGGCATGGATCCCATAAGACTTGTCTGTACCTTGTGCAGAAAAGACATTTAGACCGGCCTCACACAGCCATTGGTATACTTGTTGTTTTTTTTTTTTAATATGTCTCAATATTTTGGGGGCTACCCCAATTAGAAAAAAAAACAAACAAACAAAAAACATTTTTTGCTACTTCCTCCTCCAGCACCGCCACTTCCACCTACGCCGCCACAGTCACCGCCTCCTCAACCTCTAGGCTCCTACTACCACATCCACCTCCTCCTCCAATTTTTATTTTTTTTATGTAATTTCAAGTTATTTCCCTATCCACATTTGTTTGCAGGGCACTTGTCCTACTCTTACCCCCATTTTGCTTCCTCTTGCAGCCCTCTAGCCCTTTCCAGGACTTTTTTACAGCCATTTTTGTCCCCGAAAGTTCGGTCACCATTGACTTCAATGAGGTTTGGGGTCCAGGGTCAAGTTCGGTGCCGAACCCGAACTTTTCCGCGAAGTTCGGCCGAACCCGAACATCCAGGTGTCCGCTCAACTCTAATCCTGTACAGTACAGTATTTTTGTTTATATTTTTGTGTTCTGTACTTATGTAAAATAAAACAACATTATTGCATTGGAGTTTTGGTATTTAGACCTTTTTTTTCAAGAATACAGTACAGTACAGTACAGTAGTTAGGAATGCTTAAAATATTGATTACTTGTGGTTCCTCATTTAATGACCAATTCGTTCAACGACCTGGTCCCGGAACGGAACCCGGTCGTTAAGTGAGGAGTACCTGTAGTTCTACTTTCATTTCATTTACTAAGCTCTGGATCAACTATACTTACAAAATGCACAATCTATTTGCCTTTAGTAAATCAAACCCAATGTGTGTAAAATTTCCATCAAACTGTGGTATAAGGTCAAAAATGTTTTTTTTTGTTCACACCTTTGTGGGCAGTTTCAGGGCAATGCATTTTCAGCCATTTTACATGCATATTATTGTGAAAAATGTGCTTTTGTAGGCGTTGGCATCAAAGAAGCATCAAGCAGAATATATTAAAAAAAAACTGCACCCACAACACACTAAAATTCGGAGATGTAAATCTAGTTTGACTGTAAAAGTCCCTTTACAAACATTATCCCAGGAATTTCCTCTCTGTAATAAAATGTTAGTTGCAGGTTGACATTGGCGGGAAAAGGAGCCATTAGAGATGATGATAAAATATCATAAGTTCAACACTTAATAGCCAACATACAGTACTGCACAGCTAATTGATATTTGTAATTGGAATATTTGAAAACTTGAACGATAACCAGTTCAGATCCAGAGCAACTTTTGCTTTTCTTTGCCACATCGGTTTAACTCTTATTCTGCAAGGTACCCATTTAAAAGTGAAAATAAGGCAAGAGTGGGACTAAATGAAGTGCGCTTGCAAAGTGTGTAGAGTATAATGTATATATATTATGAATTTTACTATGTAAAAATATGAATTTTTAAGGGTTAATACTCTATGTACTTAATATCTATGTACTCGATACTTGATATGCATGAATAAATAATATTTTTTACTCTACACACTTTGCAAGCGCACACTTCATTTAAAATCCCACTCTTGCTTTTATTTTGTATTGATAGGGATGGAGGTAGTGACCCCCTTTGGGCACTACTTCATTTAAAGTCCCAAACCTCTTCTTTTGCCTCATATCAAATGTACAGGGATGTAAGTGTGCTGCGGTGCCTAGTTCCACTTTCTGTATATGTGTGTATTTTTTTTCGGCCATATACTTTTGTATCCTTGTTTTTTTTCCCTTGCTTATAGCAAGGGATTCTTTCTATTATTTTATCATATGCACTGACACTGACATCCCATTACTTTTGTACTCAGTGAGCTGTTTGGCTGGTGGCGTGCTATCCAGCCTTTAGGTGCCGCCCTGTGTCTGTCACTTCCGGGGACTCTGGCACCCACTGCGGGGCCCCCCCTTCCCCCTTGTGCCTGGCTTGGCGTGGGGTAGGTGGGGGCCTGTGCACTGTGCGTCAATGTCATGCTCTACATGCCGGACGTATCACGTGATGGTTTGGCGTCAATGCCCCAGTGTTTTAACATTCGGTCGGTACACAGGGAGTCATTCTGATGCCATTGTCCGGGCGGTCCTCCACCTGGATGGTGGCGTCTGTTTTCTCCAGCTCCGTACCAGCATGCGTGGTGTTGGCAGGTGCTCTGCGGCTGTGCCTGCCTGGGCGCCCTTGCAGGTATTTCACTCCTTTCATATTTTTGTCTCCATCAGTCCCTGTTCACCTTCTACCTACCATAAGGTAGTTATCCTCACACTTTTCCCTCTGCTGGCATTTTTTGTGTCTCACCTGTTCTCTATGGGCTACGCCTATAGTGCTGCACTTCTTCTCACTCCTTTTCAGTTTTTTCACACACCTGCCTTCTTGCAGGTGGGTCACCTGTTCCCATTTCCCTCCAATGGTCCTTGACCTTTACTGGAGACCCTCCCTGGGGTATATTTACACTTTGATACAACTTTCTACATTCATACTCATTTTTTTCAGAAATCCCCTACTACATGGCTGGTCCCACTCCTGCTCTTACTGGACAATCACATCTATGCAAACACTTCCTGGGGGTGCATATGCAGGTTTTTGCCCTGGGATTAGCGCGCCACAGTCCCCGGGGTGACGTTCCCATGGGGGGGTCCCCCTTTGGCTCTCAAGGTGCGCCGTCAGCTCGCAGCCTTACTTGTAGGTACAGATGGAAGGTATAACTACCTCCTTCCCCCATATGCCTATATATGATTGACCACTAAGACATATATTATTCTATTGCAGTTTTCTATCACATGCCTGCCCCCAAAGAGCAGCCAAAGCCGTGAAACGTGTCAAGCTCACAGTAGCCATGGTTTACATCTAAATAATTTTTACATGCAACCATGTTTACACCATTTATATGTTTACTGTGTGTTTTGTACCATTGTATACAATCATGACTGCTCTCTATTGAAATAGGGACCAGTAGTTCTTGGCCTTATTACCGTTATTTCCACTCATGCAGGCATGCATATATATATATATATATATATGATGAATTTTAATACTATGTACAAATATGAATTTGCATTCATGCATGGTTACATGCATGAATAAATAATATTTTTTACTCTACACACTTTGCAAGCGCACACTTCATTTAAAATCCCACTCCTGCCTTATTTTGTATTGATAGGGATGGAGGTAGTGACCCCTTTTGGGCACTACTTCATTTAAAGTCCCAAACCTCTTCTTTTGCCTCATATCCAATTAAAATTGAGGTTTTTCTTTGTGGCACACCACATTTCCTTTCAAAAAATGAAACAAATACCTGTACGCTCTTATAAACTTCTATAGGGTATTATTAAAAAATGGAAAAAAAAAAATAATTTTTATTTACCTGTAAATTCCACATCTTGGAGTACAGTACAGAACACAGGCTGGATATTCGTAGACCCTAGGTTTTAGGCTGCTGGTTTAATAGACCCTGGTACTTCCCCAAGCAATGAATCAGAGGGGTGGGCAACAATAAGGCAACAGAACCATGTCAATGGACCCCAAAAAAAAAAAAAACAAGGTCAAGGACCCAACCCAGAGTGCTGCTAAAAGAACCTTGTGGCCAAAAGCTTCATTCACAGAGGTCTGGATATCCACCTGGTAGAACTAGGCAGTTGCCTTACAAAGCTGCGTATCAGACGCTTGATATCAGAATGTGGAGGAAACCTCCAATGTTCTGCTATAGAGAGCACATAAGGGTACTGAGGAAACCTTATCCTTTAGAGCGCAAGCTCATACAATAAGTTGTCTTCATCTATCAATAGTGGACATGGAAGCAGGGTGTCCTTTTCGAGACTCTGTTGGCAAGACAAAAAAAATGCTGTTTTTCAGATAGGCTGTGTATTTATTTCACTTTCAATTCATGTAGAGAAGGTGGAGGTAGAGAAGAACTCTGGCACTTTTGCACTCTGGACAGTAATAGCTGAATTAAAGCTGTCGGTTGTCGAAGAAATTCGGACCTTGCTCATATAGGCTGCTTGTTGCGTGCCTGAGATATAGCTAGAATCAAATGTTAAAATAGGGTAACGCTCTGGTGCAAGGGAAGCAAAATAACTCTGAGTGGGTTGAGTGCTTTGCAGCCCCTTAGCAGAATGAATGTTTGCCTGAGCTTTTGGTTCCCTTGCGCCTGTTTTCTGCCATTGCATTCAGTGAGGGCAATTCCCTGTGGGGTACTTACAACACTACAGAGGAAAAAGATTTGGGGGGTACTTATTTCAGATGAAATGAACAGGCAGTAGGAAAAGTGAATAGAATTCTAGGATGCATCACTAGAGTGATCACCCTCAGGAGAAAGGAGGTCCTAATTTTCCTGTATAGATCTTTAGTGAGACCTCATTTAGAATACAGCATCCAGTTCTGGAGACCTCACTTACAAAAAAGATATTGATATAATAGAACGAGTCCAGAGACGGTTAACAAAAATGGTGAAAGGTCTGGGGGATAAAACATATCGAGAGCGACTTCAGGAACTTAATATGTACAGTCTGGAGGAATGAAAGGAAAGGGGAGACATAATTGAAACCTTTAAATACATCAAAGGGGTAAATTAGTTTCAGGAAGGCAGTTTTTTCAAAATTCAACCAAAATCAAGAACAAGGAGACATGACCTCAAACTAACTGGAGGAAAGGTCAAAACCAATCTTAGAAAGTATTATTTTAGTGAAAGGGTAGCTGATGCTTGGAATAAACTTCTAGCAGAGGTAGTGAGCCAGTCAACAGTAAATGGCTTCAAACATGCTTGGGACAAACATACTGTAGATCTATACTTAGACAAAAATTTAAAGACAAAAAAAAAAAATAATAACAGTCAGTAAAAACAATTCCCAGTTTTAACATAAAAGCGAATGCTATTTCAGAGACACTAATACGTGTACCGCAAGTAGTGGGGATATTACGTCTCATACTTGCTCTACACTAATGGTCAAGTAGCATGACAAACCTGTCTTACTTTTTACCACATCGCTGTTCCCTGTAAGGGTCCACCTGTCACAATGAGCGTTCCCACGGCAGGATCTTGAGGGTCTGAATACCATAGGAATGAACCATGGCCCTGGACCTGTATAACTACACACATTGCACCAAGTGCTAAAGGTAAGCACCAAAACAGTATTCAGTCTCCAAAGTAAAGTAAAAATTCAGATTTTAGTAAAGTGAAGGGTTTAAGTCCACTGGAATCATACCACTGCTACAAATACCATATACAGTAGATGCCATAAACTGAGCCCCTTGTGTGCATGTTTCTGTATATTTCTCCAAAACATGAAATCTTACATGACTATAATGTAACCTCTACCTCTTCTTTTCACACAGAGTCATCTTGTCTTTGTCATGGAATTTGTCATGGAATTTGTGAGTGGAGGGGAGCTCTGGCAATTTATGAAAAAAAATGCTCCATTAAACGTGAATACTGTAAGGTAAGTCCAAAGATGGGGCCCCGCTGCAGTTGGGGGTGGCTGACCACTAAGCATAGACAATGATGTAGTCAGACCATCCAAAACCCATCCATCCATACCCCTTATACCTTTAACTTTTATTGTTCTATGATGATTTTGAATGCTAATTTCTTTTGTTTTCTCCATCAGATTCATCACTGCAGAAATATTATGCGGCCTACAGTTCCTGCATGCTCATGAGATCATGCACAGGTAAGGATTGGATCAGCTGATTTATAATAGGATATTTAAAGCTCAACCCCACGGAAAATAAAAATCCTCCCTTGCACTAGAGCTTCCACTGCACTGCAAGGGTTAAATGGTTATTTATGCCTAGGGGGACCAATAACGAGGACTTTTACTGACCTTCTCCCCTGCTCCCCTCTTCTCCCTGATGCTACGGCTTGGGGGCAATCCCTTGGTGTCCTCATATGCCTTGCCGGGGCTATTGGCTCTGCATTGTTCATGCTGACATCACAGTGAGATCTTACTTTAAGCGGATAAAAAAGAAGCCAATGTCCACCCATAAGTGTTCTTCTTTATATACAGTAGATGTATATTTGTATCTTTTCTCTCTTTATGAAAACGGTGGGATATGCAGAGCTAACTGTTCACTTCTTTCTTCACAGAGCTCTCAAGCCACAGAATATTCTACTGGACAGGGCTGGCCACATCAAAATTGCTGATTTTGGCTGCTCCGCGCTTGAGGGTCAAGGAGTACAGTAGGGCCGATGGGTGTGTGGGTTCAGAAAACGACATGGCCCCAGAGGTAAGATGTATGATATCTTGATATTAGACATAATTGTAATGTTTATTATGAGACACAGAGAAGAGATAAAGGGGTCTCACCTTTCATTAAATGGAGAAATTCTCCAATGGTGCCTCGCTTGCTTTCAGTGGGTCTCCAGGCCAGAACTATATCCAACAAATGGAGGGAAGTTCTGAGTTACAGCAGTGTTGGAGCTTTTTTATGGAGGATATTGAGGCCGGGTGTAGATGGATGGATCTGTCTGGCTCAATTCACACATATAAATAGGATAAAAGCTTCAGGAACTGCTCACCTGCGGTACTCCTTCTTCTCTTTAACATGGTGAGCGCTTGTGAGCATCGAGCTATTGGGGGTGAGTACACCTTTATCTGCCTCCTTTAAGAGGCACAATTAGTGTACCTCTAGGCAAAACCTTCTTCTTTTAGTTTTGATTGGGGAGGGTTAGACCCTTTGTCAGGTATTTATTAGTTTCCTCATTGAGGAGGTTCACCCTCTATTTATACTGGTGACCACTGTCACTGAAAAACGAATTAAGCAGAAGTCCTAACATTTTGAGTTGTCCCCTCACTTTGGGAGATTTCCTTTAACGTCCTCAAGGATAGAAAGTGAAGGGATATTTGTCCAATGGCACACAGACAGCAAAAAGTAATATGCCAGAATTTTAACCGTAAATTATTGTATCCAAAATTTTAAAAAAGTTTTGACTATTTCTTTACTTTAAGCCCCACCTCCAAACATCCACAAGCTCCACTTCAGTTTGCTGTATTTTGAGTATAATTGTAGGACTCCTGGGAGGCTTCATACATCACATATGTCAGCCTGGAGTCATCTCTGTCCTCTGCCTGGCCTAAGAAGGTCCTCATCCATTTTTTTCTCCCTTATGTTTCTACAGGTGCATCAAGATTTGACGTACTTCTTTCCCGCTGACTATTTCTCCTTGGGAGTAATGATGATGATGATGTTCAACAAGCATCCATTCCTTGTTAACCCAAGGGACATGAATGATTTTGAGAGAAGAGTTCTTTACGAGTCTCCTTATTACCCGGAGACCACAGATACCCACCTACATGATTTACTAAAAAGGGTAAGTATACACAGAACTTTACCTTCTTTTAAGGGACTAAATCCTTTCCAGACTTCCTTGTTTTGGGTTGCGAGTTTTAAGGGAAAATTAACGAAGCTGAAATATGCAACTGTCAGAATTTAATATTAAAATGGGGGGGGGGGGTTCTGTTGTACACGTATTGCTATTGTTCTTGCAGTGTTTCTTATTATATTTCATTCTTCTTTATTTACAGCTCTTATATAAAGACCAGGAAAGGAGAACACGCCTTGTAATGAACATCAGACTGCACCCATTTTTTGCCGGCATCAACTGGACTGAGTTGGAGGAAGGAAAGTCACCCTCACCACTGATATCAGGAACTGTAAGTATATGAATTACGGAGGAGTCTATGTGCATTGGGGGGGGGGGGGGATATTATACAGAAAGCTCACATTTGTCTGTGGTGTTGTGATCACTGGACAATCACATATAGTCTGGAAACTTATCTGAATGAATTCTGTTTATTATTGGTGATCATTTTTTTATATGTATCAGGCACACAGCTTAGACCTGCTTTATTTTACATGGATATCCCGGCAATAACACACTTTCTGTCCTGGGGTGACAGGGTTTAGGTACACATGAAGGGAGAGTCAATGCAATATAATGCTTCTTCTGACCACTAGAAGGAGCTGGGCTTAAAGGAGGAGCCCTCTTAGGGTATTCCACTGCACAATGGGGGGAAGGGGGTTTGGGGTCAGTTCACCTAGTATTGTGCCTAATAATTTATCACTCAGAAATTGATGAATGTATTCTTCTCTTTGTAGATTCCTGAGGAACCAGAATATGGAAGGATAGAATTAGCTGAATTTTTGTCCAGGAAAGATTACAGTAACTTTTCCTTCATGAGTGAGCATTTCAAACAGCAGCTAATGGCCTCATCTCCACCACCACCAGAGGGCCATTAAATTCTACGTAAGGAGTGGCAGCTGTATTATGGGACCAGAAAGAAGACCATTTCCATATTCTACTTCCCCTCCATTTACTTCTTATGTGATGTGATGTGGGTAGACCTAAAATGTGACAGGAGGGCACACTATATGGGGGGCAGTGGGAGACATTACATAGGGGAAGCAGAGCACATTACAAGAGGGCACAACAGGGCACATTACATGGGGGAACAGTGGGACATACCAGGACACATTACAGGGAAGGTGCAAGCAGGGCACATTACATGGGGGGGGGGGCAGCAGCAGGGCCATCTTAATAACATAATCGGCCCCTGGGCAAAGTAATGCACTAGGGCCCCTACCAGGGAGATGGTGACCTGCGGGACACTATGCACGTGGTGGCAAGGGGTGGGTGTGGCTTTTTAGTCTAATTAGAAACAACAAATATACAAAACCAGGGGGGAGGTATGGGTAGTATAGTGGGAGGTATGGTTACTATAGTGGGAGGTATGGGTAGTATAGTGGGAGGTATGGGTAGTATAGTGGGAGGTATGGGTAGTATAGTGGGAGGTATGGGTAGTTTAGTGGGAGGTATGGGTAGTATAGTGGGAGGTATAGGTAGTATAGTGGGAGGTATGTGTAGTATAGTGGAAGGTATGGGTAGTATAGTGGGAGATATGGGTAGTATAGTGGGAGGTATGGGTAGTATAGTGGGAGGTATGGGTAGTATAGCGGGAGATATGGGTAGTATAGTGGGAGATATGGGTAGTATAGTGGTGTTGTGTAATATTTCATATACATATACACATAGGTATTTATTGTATTTACAAGCTGCATTACATATCAAAGTCCCACAGTTGCTTGCATGGGGGTTGTGGAATGTAGATGCTAATTAGCCTTGAGGGGGTTCATTGTGGCTTGTTTATCTGGTAAACACTAATGTGAGGCTAGGAGAACCCCCCCCCCCCCCCCAGTGTGAGATGAACACTTAAGTGGACATTCAAGCTAGCAGTGTCTCCCTGCCAGTTCACTTTTCTCTCCATGAGCATGAGGGCACAGTTGGAATATGTAATATTTACTCTGTTGGATTTTGATCATCTGGTGCAAGTATTATGAAATCTGTCTGTCTGAAGTCAAATAAATGTTACTCTCTGGAAGAACCGATTGGGTGCTGCGGAAAAATTAATCATCATAATAATAACTCAATAATAATATTCGTCCATCCATCATTCATTCCACTACTACATCACTACATTGGTGCCGTGCAAGTGACCAGAAGTGCATTTCGGACTTAGTAACAGAAGTCGTGGTGACAACAATCCTGTGAGGTGGACAGAAGTCTGGTGGAGACCCAAGAGCTGTGCTGTGACTCCAATGTCCGGTTGTGACATAAGAGTCTGATCTACAAAATTGAACAAGTTTGGAACCCCAGAAATATTCTCTGGAGATTGAAAAGTGAACCAAAAGACTGTGCTGTGTAATCAGAAGACCTGAACTGGAAGCTGCAAAAGTAACTTCAAGGTGGAGCTTCAAATGCGGTGAGTAAAATATTTATTCTTTTTTAATTACTAGTGATTAGTGTTGAGCGAACCCGGACTGTAACGTTCGGGTCCGTACCGAACTTTCGGGTGTCCGTGGCACGGACCCGGACCCGGACATTTCAAAAATCGTTCGGGTTTTATCGTCTTGGGGCCTGGCTTGGGCTTGCTAAAAACTTTACAGGCCCAGGCCCAGGCACGGTGCCTGTGGGCTTTCAAGCCATGCCTGGGCTTGCAATGTCAGGCCCAAGCGAGTTGTGATTAGTGATCATTAATTTTTTCTTATTTATAAAATGAGTGGCGTAAACTTCGAGGTGGAACTTCAATGAAAACGTCGAAGGTCAAGTCCAGAAGACTAATGTGTCGTGTCAGAAAACCAAGTGAAAAGTTAGAGGTCTCTTATAAAGACCCCAAGGTTTGAACAAGTTAAAACATCTAGTCTGAGAATACAGTGTTGGCCTGTAACCTCAGTGTCGTGTCGAGAA
>BLSH010103050.1:93697-110267 GCA_018402905.1 Glandirana rugosa
TAAAAAAAAAAAAAAAAAAAAAAAAAAAGATGAAAAACAGCGCTAAACAACCGTTAACAGGAGATCATATTGATCATAGCCCTGCCAGCTGCCTGTACACTTTGTTGTACACCTCACCTCCCCACCGTCACAGACGCCTATGGGGGTGAGGAAAGATCCCCGCCCCCTCTCGTTATCCATCTGCACGCCAGCTTCAACTGGGGTGAGACTTGTGTCACTTATACTATGTTCACAATGGATTATATTGCTAGTTACCATAGTATCTTATAATATCATCCCTTGCATCACATCATATTCCATTTCATCAGCGTTCTTTTTATTTTATTGTATTTTACTTGTCAATCAATATGGCTGGTGTGTGGTTGTTGATGTGGTTTCGTTTTTTTTTCTGTTCCACCCATCAATCAGTCTCAGTTCAACTAATTAATTAATTAGTCTACACACCCAGTAATGTTCGGATCATTGGTTCTCGGTCCTCTCATAAGCACTGGGCATTGGTGCCTAGACTAGTGTGGCTCTGAGAAAGGGGGTATGCCCCCGAAACGTGTCAGCCTTTATCTGTGTTGTGTCCGTACCCACGCCAATCGTGCATTTGTATGGCCCATTGGGGGTCGCCACTCTTGTGAGTATTCCTTTTTATTTACAATATCCAGCCTCTGGTAGTCCACTAGGTGTGCGCGCCTTCCTTTTGTTTTTGTTTCTTAGGAGGTCATATTAAGACTTAGTTGATATTTATGTAAAATCTTAAGGGGGATCAGGAGAAAAAATAGTCCATCTATGGGCAGAGTCAGTGCCTGTGTTGAAGGGCTTTGGGCTTGTGTCAAGGGTATCAGTTTGAGTTGCTTCTGAGATCATTCAAAATCTATTGGCAGGTGCATTTGAGCTGCATTTGACCTCCTTCTGACCTACTTCAAGAGGGTTTTGCATTCTCATAAATGAGTATAAGAATGAAAGACCAGCCTGATGCAAACGAAAACCCTTCAACACAGAGCCTTGGTTTCCCTATAGACATAACTCAGTAGTTTAACCACTTATAGGGGTTGTAAACCCTCAGTTTTTCACATTAAAGCATTCTATGCATTAACTGGTTCTCGAGTGGCTTGCGTACATTTACTGCTGCAGAGTTGCGCTGTCTCGCGAATCGCTTTTTATTAAAAAGGCGGCTCACACGTGCGCTATAGCGGCCGGGGGCGCACTGCCGCTGGTGCACTCTCGTGCCCCCCCGCACTCTGCAGGAGTGTGCCTGCGGCTCAGCCAGACTTGATCTCGGCTGGCAAGCCGCGATTGCCTACCAGAGAGGAAGAACGGGGAACCTTCGATGTAACCATGGCAGTTCCCCGCTCTGTCAGGCAGCATCTGAGAAATCTACTGACCCCTGTCACTGGGATCAGTTAGATCCCTGGTGCCCCTGCCAGCCCAGCCCCCTCACAGTTAAAACACATCTAGGGAACACAGTTAACCCCTAGATCGCCCCCTGCACGTTAACCCCTTCCCTGCCAATGACATTTCTACAGTAATCAGTGGATATTTAAATTTCTGATCGCTGTATAAATGTCATTGGTCCCAAAAAAGTATAAAAAATCTCAGACATGTCCGCTGCAATATCCCAGTCCTGAAAAAAAATTGCAGATTGCTGCCATTACTAGTAAAAAAAAAAAAAAATTGTAAAAACGCCAGAAATTAATTCTCATGGTTTGTAAACGCGGCAACTTTTGGGCAAAACAAAACAAAAAACGCTGATTGCAATTTTTTTTTTTTACCAAAAATATGAGGAAGAATATAAATCAGCTAAAACCGATGAATAAATTCGTTTTTTTTATATATTTTTTGTGGATTTGTATTTTAGCAAAAAGTAAGAAATATTGTTTTTTTTTTTGCAAAATTGTCGCAATTTTTTTGTTTATAGCGGTAATCAGATAAGACGCAGAGGGGATCAAATACCACCACACGAAAGCTCTATTTGTGGGAAAAAAAGGACACAAATTTAGTTTGGGTACAATGTCGCACGACTGCGCAGTTGTCAGTTAAAGCGCTCTGGTCCTAACATGGGAAATCCTTCCGGGGCTGAAGTGGTTAATGTGAAAAACCTTTTTTGTTGCAGCTGCTCCCAGAGCCCCCCGTTTACTTACCTGAGCCTGATCGTTCCCACGCTGGGTACAAGCACACCTGCTCCAGCCGGTGTTTCAGGTCGTCATGGGATAGATCGATAGCAGCACAGCCATTGGCTCACGCTGCTGTCAATCAACTCCAATGACGCGGGAGCCAGGGGGCAGGGACGAGTCCTGTTGTCTGTGTCAAGGGACGCAGAAGCAGGATTCGGGAGCGCGCCGGCACGAGTGGCCTCAGGGAAAGCACTTCTCCGATGGGTCACTCGATGCGGGGAGGAGCCAGGAACGTCACTGGGGGGACCCCAGAAGAGGAGGATCGGGGCCACTCTGTGCAAAAACCTTTGCACAGAGGAGGTAAGTATGACATGTTTGTTATTTTAAAAAAAATAAAGCTGAACCTTTAGTATCAAACACAATATATACATATATATATATATATATATTTATATTTATTTATTTTTTAACAGAGACCCTAAATAATAAAATGGCGATCGTTGCAATATTTTATGTCACACTGTATTTGCGCAGCAGTTTTTCAAATGCAATTTTTTTTTTGGAAAAAAGATGACCACAGATAATATTCGCTGACAATAGACTGCCACATGAGAACAGGACCAAAAAATGTGAATAAAGTCACCACTGTGATGGCCACACCGCCAGCATGCTGAAGGAAGGTCAGATTTCATTTGGTGCAGTCTGCTGGGAGTCAGATACAGTATGCCCTGTGGAGAATTTTAAACTGTATAAGGCGGTCTCTCAAGGAGACCAATATCTTGAAGGGGTAGTCCCATAGGTCCTCCCAGTCCTCTGAAGGAAGTTTTCTCCTCGAATCTTGTAATCCTCTCCAATCCTGACATTACCTCCTGGGTCCCCTCCTGCCCTCCTGAGCTCTGAATGCGTGGGAGAGTTGTAGATATCTAAAAAAAAATAGGAGGCGGGGATGTTATGGTTGGCCATAAGGATAACATGGGCCTCATACATAGAGGAGGGAGGGTGCCATTTGCCAGGTTATGGGTAAAGATTGAGGCCAATACGGGGGCCAACATTTCGCCATACATTTTATAGAATAGGCGGGAAGACTGTCCGGTCCCGGGGACAGTATAATTATATCTTAGTGTATCTTATTATTATTTACACCATCAGAGTGCCCCCATAGATTAGTTGACCCATCGCAATGCCCCTGTAGATTAATTGCCTTATCACAGTGTGCGCATAGGTACGTTGCCCTCATAGATTAATAGCACCATCAGAGTGCCCCCATAGATTAGTTGCCCCATCGCAGTGCCCCTATAGAATGATTGCCCCCATCACCATGTCCCCATAGATAAGTTGTCCCCATAGATTAATTGCCCCATTACAGTGCCCAGATAGATACGTTGCCCCCATATATTAATTCCTCCATAACAGTGTCCCCACAGACCATTTGCACCAGCACAGTGTGCCCATAGATAATTTGACACCATCAGAGTGCCCCCCATGGATTAATTGCCCCATCGCAATGCCCCTATAGAATAATTGCCCCATCACAGTGTGTCCATAGATAAGCTGCCCTCATAGATTAATTGCCCCATAACAGTGTCCTCATAGACCATTTGCCACTGCACAGGCCCTCCATAGATTAATTGCCCCATCACAGTGCCCCCATAAATAAGTTGCCCCCATAGATTAATTGCCCCATAACAGTGTTTCCACAGACCATTTGCCCCAGCACAGTGTGCCCATAGATAATATGCCTCATAGATTAATTGTACCATCAGAGTACCCTCATAGATGAATTGCCCCATTGCAATGCCCCTATAGATTAATTGCCCCATCACAGTGTGCCCATAGATAAGTTGTCCCCATAGATTAATTGCCCCCATCACAGTGTGCCCATAGATAAGTTGTCCCCATAGATTAATTGCCCCATTACAGTGTCCTCAGAGACCATTTGCCCCAGCACAGTTTGCCCATAGATAAGTTGTCCCCATTAATTCATTTCCCCATCAGATTGCCCCCATAAATGAATTGCCCCATAGACTATTTGCCCCATAGATTAGTTGCACCCATAGACTGCAGCTGTCACCAGTGCCCCCCCCCCCCAGCAGGAGCCAATGGTGCTTCTCTGCTGTGTCAGTCAATGAGGAGGGGGAGTCCTGGACAGCAAGGTCTCTCATGTAACATCGCTGGATTGAGATGGGGCTCAGGTAAGTATTGGAGGGCTGAGGGGGGCTGTTGCACACATGTAGCACCCTCTACATTAGGTAGGTGCTAGGTTAAGGATTTTTGTTAGAGTGGGCACAATTTAGGAAGGCTTGGCTGCTGCCAGGCCTGTTTTTTTATGTTCTGGGCAGGGGAGTGGCTCAGGGAGTGGCTGGTGACTGCAGGTGGTGGCACCCCTTAGTTGACCCCTCCTTCGGTTTTCAGAAAGTTCCGGAAAAGGGGAGTGGGGCAGAAGAGGTGGAACTGCTGGGCATTTGGGAAGCCCTGACCAATCCCCAACCTGGATTGGCAGGGGTCAGGCCTTCTCAAATAGCCTGGGTCAGCCCAGTCAGGGGAGGAGAGTTCGGGTGCAAGTTGGGAGATGGAGACGGATTACTGAAGGCTGTTGAGGGCCTTGAGGGATTCCTTGGTCTGGGGGTGGTGACCTCCGCCTGGGGCTCGGGTACATCCAGAAGGAGTGAGATTTTGGCGGAGAGGCACATGAGAGAGCAAGCAAACAACAGCGGGAGTCGTGTACTGCCAGAAGGTTCTTCAGGAGGAATCCACCGGGTGTCAGTGAGTGACACAGCCCAGGGAAGTGGAGATGCACTCTGTAGCACATTTAGAGGAAGACATTCTAGGCCGGAAACAAGAGTTGTGCAGGAGAGAGGAATAAGGAGACGTTTGAAATGCAAGTGTTGTGCTGGAGGCAGGAGAAGTGTATATACTGAGTGGTATGTAGAGGTTCCAATTAAAGAACTGTCGATCCATGAGCATCCCATAATCATCCCTTACCCATCCAAGTTGAATCTCCTAATGAAAAAATTAAAAAAAAAAGAACCAGCCTGTTTTCTGACTCCGGATGCAAACAAGGAGTGTGCTTGAGGGCAGTGTGAGCAGCTATCCCCAGGTGCAATGCAGAACGATTTAAGGTTCTCTTTCTTTACTACCTTTTCCCACCAACATCATGACATTAAGACAATTATGAACAAACATTGGGGGATCCTTAGGAATGATTTAGGAATGATAAAGCCTTGGGTCCACAAATGATTTTCAGGGGGTGCCTCCTTTGAGACTCCAGGTGGCACCCAATATCCTCATGCCCCCCACAGAGTTCCTTTCTTCCAGAAATTGAAAGCTTTCTTTCCTTGTCGTAGATGTAAAATCTGCCAGCTGAATAGGCTTAAGGATAGAAAGATCTGTCAGTTCAGCTCAACCATTACGCATAAAACATATGATGTTAAAACCTTCATTACATGAACTTCTCAAAATGTGGTTTACATGCTCACTTGCCCTTGTGGCCTACAGTACGTGGGACATACCGTGAGAGCCATGAACGTGAGGGTAGGTGAGCATGTGGCCAATATTATTAAGGGCTTTCCAAAACATTCTGTTTCACGACATTATTTGGAACATCACAATAAGGATCTTCCATTGTAGCCATCGATCACCTCACTCCCCACTGGAGGGGGAGTTCTGTTAGAAGGGAAATTTCCCGAATAGAGACCCGTTGGATCTTTGACTTGAAGAGTTTTGTGCCCCATGGAATGAACGTAGACTGGGAGATAAACTGCTTTATTAATAACGGGTAGTTTGTTCGAGTCTGTGTTCAGGTCCTTTGCCAGCCTGCTTTTTATAAGAAAAAGGAAACTTTTTTCTCCTTGTAGATCATTACATGTTATTCACTTTTTAATATATGCAGTCCTTCGTGTTTCTCTTTGGATTGAATCCTCCAAAATGTGTCATCATTTCTTTCCAGGGAGGTAACGTTCTGCAGCTATGTTATTTCTCCACTAGGTAGAGTTTTCCTCTTTGCTATATTATTTGAGCCTCATTGCCTCTGTATATGGCTTTATCTATTGTCTCTTTTTGATATGTATTTTGTTTTTGTTTTTATGAAATTTCCAGATGGTTTTATTATAGTTGTGTAAAGCAATGTGTATCATTTGGCCGCTTTATCCTCAGGAGGAGAAGTCTGTTTTTTTGACAGCCGTTTCTGACATTCCACAGACCGGATATACCACAGGAACTTTACTGTTTCCTGCTTCCTATGGGTGGTGACGATGTACCCTTCACAGTGTTTCTGGGACTGGAGTATTTGCATGCATGCTAGACGGTGATGGCCATGCCTTTGACTAAATCCAATTGGATGAAACGCGTCAGTGGATGCTATCCCATGTCTAGCATGCTCAGGAACCGCGGAATTTGATTTTACTTGAACAAGCTTGTTTTTACTGATGTGATGTGAGTAGAACTTTCTTGGTGATCCTGCTATGGTGATTCGTTCTGTGTCTGCTGGCTGGAAGAACCTACTTATTTGCTTGTTTGCCATCGGAGTCTGGTAAGGAGACTTGCTGGGCACTGTGGTGTGGTGTGATTTTCTCATCTCTTACACTGAAGCTGGTGTTGAGATCTTCTCATCCTGCAGACTTTCATTATGGACTTTATTATGGACTTTGATAAGTTCTTTCACATTGTATAGTTTTTAGCGCTGCAATCCAGACCCTATATATTGTTTTTTGTTGAGCAGCAATTTTTTTGCCAGCTGCTAGTTCAGTGTTATTTAGCGCAGATAGCACGCATACTGGTATACTGAGGGGAATGTAGAGGTCCCGATTAAAGAACTATTGATCCATGAGCATGCCATAATCATATCTTACCCATCCAAGTTGAATCTCCTAGTAAAAACAAAGAACCAGCCTATTTCCTGACTCCAGATGCAAACAAGGAGTGTGATTGAGGGCAGTGTGAGCAGGTGAACCGCTACTTCCAGCAACCCCCATGGGGGCATGGCTACACAAAGAATGCTTTATATCTTAATGCATAGAATGCATTAAGATAAAAACCTTCTGCCTTTACAACTACTTTAACAGTGATTCCCTCTATCCAACACAGCTGTGGTATGTGTGAGCATGTGTCCTTCTCTCATATAATATTGCTTGGATCTAGCAGCCAATCATTAGGCCTGAGCACTGTTGCTTGACAGTGGGAGTAATGTCACCACTCACATCACTGTCTGACACCAGCTGGCACCATGCTGTCTTCCAGCTACCAAGACAGCATCAAACCTGTAGCCCTCTTAACTAAAGTGCTTTGTTTTTTGATACTATTAGGCACACTTTGGAGATAGAGTGTGTATAAGTAAAAGTGATCTGGGTGGCTGTAGATCACATCAGAGGACTCAGGGAATGACACAGGTCTGTGCTCCAGCTATTAGGGGTCCAATAGACCCCTGATGTCTTCATAAAGAGTACCTGTCACCTACTCAGTGCTATCACATTGAGCAGGGTATAATGACATTTAAAAAATTAAAATAAAGAAAAAAATTAGGCACACACAGCATACACCTATATAAATGTAAATACATACGTAAGATGGGTGTATGTAGACAACAGCTGTGTACCACAAATAGGGTATTGCCATGTGTCCCATGTGTGAAGAAATAATTCTAGGTCCTTCATTTACCGTTAACTCTAAACTGTTGAGCTGTAAAGACTTTTAAAGTGGTTGTAAACCCTGTTACACCACTTTAACCTACAGGTAAGCCTATAATAAGGCTTACCTGTACATACCGTGAATATCTCCTAAACTTGCACAGTGTAGGAGATATTCACTGTACCCATATGTGCCGATGTCATCGGCACATGCGCACTGAAAAAATGGCCCGCTGGTGCAGTTTCTTCAGGGCCCGTGCCGTGACCGGCAGCTCCCATGCGCCTGTGCGGGAGTGACGATACTCCAAAACCTGGACACTGTGGAATAGGAGAGGGTTTGGCCCTTTTGGCTGCCTAGAACTCTGATCAAACTAAAACTACATAATTATAATAAACCTAACCAGAAAACGATAACAGCTTATTTGTTTTGTTCTGTACTTAATCCCTCTTGCCCCCCCCCCCTTTTTTTCTCCCCTTCCCCTACCATCCCCGCTTATTCACTCAACCTTTAACCACACTCTTTCTATTTTTTCTTTCCTTCTAAGACCCCATACACACTATTAGATTTTCTGCAGATTGTTGTCTTCAGATTTACCAAAACCTTGTAATGCAAGGGCCTGCCTGATTGCATACAAATTAAAACTCCTAAGGTTTGACCTTATATTATATGGTTTTGATAAATCTGAAGGCAACAATCTACAGAAAATCAAATAGTGTATATGGGGTCTTACTCTTCCTTTCTTTCCTTCTGTTAAAATAATAAATGGCAGGACAGGAGATTAGTTTCCTTGTTGTCAGACCAATGGTGTCTTTGGCCATTCGGACGTAATGTATGAATCGCCTATTGGTCATGGAGTCTCTTACATAGGTTGACCCCTACATCCTCTTATGTTGCCTTTTCCCTGACATAAATAAAATATTTGAAAAAAAAAAAACTGCAAATACCACCTTTTTTCCACAAGGCCTCTGCTTTCAGAAAATATATTGTGTGTTTGGGGTTTTAAGTAATTTTCTGCCCAAACAAGCAGATTTTAATAAAGTGTGTGAAGAATGAAAAAAAAATGCTCCAGTAGCAAATTGGTTAAACTAAATAATGGAGCAACTAATATTTTGGTAGATAAGTCTGTCTGTTTATCTAAATTTAACAAGTGTGCTACAGATAAGCAAAATCATGACTTAATCTCCTTGAATGTATTTGCCAATTCCCTTTCACGCTCAGTAACCATATCACACAGATCAGGAGACCACAATGAACTTGAAAACCAAAGGCCAACTTTCACAATTTTATTTTACGGACCTGGAGTGTATAAATATTGTACTGGTATTGATCATTCGCCACTGCCTCTTTGTATAGCAAGAGCGAAGTACAGACCACGCAGTACAGACCACACATCATGGCCAGTAAGTATTTTTTATAATAAGGGTTACTCTATTCTAATGTGGAACCTGCTATATTATCGTAACTTCCATTCAGCAATCTGTTTAAATGTGATGAACCTAAAGATATCCAGCCTAAACTTCTTATCTGCAATCAGGAACAAATTCACTGTTAGGGCCTGTGTGTCTATTATTGCCATCCTTCTGACAAGTGATCCATATGCATTCCTGTTACGCACAGGTGTGAATGTGACCTAAAAGGGATGGTGCTAATAGAGGGATGTTGGGCTTCAGTGATAACAACCTGGCTTTAGCTATAATCGTAAAGGAAACCTGTAGTGGAAGAAATACAGGGCTGCCATTGCTAACCTTCTTCTGGGAATACTAGGTGCCTGGCGGTCTCTGCAGTCAATACTTTTTGAGTCACTGATCCAGAATAGGTATGTAGATTAGAAAGTCAGACTAAAGTCAGCACTCCTAATCTACAAACAAATTTAAGGTCAGAGCCAGTGGATCCGCATGACAGCCAGGCTGCAAGAATTCTCAGAAGGAAAGGAGAGTGTCTGCTATCCCTCACAGAGTTCCTTCAACTGTATAGACCTCCACCTTCTGGCTGAAAGTGGTTAATATAAAATATTCATATACAATATATACTATTTGATTAATTAAAAAGCTTTACTGAACCTATAGCAAACATAAATGATTTATACTATATATGAATATATACTATTACTTTAATTTTTTGGATAAATGGAATTTAGATATGCAAAAGCATATCTAAAGCCTTAACTTTTTTTTAGTTTGGGATATAGTGGTGAGAGGTTTCAACCTCTGTCAAGATTTTGTTGCTATCTGGGACCCCAATGGGGAGATTCATCCTTGCTATTATTTCTGGTGACTATTATTACCAGGACAGAAAGTGATGAGAAATCTAAAAATTAAGGCTGGGTTCACAGCTATGCAAATTAGATGCGGCTTTTCCCGCATACAGTTCGCATAGCAGATTATGACCGGCTCTCTATGGAGTCGGTTCACACATCTCCACAGCGGCTCCGGTGTGAATTACACAGGAGCCCTGTGCATCTTTTGGCCTGTTTCAGGTCCAAATTCAGCCCAATATTTGGGCTGAAATCTGACATGAAACGGTGAATAGAGACGCACCGGACTTCTGCTGTGAGCCTGAGTGTCCTGAGATGTGAACCCAGCCTTACAGTTGCCCCCCGGAACAGAAAGAGAGGGGGAGTCTTCCAATGGGACCTGTTCTGTTGACAACTGTCTACAAGATGATTAGATGTCCTCTCATTTTTTGTTTTGTCTCCCCAACATGACAAAAAAAAACAGGGCTTTTAACCATTTCCTACACTATCCAACACCAAAAATGTTCTGGCTTTATATACTAAAAGATAAGTCCATTCAAGGCAAAGTGCACTTATTCTTTTTGCCCCTTTACCATGACCTAACCTTACCAACCTTCCCTTTCCACCAATGCATACTTACCTTGAACAAGTGGCCACTGCCTTTGTTTTTTTTTGTTTTTTAATTCTTGGCTGCACCTGTGCATTACAGCCCCATAGATTTTTATGTAGAGCCGTAGTGCTATGAAAACAAAATAAATCTAAAATCTTCTAGTTCCAACAAATGATATAAGTTGAATTTTTTGAGGAGTGGGGAGTCACTGTTGAAGTTAAGTGCAAATAAACTAAAGAAAAGAAAAATGAGCCAGTTTGAACTCTACCCTGTTCCTCTTATTATCTAAAAAAGGCTGCAGAATCCTCGGAATGCTAACAGATTAAAGTGGTTCTAAGGCCTTATGCACACAGGGCGTTTTTGGACGTTTTTACAGCTGTTGTTTTTGGCACCGGAGTTTCATCGCATTCCTGGGCACATGTTATCTTATGTACAAGCTCATTGTTGCTTTGATGGGACACAACACACAGTTATTTGTGGGCTTGTACTGCTGCGATCAAATCAGTTTGTAAAACGTCACTTGCCATGAGGCCACTAAACAATACACAAAGGCTGTGCAGTGATGCATTGTGGGAAAGTGAGAGTTACTAATAGCAGAAGGGTGGTTTCTGGCTAAAAAAATGCTAACGCTAAAAAAAACGCTATTGCAAAAACGCTGAAAAATTCGAAAAAACTCACTACAAAGCTACTGGCATTTTTATAACGTTTTTAGAATGCCCGGTGTGCATGAGGCCGAATGGGAAAAGGTTTTTTTTATCCTAATGCATTCTCTGCATTAAGATAAAAAAACCTTTTAATAGTGGTTGACTCCCAGCCCCACTAAATACTCACCTGAACCTGATCTCGATCCATCTCTGTGCACATCTGCAGCAGCGCTTCTTCCCTCTCCCCACTCTCACAGGCTTGGCTGAGAGCAGCGGGAGCCATTGGCTCCTGCTCCTATCAATCAAAACCTGTGGGCAAGGAACGGGGACAGGGCCGAGCCAGGCTGTGTGTCTGAATAGACGCAAACAGCTTAGCTCAGGATCGATCACACACGAGTTCCCCCATAGGAAGCAGCTTCCTATGGGGGCACTTGTGGGGGGGGGGCAGAAGCACCAGCGGGGGGGGGCAAGGAGAGGAGGATCAGGGCTGCTTTCTGCATTGCACAGAGCAGGTAAATATGACATGTTTGTTGTTTTTTTTTTTTCAATTCAAGCTTTACAATAACTTTAAGCTCTGCACTCCATCAAGCACATTGTACAAAGGATTTATTAACACACAAAAAAAAATTACACACAAACACATAAGAAACCCCAATAAAAAAACTACAAACCTGCCCCCTCCTTCAAATATTCCATGAGTGTAGTTCATAGCATGCATGCATGTGTAAACGCTGTATCCATAAATGAACTCAAAAGTATCAGGGACTAATGTATTTCAAACAATTATATGATAATCCTTTTTAGATTCAGTAAGCAAGCACCAACAAATTGGGTTATGATCCGGGGAAAAAGTCCAGCATTACTTCCAGGACAATTTATATATCATAATATGTGCAAAAATACTCCAGCACAAATGGATCAGAATCCAAAAAAAAATGAAATAAAAAAAAAACAGTGCTCACACTTGCATTTGTGTATTCAATAGATTATAGCGATTAACTGTTCCTGTGCAATATAGAGGATCACATATAAATACAGTATAATAAAGTGCAATACGTGCAAATAAAAACAAAAAAAAAAAAATAGGTTCAAATGTCCAAACCTTATGTGTGCAATATATTCAAGATAAAGAACATATTTCTTCCAACGGTGAAAATGTAAAATGTGTATTGAAAGATATCAAGGAAATCTCAAAGAAAAAAAAATAAATAAATAAAAAAAAAAAACATTAAATATTCATAAAATTAATTCAGTGTCCATTTCATAAATGTGCTCAGTCCTCCATTTATGAAATGGACACCCAATTAATTGTATAAATATTTAATGTTTTTTTGAATATATTCTTTATATATTCCCCATTAGAAGAAATATGCACTTTATCTTGAATATATTGCGCACATAAGGATTGGACATTTAATATATTTTTTCTTTGTTTTTGTTTCTATTTGCACATAGTGCACCTTATTATATACGGCATCTCACATAAGTGAGTACACCCATCACATTTTTGTAAATATTTTATTATATCTTTTCATGTGACAACACTGAAGAAATTACACTTTGCTACAATGTAAAGTAGTGAGTGTACAGCTTGTATAACAGTGTAAATTTGCTGTCCTCTCAAAATAATTCAACACACAGCCATTAATGTCTAAACCGCTGGCAACAAAAGTGAGTACACCCTTGAGTGAAAATGTGTGGTCACTATTATTTTCCAGCACTGCCTTAACCCTCTTGGGCATGGAGTACACCAGAGCATCACAGGTTGCCACTGGAGTCCTCTTCCACTCCTCTATGACAACATGACTGAGCTAGTGGATGTTAGAGACCTTGCGCTCCTCCACCTTCAGTTTGAGGATGCCCACAGATGCTCAATGGGGTTTAGGTCTGGAGACATGCTTAGTCAATCCATCACCTTTACCCTCAGTTTCTTTAGTAAGGCAGTGGTCATCTTGGAGGTGTGTTTGGAGTCGTTATCATGTTGGAATACTGCCCTGCGGCCCAGTGTCCGAAGGGAGGGGATCATGCTCTGCTTCAGTATGTCACAGTACATGTTGGCATTCATGGTTCCCTCAATGAACTGTAGCTCCCCAGTGCCGGCAGCACTCATGCAGCCCCAGACCATGACACTCCCACCACCATGCTTGACTGTAGGCAAGACACACACTTTTTGTGAGGGGTGTACTCACATTTGTGAGATACTGTACTTATACTGTATATGTGATCTTGTGCAGGCATTGTAAGCATGCAAGCATGTAACATCCATTCCACATGATAACTGGTAGTTCCCCCTTCCACTTCACAATGTACTGTAGGTTTCAGCTGGAAGTGCCCCATATATCCAACATGGCACAGTGGTTAAGAGGAGGACATGTATGTTTATCCCCAACCTGGTCATGCCTAGAGTGTGACCTCCCTATAGATGTTGCAAAATGGAGAGGGACACCACCACACCTTCCTCTCACACCACCAGCACATAAAGATGATAATCCTCTTGCTAGCATAGTGGGGAAATGGGGCATCACAGTCACTCACCTGGGACATCCACTATCTCAAGCCCAATAAAGTGACCCAGGGTTTTTCAAAAACATATTGACAGCATAATGTTCAAAATACTTTATCAGTCCCAAATGATGACTTCTTTCAGGAGAAGGGGGTAGCGTATTGTAATTTAAAGTCCTGCCTGACTTGTTTCACTGGCTCCAACCAGCTGCATAGGACTTTAAACTACAATATGCTGTCCCCATTTCCTGAAAGAAGTTATCATTTGAGACTGAAGTATTTTTGAACTTTATGCTGCCAATATGTTTTTGAAAAACCTTTGGTCACCCTATTGGGCTTGAGATGGCAACTATCCCATGTGTGTGACTGTAATGTATACTGATTTACTCATCGCAAGTCCAAGGTATCTGAACAACAGGATTATCATCTTTATAGCTGGTGTGCGAGGGAGGTGTGGTGGTGTCCCTCTCTATTTTCTAACATCTATAGGGAGGTTACACTCTGGACATTACTCAGGTTGGTCATAAATGTACACGTTCTCCTTTTGACCACTGTGCCCCGTTGGATATATGGGATACTTGCAGCTAAAACCTACATAGTGAAGTCGAAGGGGGAAGTTGGAAACTACCAGCTATCTTGTGGCATGGATGTTACAGTCACTGTGATAAGATATATGAACTGTACTGGAAGTAATGCTGGACTTTTTCACCAGATAATTGCCTATTTTGATGGTGCTTACTGAGTCTAAAAATGATTATCAAATAACTGGAATACATTGGTTCCTGAGTTCATTTACAGATACAGTGCTTACACTGAATTCATGCTATGAACTAAACTCATGGAATATTTAAGGGGGGGGGGGGTTATAGTTGTTTTTATTGTTTTTTTTAGGGTATGTGTGCATTTTGTTTATGTTAATAAAGCTTTTGTACAATGTGCGTTGATGGAGTGTAGCACTTAATATGTTAGTGTAGTGCCTACACCAATTTTCCAGGAGCCTGATGGTGACTACTAGAGGTAGGGAGGGCTGACATACTTCCTTAGGGTGCAGGGTACTGGGCATGGGGGGTGATGAACAAGAAAGAAGTTGGGCGCCAGTCACTTTTATGCTTAAGTAAAAGGAAGTTCATTTCTCACAGCAAGAAAAATATGGGAGAGAGGGCATAAGGCACAGGACACCCTTTGTAACAATCAGCAAATACGCAGACTCCTTAGACAAAAAAATGGTGAGAGAAGGCAGACAGCAGTACAGGAAAAAGAACCTTTTACGCTGAACCAGCACATCTGTACTTTGTAGGATAGGCTGTCTCGTCTAGTAACTGAACTTTACTCACAGCGTCATACACAGATTCACTTGAATGAGTTCTCTCTTGAAGTCCTCCCAGCCACTTCATAGCGTCCAGCTCATGAAGAGTCCCCTCTGGTGCTTCCTTAGAAATCCATCCCTCTCAGAATCATTTCCCGATCTTTGGCAGGCTTTTCTCAACAGAAATTTGAACACCGGTATAGGCCTCGGATAGGCCTAGCAGCCAGAAGACCACCTCCATGGGCCTCAGGCTTCAGACCTAGCAGGCAGGAGCGGTTCCACACTCATCCACCCAGGCCACAGCCCTGAGTGGGAAGACTGACCCAGATCACCTGACTTCTCCAGAAGAAATACCCTTTCCCAGCATGTAAAGCTGCCAGTCTAATTGGCTGAGAAAGATATATTTATCCATAACCTGAATGAATGCACTGTAGCTCATCACTCTAATGTCAGAGGCAACAACACCTACTGACAGAAGGGAGAAACGACAGTTAAACAGGATGGGGACAGAAGCCTTCTGACCACTAAACACTTCAAATTAGCCAGGCTAGCTACCACCCAGTATAACTAAATTCACCTGTAGCCTTATTCTACGATGAGGGTACTACAGTAGCATTATGAGGATTCTGCAGTCTTTTTTAGATTATAAGGGGAAGAGGGTAGAATCCAAACTGGCCTTTTGATCGCTGTTCATCGCAATGACATGTGGCACTGTTCCTCCCAGTGACATTAACGATAGGGCAGTTTTCCTCCCCTTCATGCCAATGGTAGGACACTATTTCCTTCACTCACATGAATGATGGCCAAAATTCCTTCCACTGACCCTGATGATGGTACACTATTCCTACCACGAATACCATCAATGAGGTACTATTCTTCCCACTTACACCAATGATGGGGCACTATTCTTCCACTGACACTAAAGATGGACCAGCCTAATGAAACCAATAATGAGGTACTACTTTTCCATTTGACAACAATGATGGGGTATTATTACTCCCACTGATACCAATGATAGGACACTATTCCTCCCACTGATTCTAATGATGGGATACTATTCCTCCCACTGATACCAATGATGGCACTTTGTTCCTCCCACTGATACCAATGATCGGACACTATTTCCTATCTCCTTGCTCCCCTTTTCTTCCAAACTCCTAGAACGCCTCGTCTACAACCAACTGAGTGACCACCTTGATAAGAATAACCTACTGGACACCCTTCAATCTGGATTTGTCACCCTCCTTGTTTCACGGTAGTAACCATAGTCACCCTCCTTATCATAGGGTAGTAATCTTAGTCACCCTCCTTATCACAGGATAGTAACCATAGTCACCCTCATTATTATGGGGTAGTAACAACAGTTTACCTTTTCATCATGGAGTAATAACCAAAGTAATCCGACCAGGTAGAAATCACAGTCACCTTCTTATCACGGGGTAGTAACCACATTCACCCTTCTTATCATGGAGTAACTACCATAAGCACCATCCTTATCACATGGTAGTAGTCCCAGTCACCTTCCTTAAAACCGGTAGTAAGTACACTCAC
>BLSH010103050.1:124386-143086 GCA_018402905.1 Glandirana rugosa
GATAGGTGGCACTGACAGGTGGCACTGAAGATATGTGGCACTGACAGGTGGCACTGAGAGGTGGCACTGACAGGTGGCACTATGGGGCAGTTTTATTTGCAGTGTTATAAATTCACTCACTGTAATTCAAAGACGATGGCTCAGATCTCTCTCTCTCTCCTCACACAGCGGTGTCTGTGTGAGGAGAAAAGGCAGGCAACGAAAGATGATCTCATATGTTTACATTTGAGATCAGCTTTCGTTGGACCCGCCGATCGTATGGTAAACAGCCGCTGTTGCTGGCCGTTTACCTCGATCTGTCATTGGCTGTGTCCAGGGGACACAGCGAGCACAGTTTTTGCCTCGTGCGCGCCCGCGATTGCAGGCGGGGAGCGCGCGAAGGGGCGGACGTCCATGGACGTCCACCCGGAAATTGGGATCCGCGCTGTAGCCGTCTTTCGGCTATAGCGCGGTCCTGTACAGGTTAAAGACACTGTGGACTTTTTTCTATATATACATTAATATTAAATTGAATTTGGAGCACTGCCACTTTAATTTGAGATATTTATTATAGACCTATTAATATTATACAGATTGTTATATCCCTTCATGCTTTTTAATGAATACTTTGGTCTTTTACATATACATACACATTTCACTATTTTTTGCACTTTAGAGGACAGAGGGGATCCTCTTTATACACACAATTGTTGGAGTTTAGAGCACTGTCACTTTAACATTATTGCAAGCACCTTAATATTTTTACCGCCACCGGAGCGTAGTTACATGGTAAAATACACATACGTATGCATGGACTTTTTCTGATTATCTGCATTATCCCTTTTCCTTTTAGCTTTAGAGAGAGGGACATTTCTGGGGTTAGCGCCATCTGCTCACGGGTTGTATTTCTTTTCTTCCCCTCTGGGAATTTTGGCAGGGCAGCTCCCCCATATAGCATATATTGCAGTACCCCTTTTTATCCTGAGCGCAGAAATTTGAAATACTATATTCTATTATTATTATTATTATTATTTTTATTATTGATCAATTACATTCCATTCGTTTAGATGTGGCATTCGTTATTTCGGATAATTCGTAAGTTCGAATAAACTTGTATTTGTTACATTCACTAACAGCCAAATTTGAAAGGAAATTCCAATACCTATAATTTAATAGTTAATTATTAGTTAGTTAGTTATTATTTTGGATTTTCGATTTTCGTATATTCATACTTTTTTTTGTTTTTTTGTTCTTTCGAAATTACAAATTTTCGGATTTCAAATTTGAATTTTTCCAAAGTTACAAATTTATTTGAAATAACGCTTGAGATGATTGTAGCCGTATTAGTGAGTACTGCTTGGACCTTGAAGAAGGGGACATACCCCAAAAGCTTTTCATGAAAAATTGTATGTTAGTGCAAATAAATAAAATATTACGGACAGTACTCAATTCATTTGAAATAATGAATTTCATCATAACGAATGGCCCGACAAATGAAAAAAGAAAGCCGAATGAAACAAAAATGAACATGAACAAATTTTTCGGCAGTGCACATAAACTGCAGCAACAACAACAACAAAAAAAAATTGGGCCATGGGCAGTTTAAGCCATAATGTGCTAGTATGCACACTAGCATACTAGCACATTATGGCAGACTTACCTGAAAATGAAGCTCTCTAGTGACGCCACTGTAGATGCTTCCATCTTCACACGGTCTTCCTTCAAGGTTCGCGGGCTTTGACGATACGAATGGCCGAGCTACACGGGAGTCACTGTTTAGCACACAGGGCTCCTGAAGGAATGGCAAGGTCATGTTGTTCCTTCAGAGTGCATGTGCCAGTGACATCACTGGCTGCTTTTAAAGTAAATATCTCCTAAACGGTGCACAGGAGATAGTTACTGGACCTATAGGTAAGCCTTATTATAGGCTTACCTATAGGTAAAAATCAACTAAGGGAGTTTACTCCCCCTTTAAGGTACAGTAGAACTAAAGTCTGTTAAGCTCACCTCCACTCTATAAAAGATATTCTTGAGCTCCCCCACTGGCTGTGATATCTCTGCCTGGTCTTCTGATTCTGATTCTGGATGATGTAACTTCAGCACATACACACAAATTTTAGTTTGTCCTGGAACCAAGGCATGCCAAGAATATACACTGACCTGCACAGGCATGTACGTTCAGAAGAAACATTACTTTGCAGGCAGGCAAAAAGACTGCAGAAGAGACATACAAAGTACTGTATATACTCGAGTCGACCCGAATATAAGCCAAGGCACCTAATTTTACCACAAAAAACTGGGAACACTTATTGACTCAAGTATAAGCCTAGGGTGGGAAATGCAGCAGCTACTGGTAAATTACCAAGCCATTACACAGTGACTTAGCCATTACACAAGGACTCAGCCATTACACAGGTATTGTAGCCAGAACACAGGTATTGTAGCCAGAACACAGAGACTCAGCCATTACACAGGTATTGTAGCCATTACACAGGTATTGTAGCCAGAACACAGGTATTGTAGCCATTACACAGGGATTGCAGCTATTACACAGGGATTCAGCCATTACACAGGGATTGCAGCTATTACACAGGGATTCAGCCATTACACAGGGATTGCAGCCAAAACACAGCGATTGCAGCCATTGCACAGGGATTGCAGTCATTGCACAGTGATTGTAACCATTACACATGGATTCAGCCATTACACAGGGACAGGGAACACAGTGCCTTCTCTCCTCTCCTCGTGTCAGCCACTCTGGACCTGTCCCCATCCCACAGCACAGTGACAAGCTAATCGCTGACAGTCACTGTGCAGCCAGTCTATGTATGTGCGCTGTTCAGCACACATACATAGACTTCTCGGACCACTCACAGAGGCTGCAGGCACCCACAGATGAGATGGTGTGGGACACTCACTAGAGTATAAGCCGAGGGGGGGCTTTTTCGGCACAAAAAATGTGCTGAAAAACTCGGCTTATACTCGAGTATATACGGTATATTCTGCAATAAAGCCTACCTACATGCAATGTCTCATACTAAGGCTATACAGTAATTCCACTTTAAATAGTGCTACATGTTAAAAATGTTAAAGCTCAACTCCAGTCAAAAGGTTTCTTAATGTTTTGGGTACAGTTAGGAAGTGTTCAAAACTTCCTTGGGTTTTAAATGCTGTCAATGTCCCTATTGGTGAGTACAGATGACCGAAACAGAGTTTCTCTGGAAATTTCATGGGAAATTTTTTTTGGCCACAAATCCAACAGAGAGTGCTAGTGGTTTATAATGGCCACAGCAGATGTACAGTCCAAGGACTCAAATCTAAAAATTGCATTCCACAAGATAGAAGAAACCATTAGGTAGTTATAGCCTCTCAGGCATCCACCATATACTAAAACAGGGGTGCTCAACCTTTTGAAGAGCAATGGCCACTTAAATGATTTGGTAACAGGTTGCGCTCCACATTGAAACAAAATGGCTCAGAATTTCACATTTTTTATTTTGAATAGCATAGTGAACATTTTCTTCCAGCAGCTGCTGAATGCCAGCAAACTATGGGGTAAACTATGGGGTTTTACCACCCACAAACCGCAAATGTAAATAAGCCCTTACTGTCCTGAGCCCCCAATAAGGCTGCTTTTAAACTGATGCACTGTAGTTTACCTGCACCGCGATTGCAGCACACTGTACCTTTAACTTTGCTGTGCTTTGCCATAGACTTCTATTATATCTTGCGGGTGTGGTGCACTTTCTGAAAGCACAAAAAAACATTTCAGAAAGCGCGTCAAACCCACAGGATATAATAGAAGTCTATGGCTCAGTGCAGCAAACCCACAGGAAAGCCGCAGGTGCACTGTGCTGCACCTACAGATTAGTGTGAAAGCAGCCTAATAGTTTTTAGGCTCCTCCTGCCCGTGCTATAGCCGAATGACGGCTACATCCGGGCCTTAATTGCCGGGAAGCCGTCAATAGATGTCCTCCCGAGCATGCGCTGTTTGCACATCCCTGCAGGGGAGCGCGTGGCGCGCCTTGTGATCACCGAGTCTATGAGACTCGGCTGATCACAGATTGGAGTAATGGGCCTGTGCCGGCCCCTTACCACGTGATCAGCTGTCAGACAATGACAGCTGATCACTTGATGTAAACAGAAGATCAATAATCTTTTTTTTCCCTCGCGCTGACATTGTGAGGGAAAAAAAAGCAGATCACCAGCTTCTGTCAGGAGGGACATCGGTCCCTCACACAGAGAGCCGTGACTGCCTCATCTGTGCCCACCAGTGCCACCTGCCAGTGCCACCTACCAGTGCCCATAGTGCTACCTACCAGTGCCCACAGTGCCACCTACCTTTGCCCACCAGTGCCACCTATCAATGCTTACCAGTGCCACCTATCAATGCCCATCAGTGCCTCATCATCAGTGCTACCAATCAGTGCTGCCTATCAGTGTCACCTACCAGTGCCTACCAGTGCCACCCATCAGTGCTCATCAGTGCACACCTATCAGTGCCCTTCAGTGCCGCCCATCAGTGCCAACCATCAGTGCCACCCCTCAGTGCCACCTCTCAGTGCCCCTATCAGTGCAGCCTCATCAGCGCACATCAATGAAGGAGAAAAATTACCTGCTTTCAAAATTTTATAGTAAACTATGAAATTGTTTTTTTTTTTTCAACATTTTCGGTCTTTTTTCTTTTTTTTAGCAAAAAATAAAAAATCCAGCAGTGATTAAATACCACGAGAAAATCTCTATTTGAGGGGAAAAAATTATAAAAATGTAATTTGGGTACAGTGTTGCATAACCGCACAATTTTCATTCAAAGTGTGACAGCACTGAAAGCTGAAAATTTGCCTGGGCAGGAAGGGGGTTTAAGTGCCCAGTAAGCAAGTAGTTAACCCTTTTATATGTGCTAACAAGCCCATGGCAAAACCACAGTGTACTGTATGTGCTGTTAAATACACTGACCTTCTTTCCTCTTCCAGCTTCTGCTGGCATCGCTCTCTATCTCCAGGCTACTAGAAAGGTCTCCTGGTATAGGAGTCGGTGCTGCAGCTCCTGCTCTCTCTGTGGCCGCCTGCTTCCTCCCCTGCTGGCACTGGCTCAATGCATCTGATGCTCTGGGATAGCGGGTTGGCAAGCCCAGATCGCGATCAACGGATTGCTGACCCAGGGCATGCACTTCCCCGGTTTGAGGTTGAGGGCCACATCAGTGAGCTGAGAGGGCCACAGGTTGGGCACCCCTGCACTAAAAGATAACATTGATATGATGACCTATATATTATAAAGGTCAAACCAAGCCTTTCCCCATAATGGGTTAAATCACATCCTCCAGTTCTCCTCCTCTGTATCGCCTCTCCAGATTTTGTCACTCAAGGCAAAGAACGGTTTCCATAAAAAAAGATAACATTTATTAAAAGATCACACTCACCAAACCTCAGTGCACACAGATAAATTGCATGTTCAACATCAATCCATTGAGTAAAAGCATTAAAACAAAACCCAACCACTATCTGCTATACCGGTTACACGCTACGTCACGTCATGTGACTTTATCAGAGACTGTGACGTAACATGTAGGATAGAGTCAGGTGACATCATCACGTTGTACCAGGAAGTAACCAGTAAACACTAGCACAAGAACATTATATTTATTGATTTATCGTTGGTATTTTTTGTAAGTTTTGGATTTGTAGTGCTGCACTTAATGATTTCATATAACTGTGATTTGTTTATGTGAGAAACACATAATGTGTGAACAAACTACTAGGACAAAAAAGATATAGGGGAGCAGCGCAGGAGTGTGTACAATTGAATTAATCTCTCCTCCTGAATACTCTGCCATTAGTTACCAGCAGTCTCTCAGGTTGAATGATGGCCAGCATCATTCAGCCTACTTCCTTCAAGCCCAGGTCTTCATGGGAGATGTCATCACATCAGGGCTAAAAATAGTGTTGCACTGATCGGTGCTTAGACATCATTATGTGAGGGTTGTTCAGAGCAGGAAAACTGCCCACCGCTGCCACTGGACGAAAATATTCAGGCTGCATTCACATCTGGGCGTTCCAAAAATGCAGCCCAATGGCCACAAGCAGTCCTGCATGTTTGTGTGCAACAAAACACGGGACAAATGCACCAAAATGCATGATAAGAAAACACATCAAGCTCTACACCCAAAAAAGTGCAAGAGCTTTTTTGACGCCCTATGCATGGTGCATAAAAACGCACAGAAAATGCTCAAAAAAGTGTGCAAACTTGAGCATTCAGGGATTTGAATGCAAATGGGGCTTAAGCCCAATGGCTTTACAGGAATGGACTTTAGATTTAGGTTTTAGCCTTTCTTTACAAGTCAATAAATGTTGCTACAAAGCATTAAGTTCCAAAATACAGTATATCATACGATGAACATCAAATATACTAAATATATAAATGTCAAATATACTAACCTAATGATTTCTTTTTTTAGATGATGATGTTTATATGGCTGATGAATCAGAGCGAAAGGAATACGTACTAAGTGACAACACGATCACATACTACGGGAATGATACGTACATTGGTCAACGGGGTTGGAACTTGGGACAGGTGACCCCAGACTTAAGAAAAGTCTTTTTCTTTTGTTAGTTTGAAACAAGCACTGAATTGTTTAGTATGCACAAGCAAATATCTCCAAGAAGGGCACCCCACAGGAGATGCAAGCCTAGGTGAATTAGCAGAGCCAAGTCCTGGAACTTGTTCCAACACTGGGCTCTGGCACTCCAGCCTGGATCTGCAGGATGTCAGGATTTAGTTGAAATCTCAGGATGGTCCTGCGGAATCTGGGATGGTTGGGAGGTATGCCTATATGCTGTACTTACCTTGCCAGTGCTCCCCTGCTATTCTTTCCTTAGTTTCAGCTGGTAATAGTAATCTAAGCCTCTGGTTATGGGGAAGCACGTGATCTCCTCCTTTATGGAAGTGCTCAGTCCCAGCAGCCAACCTTTAGGCCTGAGCACTGTCACATTACCAAGGGAAAAATAAAAGTAAATTCCAGAAAGCTGCACTCCAAAAAATGCTTCTTTATTGTAGATAAAAGTCCATACAGTACAAAAATAGAGCAGAAAAAGCTATTGCGTTTCACGCCCCTCTCACGAGCGCTTACGCGTTAGCTTTTTCTGCTCTATTTTTGTACGCCGAGCCAGCACCCAAGGACGTTTTTCCTCTGCAGCGGGTCCTCCATTTATCCACATTACCAAGAGAGTTACAACCTGGCTTCTTTAGTTTCCAACACTGGTTATTTCAGGTTCAACTGCTGCAGAGATAGAATCAGCAAGGAAGCCCAATAGAAGGATTGTAAAAGACCTGGGGCACTTTGGATGACCTAAGTAAAGCAGTAATGTGTATATGGTGCAGGAGTCAGTAATGTAAAATATTGTATATATCGTGTAGATGTGTGTAATGTACAATATAGTGTATATAGTGCAAGAGTCTGTAATGTGCAATATACTTTATATAGTGTAGGAGTATGTCATGTACAATATACTATATAAAGGTGCAGGAGTCTGTTAAGCTGGCTATACACTGCAGGCAGGCTGACCAAATGAGGTGGATGGAGGAATGGCTCCTGCTGGGACATTGTATTCTGACAGCGGCACTAGACACTGATCAGCATACCCCCAGCACAAACCCCCCAACACAAATCCTCTCGCCCCACAACTCCCCTGTGCTGGAGCTAATTCTCCCCCTCAAAATCCCCTCTCTGAGCACAAATCCTCTCCCCTCAAATCCCCCCATTTTAGTACTAGTTATCCCCAAATTTCACTTTTGGAGCACAAATCCTCCTCCTCATCCCCAAATTCCACCTCTCCAACAAAATTGCCCATCCCTCTAAATCTTCTCTATTAGCACAAATCTTCTCACCCCCCAGGTCCAATCTTGATTATCCCCCCAGGCCAGTCTGCCCCAGTGCAAATCGCTGCCCCCCCCCCCCTCCACCATAGTCCACCTCATAGCATGAATCATCTCCCACCCTCCAACACTAATTTTCTCACCCTCTTTCCTCCCTCTCTCAGCACTAACATTCTCCCCTACAAATCTCACCTCGCAGCACAAATCATTACTTAATCCCAAATCCCCCTTCTTAGCACAAATCCTCTCCCTCCAACATATCCACTTTCTTAGCACTAATCCTCTTAATCCAGCACCAATCTTATTTATCCCCCCCGGGGTCACTCTGTCCCCCAGTACAACCCAGTAATATTTGGGGGGGGCAACAATCCAATGCCAACCCCCCCCCCCCGTGGGAGACGGAAGGGTATGTGCCCCAAACCCTCCCTTCTTTGAAGCCAAATAGAGCCTCTGGCTGTAATCATGTGCTTCAAAAAAGAACCATTGAAGTCCATGCGTCTGGCACCCCGCATATAGATTAGAGGGCCGGACGCATGTATAGGAGCCGTCGCCCCACAGTATATGTACGTGGGGCAGTCAGAAAACAGTTAAAGGAAAAAATAATCTTAAGAAAAACAAAAAGGCTAGTAAAAATAGTAAAACTTTTCTCAGTAAAAAAAAGGTGTCCCTCCTCCTTGGACACTAGTAAAAAAAATAGTGAGGGGTTATTTTCACTGTTTTTCTTGTTTGGCAGTGTTCAAATTCTCCTGTAGGAGGCATCATAACTCAAATGACTCTGAATCAAGTGGCCCTCATAATATATATAAATATTGTTTATTAAAATTTTTACACATCGGTATCTGCCATATGCAGCCAGCAGGTAGATGCCTGCTCTTCTTTATTATGCTCCAGGCCCTGTGTTGTTTACAGGAGTAATTAGCTCAAAGTAAAAATCATAGTTAATGAGGCAGACCAGTGACACCTCCCCCACCCCCCTTTCCATCTACATGGATTATTTAACCACTTCAGCCACGGAAGGATTTCCCACTTTAGGACCAGAGCACTTTCTGGTATTCGGCACTGCGTCGCTTTAACTGACAATTGCATGGTTGTGCAACGTTGTACCCAAACAAAATTTGCGTCCTTTTTTTCCCACAAATAGAGCTTTCTTTTGGTGGTATTTGATCCCCTCTGTGTCACTTCTGATTGCCGCTATAAAAAAAAGAAGAGCAACAATTTTGCAAAAAAAACAAACAAATATCTTACTTTTTGCTAAAATACAAATCCAAAAAAAAATAAAAAAACATTTTTTTTCCATCAGTTTTGGCCGCTTTATATTCTTCTTCATATTTTTGGTAAGAAAAATCGCAATCAGCGTTTATTGATTGGTTTGCGCAAAAGTTGCCGCGTTTACGGATGATGAGAATTCATTTCTGGGGTTTTTATTTTTTTTTATTTTTTACTAGTAATGTCGGCGATCTGCGATTTTTAGCGGTACTGCGATATTGCAGCAGACATGTCGGACCATTTTGACACTTTTTTTGAGACCATTGGCATTTATACAGCGATCAGTGCTATAAAAATGCACTGATTACTGTGTAAATGCCATTGGCAGTGAAGGGGTTAACCTGGAGGGGGCGCTCTAAGGGTTAACTGTGTTCCCCGGGCACATTCTAACTGTGTGTGGCCTGGCCTGGCTGGGGGAAGGGAGTGTTCATGGCTTCCATATACAGGAAGCCTGTGATCACAGCCCTTCCCCCTCTAACAGAACGGAGATCCGTGTTCACATACATGGACCTCCGTTCCTTCACTGCGGGGGGGCCATCGCAGGCAGCCGGCGGCGATCGAGTCCGCCCTACCCGCTCCCTGGCCCCCCCCGAACACAGTGAGCGTGCGAGCGCGCCTCCGGCGGCGTGCGCACGCTCAAAGAGAGGGATATCGCAGCTGCCGTCATATGACGGCGGTTTGCGATATTGAGCCACTCTGTCGCCGCCAGACTGCGGTCGGCGGTCGGCAAGCGTTTAAAAAATTTGATCAGAAATAAAAAACTCATAATTCTGTGGCATGTGTTGTAAAACAAACATTGCATTACAAGTTAAAGTATAACTATAGGCAAAACTATTTTTTTTTTTTCATTTTGGATAGAGCAAGGGAGATCTATAACCCCTGTCAGTTTTTTTCCGCCATCTGTGTCCCATTGTGGAGATTTCCCTCCACTTCCTGTCCCATAGTCAACCAGAAAGTGAGAGAAAATCCCTGAAAGTTAAGAGAATATCTTGGGGACCCCCAGAAAAAAAAAGTTTTGACTTTAGTTATACTTTTAAAAACATCAGTGGGGGGGGAGTGGCTTCCGCCGTCATTGGCAGACATGAGTAGCGGGAGCTCTGTGCACCGCATGTAGGACCTGGCTGTATCCTGAAGGCAATCTGCCTCCCTGCCTGACCCGCCTGGCTTAGACCCTGAGCCTTGCGCGCTCCACACAGCATGAACCGTGGCTGTGGAGACAACAAACAGTGCAGCCAGATATTAACGCCGCAACCAATCCGCAAGCAGCTGACCAAGCTACTTACAGCCCCAGAGAGCTCTGAACAGTTGTTGACACTGAAGGAGCGGTTGAGGGTGTTTGACAGGACTGACAAGCTGGAAAGAATCTGCAGTCCGCCGCTCACACGAAGCGCAGGACTGTTGTCACAAGGAGCTTCAAAGCATAGCAATACACAACCTGGTAAATCTGCAAAGCCTGAGAAGCACATGGGCAACAAATGGAGAAACCAGCAAAGAGGACCCTGAAGCATCAACAACAAAACGCTGAGGACTTAGAGAACCATAGGAGACAATGTAATATTAGGATTGTTGAGATGCTTGAAAGGGTGGAAGGTCAGGACCCTGGAGGCTTTGTGGAAAAGTGGTCAAAAACACTGTTTCCTGATGCTGATTTTTCGCCAGCGTTTGCTATTGAAGCTCATAGGATACCAGCAATAACTCCTAAACCAGGCATGCCCCCTAGACCATTATTGGCGAAATGATTGAACTGTAAAGACAGGGACCTGGTGCTTCGTAAAGCAAGACAGAAAGTGCTAATCAAATATGAAAATGCCAAAGTATCTATATTTCCGGACTTTTCTCTGGAGCTCCAGAAACAGTGAGCAACTTTCAATGAGATCAAGAGAAGCTACGGGAAAAAGAAATTGTATATTCAATGGCGTACCCTGCACAGTTGTGAGTAATGGATATGGATAAGACTGTGTTTTTTTTCTTCCCCTGATCAGGCACAAGAGTGGCTTAGGACATTAGATACCAGACATGGAATAGTTAAATGACTGGAGGACAGGGAAAACCTAACTTGACTGACTGATCGATTAATTAGCAAAATATTTCATTATATTAAGAGAGATAAGATTGAAGGAATATGTATGGTGAGAAATTGATATGGTATATATCTCTCCAGGTGTGATAATGGGTGGAGCGCCGAAGGTGTGCCTTTGTTCCTTTCTTTTTTTTTGTTTTGTTTTGTGTTGTCATACTTGTTTTCTACTGTATGTGTTTATATGGATGTCTAATTGTCTATTTTGTCCTGTGGTGTGTTGTCTTGTCATGTTATATGTTTTATTGTTTTGTCTGGAATATTAAGGCGGGCCAGGTATGGGAGGTATAGGATAAAATGTGGGAGCATAACGTATTACAGTGTGTAGGAATAGACACACTGGGAATGCCTCATTTTTTTTGTAGATGTACTTTTTATTGTTATTGTTATTGGTATGGTTTTGATACAGGACCTAGGCCATTTGGAAGTAGTTATAAGGGAATATGCACAATCAAAACCCATGCTTCAATGGAACAGGGGGACTTAGGGGTCAACATTCTACTGAGGGGGAAAAAATTTAGATATGTAAAAAATGAGTGATCGGTGTACTATTTTGTCATAGAATATTAGAGGTTTTGGAATGGCAGTAAAACAGGCACAAGTTTTTTCAGTGATAAATAAAACACAAGCTAAAATAATATGCTTACAAGAAACCCATTTAGTTAAGGGACATCTTGGATATTTAAAGAAAAATTGGGTCCAGTGGGAAGCTCACTCACTTCATCCTAGGGGTATCATTATTAATCCATAGATCAGTACAATGGGAAAGCATAAGTGTCAAACTAGATTCAGAGGGAAGATATGTGTTTATATGTGCTAAAATATATTCCCTTCCATTTATATTACTTTGTATATATAATCCCCCTTCTGTGAGTATGCAAGTATTGAAAGGGATAGCGGCCTTTATGGCTCAACACCCTGAGGCATACGTCTTGTGTATGGGGGACTTCAATATGTGGATTGATTCAACTCTGGACAGACATGGAGTGTCTGCCCAGACTCAAAAAATGGGAACGGGCACATTGAGAAAATTTTTTAATGAAATTGATTTAATAGATGTATGGAAGAATAGGAACCAGCATGCCAGAATTTACTAATGGGCTGCTATGAACAGAGGTTATTTGTCTCTGATAGACCTCTTGCTGGGTAACAATAAAGTGCTGCCATAAATACAATCGGTGGAAATAATACTAGGCCCCAGGGAAAGACGCCCGATTGGGAGGATACAGACCTTTTGTCTGCCTCGGATCGGCTTTAATCCCGGATCAATTGGAAATGTTTTTAGAGGCGCATATTGATAGTCAAGGAAGCGCCTACTTCTGGGACACATTTAAGGCCTATCTGAGAGGAGTACTAAAATCAACAATATCCTATTTAAAATGTACAACAAGACAAGAGGAGGAGGAGTTAGCAGAGAAATGCATGCAGGCAGAAAAGGAATACATACTAAATCCCACAAGTGATAAACAGAGGGAATCGGCACTTGCAGTATAAAAATCAGGCCGCTGCCAATGCTAAACGGAAGAATTTTTTCTGTAATCAACAACATTTTGAACAAGGGAATCAACCAGGGGCATTATTGGCCTTTCTAGCTAAACAACAAACTTCCTCATCAATTCCCAAAATAAGAAATGAGAAGGGAGAGTTGATAAGAAATATGGAGGTAATAATGACTTGTTTTTACAGATATTATTCTACAATGTATACCTCTATGTGCAACAACACAGAAAGGGAAGTGGAAGAGTACTTAGAAGAACTAGTAAACCCCAAAATCATGGAAGAACAAGTAGAAATGATGGAGGGAGAGATAACTAAGGGAGAGGTTAGTAAGACAGTTATGTCCTTAGCAATTGGTAAGTCACTAGGACCAGAATGGATACCACTGGAACTATATAAAAAATATATTGATATAATTGCACCGGTACTGACAGGGTATACACCCAGGCCTTTGAACAGGGGTAGTTACCAAAATCAATGGAAGAAGCAACAATAGTTTTGATTCCAAAGACAGGTAAAGATGAAAATGAATGCTCCTCATATAGACCAATCTCGCTCCTAAACAGCGACTACAAAATCTTAGTAAAAATTCTGGCGGGGAAACTAAATGCAGTGATCCATTCTATTATCCATGATGACCAGACGGGCGTTATGACAGGGAAGTCAACCTCAATAAATATCAGGAAAACACAATTGATAGTTCAATTAAAGGAGCATATGGCGTCACTGGTTACGTCCAGAGCGTTCGACTCAGTAGAGTGGCCATTTCTGCAAAGTTCATTAAAGAAATTTGCATTTGGTGACATATTCAGGAAGTGGGTTAAGATATTATATAAGACCCCGGTAAAAAGCCTTCTGGTGAATGGATTGCTGACCCACCCCGATCAGATCATATAGAGGAACAAGACAATGGCGTCCCTTGTCTCCGCAGTTTTTTTCTAGTAATAGAAATCCTTGCCCTGAAGTTTAGACAATCTACATTTTATAAGGGAATGGATATAGGGGGGAAATAGAACACTTAGGACTCTATGCAGACAATATTATTTTATACATGGGAGACACACAGAATACACTTAGAGAGGCAATGAGAAGAATAGATAGTTTTGGGAACTACTCAGGCCTTAGGATAAATTGGCAAAAAATCTGTATTAATGCCCTTAGATCAAGGAATAGGAGGTGCCATGTTGAACTTCCAGTGATCAGTATGAGTCAGAGAGATAAATTTAACACACTTGCTTCCCATTCACACCTGAAACCTTGTAACACTAACGAGTCACATGACACCGGGGAGGGATATTGGCTAATTGGGCCCAATTCGGACATTTACACATAGGGGTGTACACTCTTTTGTTGCCAGCGGTTTAGACATTAATGGCTGTGTGTTGAGCTATTTTGAGGGGACAGCAAATTTGCACTGTTATACAAGCTGTACACTCATTACTTTACATTGTAGCAAAGTGTAATTTCTTCAGTGTTGACACATGAAAAGATATAATGAAATATTTCCAAAAATGTGAGGGGTGTACTCACTTTTGTGAGATACTGTATATTTCGAAAGATACATTCTTACTTTGCAAAGTTCCTATGGGTAAATGGAAGATGTAAATTAAAATTAACAACGTTACAAAGACCAAAAAAGGAGGCTGGATTGGCTCTTCCAGACATTTATTTATATTATGTAGAAGGACAAATTAAACAATTAAAGACATGGGTAACACAGGACCAAAGGAAGGGGGTGGAGAGACACCTGATGGGATTAGAGGCTAACCCTTCCGACCTACCTAGAATAAATTTACCCTTGGTAAAATTAGCTAGAGAAGTATGGAAAGAAGTTAAAAAAGTAATGGGTTTTAAAGATACCCCTTTAGAGACTCCAATGTGGAACAACCCGACTCTGGAGCAAATAAATAGGTTTGGGGATAGTGAGTTTTGTAAGAAAAGAGGTGTAGTCACACTGAAACAAATATATGATCATAATAAACTACAGGCATTTGAATCACTAAGTCAACGATATGATATAAATATTTTAAGTATTTACAGTTAAGGCATACGCTTCAGTCCCAGTTTGGTACGATCCAAGAACATCCAAATACCCCTTGATAGGTATAATAAGATCACAAGGACCAAAATGTCTAATATCCATTTATATCCTCAATTGCTGAGGGCCAAACTAAGTGGTATGTCATTTAAAATCAAAGATAAATGGCAGGAGGTAGTCCCTGATATGAGGGGAAATGGAATAGAATTTGCTCTTTGCTCTCCTGCTATTAATAATCAGTTAATTCAATTATATATCATTCATCAAGCATATTTAACCCCTCAGAAAATGTATAGGATTGGAAGAATGACCTCATCTGATTGTAGACGATGTCGTCATCTGGAGGCGGTTTTTATGCATTTGATGTGGTCATGCCCTAAGGTGGCAGAATATTGGCAACAAGTGACAGACGAATTAACCAATATTATGAATAGGGAGGTATCATGTGCTCTGGTAGAAAGTTAAAAAATGTTAGTCATATTATCATTAGAGTTGAGCGAACCCGAACTGTAAAGTTCGGGTCCGTACCGAACTTTGGGGTGTCCGTGACCCGGACCCGAACCCCGACATTTGAAAAAAAGTTCAGATTCGGGTTCTGGGTTCGGGTATTTGATCCCGCCTGTTGAACAGCTGCAGGGCAGCCAAACAACAAGCGTTTCCCTGGTTTGCCCTTAGAAGCCATCACAGCCATGCCTACTAATGGCATGGCTGTGATTGGCCAGTGCATCATGTGACCCAGCCTCTTTATAAGCTGGAGTCACTTAGTGCTGCATGTCACATGCTCTCAGGCTAGGGTAGGGAGAGGATGCTGCCGGCACTGTGAGGGACAGATTGCAGATATAATAACATCTCATCCTGCATTACAGAAGGATCTGATTGTGGACTAGGTAGAGATTACTACTACTACTGCTTTGAGGGACAGATTATTGTTCTAAAATCATCTCCTAGTTCTATAGGGTCAGGTTCCTGCTGTTGCTGTAAGGGACAGATTATTGTTCTAAAATCCTTTTGCAGTCCTCTAGCACTCTCCAGGACTTTTTACAGTCATTTTTGTGCCGAAAAGTTTGGGTCCCCATTGACTTCAATGGGTTTCGGGGTCAAGTTCGGGTCAAGTTCGGTACAGAGCCTGAAATTTTTTGCGAAGTTCGGCCGAACCCCAACATCCAGGTGTTCGCTCAACTCTAATTATCATATATTTAAAAATAAATTGTTCTATGATTAGCTTTCTTTATAGGCAAACTAACTTTAGGAACTTTGGGGGAGGCGGCACCCCTGCGACCCTTATGGACCGGCCGCCACTGCACTAACACAAAGGTACTAAACTCATATTAAAAATATTTCAGCTGCTGGGTCACTTCCGGTTCCGGCGCCGCATGGAGAAGAGCTAGGAGATCTCAGCTCCCGCCACTCTCCCCAGAAACCTGCTTATAAATTCAGCCTAGCCCGAGGTAATCCACCCCCCAGTTGCCTCTCCTGAAGGGGGATACAATGGACCGCTTCGTAGAGCGATCACCTCCAACCCGGCCGCCCGTGGCGCCGAACAAGGACGGTGGGGAAGGTCCGCAGCCTGCGGCCATCATGGCGCCAGTTCGTTCCACGATCGACTGGGCGGCGGACGCACGATCGGATCCCGCGAACGTTCGTCAAGAACCTTCGCTCAGAGCTCCACGATCGGACTCCACGAACGTTCCTTCGGAACCAACGATCTCTTCTGGGATGCCTCGTTCGGATCCTCTGTTCACTCCATTACCAACTAACAACCTGCCTTCTTCACAGCTTGACCCATCTTCCACTGCCAGCATAGCACAGGCAGTGGTTCAACTCCTTACTCCAATGCTAACGGAGGCTGTGGACAAGGCGGTCTACAGGGGACTTGAGCAACTACACAGAGACCTGCAACAACAGACCCTCAGGATAGACCACGCGGAAGAGCGAATAACTACCATGGAGGACGACACTACAGCACTGTCGGCCTCAGTAGCCAAATTACTGACTCTCCAAAAAGACTTGCAAGAGAAGGTCGATGACCTAGAGAACAGATCCAGACGCAACAACTTGTGCATTGTGGGTCTGCCTGAGTCGGTCCCACACTCCTCCCTGACCACTCTCTGTTCTACCACAATTCCGGAACAGCTGGGACTACGCACCCCATGCATCGTGGAGAGAGCGCATCGCATTGGACAACTAAATGACACACGTTCTAAACCCCGACCAGTCATTGTCAAGTATCTTAACTACACTGACAAGCAGGCGATTCTTCAACGCTTCCGGAAGGAACGTAAGCTGACCTTCGAAAATGAACCACTCCTAATCTTCGCAGATTATTCCATCGAGGTCATGAACAAACGCAAGGCCTTTGCGGCCGTATGCTCCACCTTGCACGGACATCAGATCAAATTCAGCTTGGCCTATCCGGCCATTCTCTACATTCAATCACCCGCTGGAAAAAGATTGTCCTTCAAATCACCCCTAGAAGCGGAGCGTTATGTAGAAGACACGATCCAGTCGGATATGGAACAGGAAACTTCTGCCTCTCCTCACGACTCGCCTCCCTCCAGGAAATCTTCCACCTCATCCGGCCGGCAACTCCCAAGTCCGGAAAAGCCCCCAGTCAAGAGAGTGAGATTCGGCCCCTCGGAGAAACGGTTCTTCCAAAAGTGATGACTGACCCTATTGGACTCAGCCAACTCCAACACCTACCAGGTGAGAGGGACTTACCCCTATTATTGCTCCCAGACCCCCGGTCTGCGAGTTTTGAATCCGAGCATGGACAAGAAAATTCTCTTGTAGCACTAACTACATATAATCAGAACTTTGCTCTTGTGGTCCTGGCACTATTTTGTTATTGTTCCGGTTTAAAAGCTTGGCCCGAGACGCCCTGATATATCTATGCTATTGCTCCAGATTCATAAGAGTTTTGGTTTAAAATCCCTACTGCAACTGGGCCATGCTGGCCAACCTCCCCCCCGATCTGATATTTTCCACCTCTTACCCACGTCTCTCTGCAATTTAATTTGTAACTGCCCTTTCACCCATCCCCCCCCCCTTACACCTTTCCTTTCACCCCGTTTTCTCTTTTTCCTCCTCGGAGCTCTAACTCACCTGGCTATCACGGGGAGATCTGCCGGGCGGGAGCCTTGGTGGGTTGTGCTCCATGAGGAAGAAAGTGAAGTCGCAAAGCTGTTTTAGGGGTTTCATCTCCCTACTCGCTGTAGTTCTACTTGTTAGTACAGTTAGGCCTGAATGTAATTTCAATGTAGATTGCACATTGTCTGTTTCTCTTGCTATCTCTGTTGAACCTATGATCCTTTCTCAAGTGGAAGCTAGTTTTGTTATTAACATCCCTATGCTAGGGGTACTCCTTAATACATCTTTGATACAGCCATGGCATCTCCAGCCTCTAGGGATCACATAAAAGTAGTATCATGGAATGTCAAGGGGCTACGCTCTCCTCACAAGTGTATGCAGATCTTGAGACACCTGAAGCGCTTGGGAGCAGATGTGGCACTATTACAGGAGACACACCTTGGAGCGGATGATCTGCCCCGACTCTGCAAGCTCTGGGTGGGCAAGGCCTTTGGCTCCCCGGCCAAGGGACGCAAGGCGGGAGTAGCCCCTCGGTTTCCGGAACGGGTGGGTCTCGAACGTCTCAGCCCCGTCTAGTAGGCGAGGTTCCACACAGAGGACATTATCACGGTGTAGACGAGGGTTCGCGAAGTCCACAGAGTTCTAGACGTATGTGAACACTCCTCTCGCATCGGGGAACTGTAAGGTACTATGATGAAAATACACTAGGGATCTCCGACCTCTACGGTACCGACATAGTTTCTACATAATTCCTCATGGGGATCGTATCCCTACAATTATTGTTTTGATCGAAGGTGAACTCTTTCCTAGTATCCAAGTTGTCTCTATCGTTCTCTTTGTCTGTTACACGTTAGATGTAACTTTAATGTAAGTCCGGATTG
>BLSH010103050.1:143825-160140 GCA_018402905.1 Glandirana rugosa
AGGTAGATTGCAAAAAAAGGCAAAGACCCCCTCCTCCCTGGCTCTTACAGGCCCATCTCACTCATTAATGTCGATGCTAAACTCTTATCTAAAATACTAGCCTCCCGACTTGCGACACTTCTCCCCTCTTTGCTACACCATGCCCAATCAGGCTTTGTGCCGGGGCGCTCGGCTACCCTTAATATTCGCAAAGTCCTCATTGCTCTTGAATATGCCAAATCCCACCCAGACAGTGACACGGCCATTATATCACTCGATGCCGAAAAGGCCTTCGACAATATCAGTTTCGCTTGGCTTTTTATGGCTATGAGAGCATTTGGCATACAAGGCCCCTTTCTACACCTAATACAGAAAATGTATGCTGCCCCCTCCGCGCGATTGGTCACTCCCAATTTTATGTCCACAGACATTCGGCTCACAAAAGGTACTCGCCATGGATGCCCCCTTTCCCCTTTACTTTTCAACCTGGCCCTCGAACCCCTCTCCAGGATTCTCAACTCCCCAAGAGGAGTGAGTGGTATCATGGTTGGCAACCAAACTCTCAGGTCTGCACTCTTTGCGGACGATGTCCTTCTCTTCTCTTCGTCCCCTCCGAAAGATATAACAATCTTACAAGACTTGCTTGCAACTTTTCGAGCATGTTCGGGCCTCAGGATAAATTTAGACAAGAGCGAGATCTTGCCCCTGAACCCTCGCCTTGCTAGAGCTTGGACAGAATCGTCCCCTTTTATGGTTGCTAAGCAGCATATAACATATCTCGGTTTGCGTATTGGTAAGGAACCCTCCTCATTGTATAACTTGAATTTCCCCCCAATTATAGACAAGATTGTTCGGGAGTTGGAAGCATGGGGGGCTCTCCCCCTCTCGCTCTTCGGGAGATGTCACCTTTTCAAGATGGTGTCCTTTGCCAGGCTACTTTACCCCCTCCAAACCTTACCTCTGTTGCTCAAGCACTCCGACATTAACAAGATTCAGAGGACCCTCAATACTTTTATTTGGCAAGGGAAAAAACCCAGAATTGCACTACAAAAACTCTGCCTGCCGAAGAGCGAGGGAGGGGCGAGTCTCCCCAATATTAGATTCTATAACTTGGCGTGTTTAATGAGACAAGCCTTAGACTGGCTGTCTGAGCATTCTAGGTACTCTAACCTCATGTTGGAGGGAGCTCTGGTAAGTCCACTTAACATACAGGCTGTCCTCCACTCCAAACTGAGCGTTTTACCTAGCGCTCTAAGGTCTAACCATATAATTAAGGACACTCTTATAGCCTGGCAAGAGGTGCGACGACTCCTGGGCCTACCCTGCAACATCTCGCGATACTTGCCCTTCACGGGCAACCCCATGTTCCCCCCCTCCTTAGACACCACAATCTTCTCTCAGTGGGCAGCCTTGGGCCTGAAAAATGCTTCTCAAATCATCAACCCGATACATGGAACTTTTAAATCTTTTCCGGAAGTCTTAGCTGAATTTCATATACCGAGGCACCAATTCTTCCGCTACATCCAGCTAACGAGCTATCTCAAGTCTTGCTGCTCCACTCGCAACAACTCGTGCAAAAAATCTTTTATCGACCTACTAATTGCAAAAGACCAATACTCGGATATCTACTCTAACCTCATCATCCACCAAGCTTCTAAATACTCTTTAGCCCCCTTCCAGGCTTGGACGACGATACTGGACAACCAGGAGGCTCCCTCTCAAATCCTAGCAGGCTACCAAACAATCCGTAAACTAATAATATCCGAAAAGTGGCGGGAAACTCAATTTAAAATAGCTCATCGAGCCTATCTTCCTTTTTACCGCAGCAATACTGACTCAACACAACTCATCTGCCCTTGGTGCTCGCTCCGGAGACCTACTCTATATCATAGACTATGGACCTGTCCAAAAGTCTCTGACTTCTGGGACAATGTAAAAGGATATATAGACTCAGTGTGCTCCAATGATCTTCCCAAACACCCAATGCTATATCTCTTCAGTGCGCCACAAGGACAAATGTCGGACCCCCTCCCACATTGGGTCCACATCTGTCTCCTGGCAGACTATACTCCTTTCCTGGATACAGCCAGAACCACCTCTCGTTGCCAAGGTGAAACAATCCCTCAAGGACCTCTTCCTTATAGAAAAGCTGGATGCTATCACGCAGGACTGTAGACCCGCAAAACGTTTCTTCGCCAGATGGCGGAAATTTATCGAACACTCTTTTACTCAAGCTGAGATTTCAGACCTTATGCTCCCCTTCCGCCTCTCCAGTTGGTATCTACGAGCCGAGCTCACCAATACCCTAGGAAAACTGAAGGCAGATGGCCCTCAAGCCAACTGCCCCACCCTGAAACCCCCTTGACTTTCCTATATAACTTCTTGATCCATGGTAACGCTTCATTCTCACCCAAATCTTTAACAATCCACACTCATGCATCTCCCCTGCAGTTTAGGATCATAACTACCTTGCTTCCACTCCTCAGAAAATGTTCATATACATAAATTTGATTGTCTAATACTCCACTTTCTATCTTATTCAGGCCTTTATTACCCCAATTCATGTTTACGCTGACAGATATTTTTGCTTGTAACCTTTCTTTGACATTAACTTGTACATTGACAATCAACTGTTCTTGTACCGAGCGATGGCTTATTTCTGTATGTACCTTATTGTCAATTTGTCAATAAAGCTTTTTGAAAACCAAAACAAAAAAAAAAAAAAAAAAAATATTTCAGCTGCTAATTACCGAAAAGTTTAACACCATCACTAAAGAGCTTTTAGAGAACTTTTTTTTTTTAAAGTGTAAATATATCCTATCAATGAAATTCCCTTATTTGGTCTCTTGTAATCAGGTAAACATAGCATTAAATGTATTTTATTGTATCTGTTTGATACACTAAAAAAAATACTTGTTGATCTTGCCACAAATTTTGTAAGTTGATACCTTCATGTGCCCTCTGCCTACGCTAATTGTTAACAGTTACTTTGTTCTATAATGACTACAGAACCATGCCCCTTTATGTTATGGGCAATAGGAGAAGAGGCAAGGGTTCTATAGTCCTATCTTGTTCCTTTTGTTTTGATACTCAAGCCCGAGTGTTGCTATCCTAGGACTGACTTGACAGAATCATCAGGTGAAAAGAAAACAAAACAAAAGCTTGAAAAAAGACAACTAATTAAGCCACCACATCAAAAGTCTGGTAGGCTGCATTAAATACATTTTTTGCTTTTTACCTTTAGATATGCTTTAAAGCTGAACTTCAGGGAAAAAAGACAGCAACAAATGCAGATATATATATATTTAAAATTAAGCTAGTATTAATGCCTATATTTGACTTGACCTCCTGTATAGCAGCATACAGTCTCTGAGAGGTAAAGACAAGACTTGGAGCCAATCATGTGTCCTGCATTCACATGTGCTAACAAGGAACACGCTGACAATAGAGGAGAACAATGAAATAACCCTATCAGCCTGTTGATGATCTTTTTTTTTTCAAAACGTTTTATTGCTTGAGTTCCAAAAACATGTGCATTGACAGTTCTATTACATTAATTTCACTTCAAACATTTATATTCATAACATCCTAACTCAATACATGTCCTCATAATAGCTACCGTTTCCTTGCCCTCTTATCTCATTATTTAACCTAGGGTCTTCCGGCTCTCTTAAGTCAGTATAATTAAATGATATCCTCTTTCTCATCCCTCCTCTCTTCTTTCCTTCCTCTCACTCCAAGGTCTCCGGGGAGGCACACCACTTATCCCATATTTTATTAAATTTATTAGGTATCCCTCGATGCTCATACATTATCTTCTCATACGGTATAATATAGTTGTATCCATTGGTTTATGGTAGGGACTACTGGCTGCATCCATCTCAATGATATCTGTTTACGTGCCATAAATAAAGTTTCCTGTAACATAATTTTATTACTTGCCGACCACTCCTCTACTTCTAATAACCCCAGTATACATACTTCCAGAGTACATGGTACCTTTTTATTCATAATACTGGTCAGCCTGTCTGTCACTTGTTGCCAGTATCGAGCGATCCTAGAAAATGTCCATATCAAATGTACAAAGTCTGCCTCAGGGGAGTGACATTTCTTACAATCAGAGGAAGTCAGCCTCCCCATCCTGCACATCTTCAATGGAGTCAGATATGTTTGATGTATAATATATAATTGAATTAATCTATTATTAATGGCGGGAGATACTCCCAGATGCGACGAGCAAATCCTTTCCCATTTCTCCTCCGTCACGTCGGGGAACACCTCCCGCCATTTGTCTCCTATCTTTAAAGGCATACCAATCAACCCTGCTCTCAACAGCCGGGAGTACAGGATTGATACTAGGCCTTTAGGGCCCTGTGATCTAAGTATGCCTATTAGGGGATAGCTAGATATTTTGGGCTCATGAATTCCAAACTGAGTATGTATCATATGTCTTAGTTGTAGATATTTATAAAAAAATCTATGAGGAATATTATATTGTTGACTCAATGCTTCAAATGTTCGTACTTTTTTATTATCATAGATCTGTTCTAATGTGACTATTCCCCTCTTCTTCCAAAACTCCCTATCCTCACTTTTATCTAAATGTTCCAGAGTGGGATTATGCCACATAGGAGTCTCTAATGGAGTATCCTTAAAGCCTATTATTCTTTTTGCCTCCTTCCATACTGACCTAGCCAAATTGACTATAGGTATATTCACTTTTGGCAAAGCAGTAATTCTAGCCTCTAAGGCGGTCAATAGGTCCTCTACCTGTAGTATATCCCGCAGATGTCTTTCTACCCCACTTCTTTGCTCCTTTGTCACCCAATTCTTTAGTTGTCTCACTTGCCCCGCTATATAATACAAAAAAATATCTGGGAGTGCCAGTCCCACTGTTTTCTTTGGTCTTTGTAATGTTGTTCATTTTAATTTGCATCTTCCATTTGTCCATATGAATCTCGTAAAGTATGAATTAATTTTTTTAAATATATATCTAGGAATAGTAATTGGGGAGTGGGAAAACGTATACAAACATTTTGGCAAAATTATCATTTTGATCAGTCCTATTCTTCCTGCCACTGATATTGGCATTCTCTTCCATATTAATTGATTTTTAATAAAATTAAAGTTAACATTACTTGCTATAAATTCTTTAGGTTGCAGGTCTATATTTATTCCCAAGTATTTAAATTAGCCTACCACTCTAAGAGGAGAGTGGATCCAGCTATCTCCTGTACTTTGATGTAGAGGCATCAACACTGATTTTTGCCAATTTATCCTAAGGCCTGAATATTCCCCAAATCTATCTATTATTTCCATTGTCTCTTTAAGTGTATCTTATGTGTCTCCCATATACAAAATAATATGGTCCGTGTATAATCTTTAATGTTCTATTCTTCCTCCTATATTCATACCCTTATATATTTTAGATTGTCTAACTTTCAAGGCAAGGATTTCAATCACAATAGTAAATAAATGTGGGGATAGCGACCCTGCTTTGTTCCTCTATTTAGTCCAATCGTTGAAGACAGTGATCCATTCACCAGGAGGCTTGAAGTCGGGTTCTTATATAGTATCTTGACCCATTTCCTGAAACCTTCCCCCACTCCAAACTTCTTCAATACACTTTGTAGGAAGGGCCATTCAACCGAGTCGAATGCTCTGGCCATATCTAATGAGGACAGGGCACTCGACTGGGAAGTATACTCTCTTAGTTGAATCATTAATTGTGTCCTTCTAATGTTAATTGAGGTTGATTTTCCCGGCATAAAGCTAGACTGGTGATGATATGTATGATAGAATGTATCACCGTATTCAATCTCTCTGCCAAAATTTTTGCCAAAATTTTATAGTCACTATTTAAGAGTGATATTGGCCTGTCTGATGAACACTCACACTCGTCTTGACCTGGCTTGGGAATTAACACTATTGTTGCTTAATTCATGGATTTTGGTAATTTCCCCTGTTCAAAGGCCCGGTTGTAAATCCCTGTCAATAGTGGGGCTATTATATCAATATATTTCCTATAAATTTCCAGGGGTATTCCATCCGGGCCTGTTGACTTGCCCACTGCCAAGGCCTTAATCGCTCCTCTAACCTCCATCTCTGTTATTTCTTGGTCCATCATCTGATTTTGCTCATTCGTAATCTTTGGGGATATTCATTCTTCTGAATAATCTTCTATTATTGCTTCTGTACTGTCAAACGAGCAGGTATACATGGCCACATAATATTTATGGAAGCAGTCCATTATCCCCCCTATTTCTCTTACCATACCTCCCCTTTCATTTCTAATTTTTGTTATGACAAGTGGGGTTGTTTGTTGCCTACCTAAGAAAGCCAATAATGTTCCAGGTTGGTTTCCCTGTTCAAAATATTGCTGGTTCCGGAAAAAGTTCTTCCTTTTAGCATTAGCAGCTAATTGATTTTTATACTGTTGTAGATTTTAATACTCCTCTCAGATATGCCTTAAATGTATCCCAGTAGTAGTCACCCTCTTGACTCTCCGCGTGTGCCGTTAAGAACATTTCAAGCTGATCCGGAATTTGATCATTAGGACCGACTTCGGACAGCCAGAAAGCCTGTATCCTCCCAGTTGGCTGTCTACCCCTAGGACCTATAATTATTTTTACTACCAAGGGTGAATGGTCTGAGATTCCACGTGTTAGGTACTCTATTAATTGCACAAGTGGCAGCAATTTTTCATTACCTAACAGTAGATCTATTCGTGATAAATATCCTCTACTCATTGCTGCCCAGGAGTATGACCTAACATAGGGATTCCTATTCCTCCATACATCTACTAGTCCTACTTCTTCAATAAATCCTTTTAGCATGCCTGTTCCCATTGTTTGAGTCTGGGCAGACATTCCATGCCTGTCCAGGACCGGATCTATCCACATGTTGAAATCACCCATACACAGGACATATGACCCGGGATATTGAATCATAAAAGTCATAACTTCTTTTAATACTTGTAAACTGGCAGGAGGTGGTTTGTATATGCCCATTATCACAAAAGGGAGGGAGTATATTCTAGCATAGACAAACATGTATCTACCCTCCAGATCTCGTTTGATCTGTATGCACTCCCACTGTATCGTTTTATGCTCCAGCAGCGACACCCCCCTAGAATAAGTAGTATGGACTGAATGTGCTTCCCATTGTATCCAATTTCTTTTAAGATGTCCAAAATGAGTCTCTTGTAAACATACTATTTTAGCCTGTGCTTTTTAAATCATTTGTGCAGGTTTAGTAGTTGTTCCCAATCCCCTAACATTCCACGTCAAAATGGTGCACTGATCGCTCATTTATTGTATATTCGCATGATTTATTACCTCCGAGGTGCCTATCCCGTCTGACCCTGGACTTCCTTATTTTATTAATTCTCAATTTTTTAATTTAATGTATTATTCTTTTCCTTTTCCCTCCTTCCAGCCAATTTTTGGACCATACTTTAAGAAAACAGCTAGCTATATAGCAACAAAAAGTGTATCTATCTTGAAAGAAAAAAAGAGGCATTTCCAGTGTATCTTCCTTTACACACTGTAATGTGTTGTGCTCCCGCATTTTACCCCCACCTCCCATTCCCCCCCCGCTGTATTTTCGGTAACTGTTCTATAATAATACATCCTTAGCTCTAGAACCAATGCTTATACTATTGCACATAATATCATTACATGCGTTCATTTAGCATATTAGCATATGTTCAAAAAGAAAAACTTTGTTGATGATCTTTTTGCTGCCCAATCACAGGCTGGGGGTTGGGAGATGGCTTAGCTCTGTTGCTCAACTGCAGTAAAGTCAGGTTTCTAGGATAACAATATTGTGGGATAAGGCTATGTAAAGATCAGAAATTAAAAGACATAAATAAAATCCTTTGGAAGTCAGAGCAGTTACCATATATATATTTATATACATATTTACCCAGATGAATACACTGAGCTTTTTGTGCATTAACTTGTACTACAATTCCACTTTAGATAAGGCAAATGTTACTAAGACCCCATACACACTATTCAATTCTCTGCAGATTTTTGTCTTTAGATTTACCAAAATCATGTAGTGTGAGGGCCTGCCTGATTGCATACAAATTGAAATTCTTAAGCCTCATACACACGGTGCGATTGTCGTACGACCGCACGTCCAACTTTTTCCAAAATCGGCTGTCCATGATTTTGTCTAGCGTACTAACGGGAGTAAAGTTATCGTTCGACAAATGCAAACGTAGTGACGTGCTGCGAGCGTATAAAGAGGAAGTTCGGTTTTCATGCGTCACCCTTTGGGCCCCTTTTGCAAATTTTGTGTTTACACGACCGAACACTTCTGGCTATTTCCTGGGTTCTGAACATGCATGTTTGTACTTACATCTTTTGTTTGTACAACTTCTGTACAGAGAAGCCCAAAATCGGACGACGCCTTGTCAGCAGACAAAAGTTTTCTGGTCTGCTCATACAACTTTTGTTGGATGATAATTCAAAATCGGCTGTCGAATGGAGCGTACTAGCGGTCGGATTATTGTACGACAGGCTGTCGTATGACAATTTTAGGCCGATAATTGTACCGTATGTATGGGCCTTTAAGGTTTCACCTCATATTATATGGTTTTGGTAAATCTGAAGACAAAAATCTGCAGAAAATCTAATAGTGTGTATGGGGTCCAAGGCTTTTATATTGAAGACTGGGAAACCTAAATGTGTGCTGAGCAGAAGCCAGCATGACAACAGTATCATACTGATGTCACAGAGCATTATGAGATTTCCAAAGACAGAACACAGCAGAAGCTGTTTGCATTCAGATGATCTCTCTTTATTGTAAAGTCTGTACAAAGTAGGGAAAGGCAGCAGGGAGGGGTATTTGTCACTGCTCTGATCACTTCAGTCATGTATGATTTTTACCTTGAACTATAGAGTTCTGTAAACAGTAGGTCTTCAAATAGACCTACATAAATAGACAGGTAAAAGCGAAAATCAGCCAAGAAAAAACTATACATAGTCATTGTCTGCAGTAAGTAATGTACATATATCAGAAGTATCTGTGTCACTAAAATGATATACTGTGTCTCATCTAGTTTGAGGAAGAAATTTTGTCAATCTGTTTGCTCATTCTGGAAAAACAAACGTTGGTAGATATATCACTTTTTGGTGATCCGAAAGAAGTCTCAAGAGTGTGCAGTGCAATGGTAAGTCAACATGTACTCAATCAAATAGTGAACAAAACAGATTAAAATAAGCTATTTACTAAGGCCAAAGACTTGTGGACATCTGACCATCATATCTATATGGGTTTTTGGACATTCCATTCCAAAACCATGGGGATTGATATGAAGTTGGAAGGCTTTTCTCGCAATTTTAGAGTGTGTTTAGGGGACTTTGTACCCATTTAGCAAGCAGGGTATTTGTAAGGGCAGATCCTGACATTGGACAAGAAGACTTGGTTTGCAATTGGTATTCCAGTTCACTTCAAAGGTATATTCTGTAGAGTTAAAGTCAGGGCTCTAGGCAGACCACTTTACGACAAATTTATCAAAGCATGTCTTCATTAATCTGGCTTTGTGCACAGTCGTACATAGTAGTCATAATCAAATAGAAAATAGTTTTAACTAAACTGTTTCCACAAGGTTTGAACACACACAATAACGCTCAATTGGCTCCATTCACAGAACCAGATTGCATGCGGTAATTAGGTGTTTTCCCAAATACCACATGCGATCCTGAAAATGTCAATTTACTTGCTTTATGTGGCATTTATCACATAAAGCAAAAACAATCGGTAAATACAGCATGAAAGATGAGTGAAAGTCAATTCACAAAAGAAAAAAAAAACTATGCTGTAAATTAGTGGTCCTGGCATGCGATATTTAAGGAATCGGCAGCCGCCATCCTTAACAACCAGTAAACAACATTGTTGTTAGGGAGCAGGCGGTGCCATATCCTTAACAACTGTTGAGGCATCAGCTGTCAGCAGGGTTTCCTGGGGGCACCACTGCATGCTCGCTCCCTTGCCACTGCTCTATGCATCCCCCCGCCCCCACGCTCTCTCTTCATTGGTCATTAGCTGTGATTGACAGCAAGAGGGAGAGCTCCCATACAACCGAGACTATAGTGAACATCACTGGATTGGAGGGAGCGCAGGTAAGGATTGGGAGGGCTGGGGAGTGCCACTGCACACAGAAGTTTTTTTACCTTCATGCATAGAATGCATGAAGGTAAAAAAACTTTCAGCCTTTAGAACCACTTTAAGCTGCTTATGTGGTTCAGATGATATCAACCTCCATGTTAGTTGGCCATCTCTCAGTGGACTTATCACATCACATTATTAACATCACCCCATTCTGGCATGGATATCAAAAATTTGAGGTTTTATTTTCTGCTCAACATGGCCACATCAATATATATCTTAGAAAAAGAAGTGTCCTCCCATTTTATGGGACTTTAAGGGATCAGAGAGCAGACATGTAATTAAAAAACGGTAGTTTTATTGTCAAAAAAAGTACATTACTACTAAGTAGCAAATATATAAAAAAAAATGTAGTGCACAATAAAAAACAAGGTACATGTTACCACAATGTAAATTCACACATCTATATTGGTATCTACATACAGAGGGGGCATAAACCTATCCGACACATTTCAGTTTTGAGGCGTGTGTGGTGTGCTCTGTGATCACCGTGTCAATGAGACTCGGCTGTTCACAGATCAGTGTTAGGGGCTGATCCAGGCCCCTTACCACGTGATCAGCTGTCAGCCAATGACAGCTGATCACGTGATGTAAACAAGAGATCGGTAATCAGCTTTTTTTTTTCCTCATGTTGACAGCGTAAGGGGAAAAAAAGCTGATCACCAGTTACAGAGAGAGGGATGCCCTCCAGTACCATCTACCAGTGCCCACCAGTGCCACCTACAGGTGCATATCAGTGCAGCCTATCAGTGCCCACAAGTGCCACCTATCAGTGCCCACCAGTGCCACCTATCAATGCCCATGAGTGCTGCCAACCAGTGGCCATCAGTGCCTCATCAGTGCCACCTATCAGTGCTGCTGATCAGTGTCACCTACCAGTGCCCATCAGTGCCGCTTATCAGTGCCAGCCATCAGTGCCTTTCAGTGCCACCCATCAGTGCCCAACAGTGCCACCCACCCATCAGTGCCACCTCATCAGTGCCACCTCATCAGTGCCACATCATCAGTGCTGCCTTATCAGTGCCCATCAGTGCAGCCTATCAGTGCCCATCAGTGCAACCTATCAGTGCCCATCAGTGCTGCCTCATCAGCACACATCAATGAAGGAGAAAAATGACCTGTTTTCAAAATTTTATAACAAACTTTGAAACAGTTTTTTTTTTAAATTGCGGTCCTTTTTTTCATTTTTTTAGCAAAAAATAAAAAACCCAACAGTGATTAACCAATTGCCGACCGGCGTCTGACGCCGACAAGGTGGTTTGATATATGTGGGGACTGGAGGGAGGGCCTAGATTGTGGTCCCGATCCGCCTAGGAGGTGTAGCACCACCAAAGGGTAGATAAGATGAAGAGTCTCTCCTGTGGTGGTGGGGAAATAATGGTAAGGGCGGTATCATGTGTTACCCTATCAGGTTAATCATCCACATTAGTTCAATTGAGACACAGTGATACTGCTGACAACTGTAATGATCATGTATAATCACAAAGGCAGCATGAAGTCAATGGAGTCTGTCTCCTAACTGAGGCTGCTAGGTACAGTAGGGGACTGAAGTTCCTGCCATACACAGGGGGAGAAAAGCAGTTATGGGCATTAATTAATGGGCACTAGTGTGTCTGCATTAATGGGCACTGGTGAGGCTGCATTAATAGGCACTGTGTGGTGCCATTAATGGGCACTGGTGTGGCTGCATTAATGGGCGCTGATCAGGCTGCATTAATGGGCACTGGTGTGGCTATGTCCTGTCCTATGCCCAATAGTGGAATTTTTTTACATATTTTTTTGCGCAATTCCATATAGTTTATATACTGTTTTTGTGTGTGTTTGCAAAATTAAAGTGAGCCGGTCTGGATGAAGTCCAGGGCCAAATTTTTGTCCCAGTCCAGCCCTGCTCAAAACCATAGGGGGGATCAGTTCGGCATACTCTGAGACCATCTAATGTAACTGTGCATGTGGTGTCCAAATAGGTTGTTTCAGATGGGCCAGAAGTGTGTGGGTAGCTGCCCATATACAAAGGGGTATAAGCACCCCGGGTTCATCCTGTTATGGCTGCAGTCAAGGATCGAGAAAAGTTTTCCAAAATTGTCCTTCAACAGTTTAAATGATCGACTGCTGTTGAACATCGACAGCCACACGCTGACCGAAATTCGGCCAGTCCGTTTTTATCCAGGCAAATTGTGACCCATCTATGGCCAGCTTAATACTAGAAATAAGAACAAGCAAGAAAAGCAGCATCAAAGCACAAAAGAAGGCTGGAGAAGCACCTGCCACCCAAAGCCTAACACCATCTTTAAGACCCTGTAACACCCATAATAACACCTAAGCAAACTAAAAGTCTTGTCTGCCAGCAAACAGACTTGTGATTCTCAATAAAACACAAGTAGGGTGATGACCACACTTATGCCTCGTACACACGGGTCGACGATCGTATACAACAGGTCGTACGAATGACCATTGTATGCTAAATTGACCGTTAGTACACGCGATTAGAACAGCCGACATATGACAGTCTTACAACAGAAGTTGTATTAGCAGACTAGAAAACTTGGCAGTACCAACAAGCGGTTGTACGACCGTTGTATCGTGTGTATAGAGATTTGGTCCAACAAGTTGTATTGTCCAAAACACGCATGCTCAGAAGTCAGGAATGGCCGGACACTAATTACATGCTCCTGAACTTTCTCTTTATACGTTCATAACACGTCGCTATGTTCGGCTTGGTCGTACGATCGCTTAGTGCATGTCAGTAGGCAAGATACAACAGCCAACATACGATTTGAGCCGTTCGGTCATACGATCGTCGACCCGTGTGTACGAGGCTTTATAGTTTATTGACACGTCCTTCAGCTCTCTAACTACAAGTCTGTACCTCAGTATGGACATATGGCTAGAGGATGTCTGTAATGCCTCGTACACATGGTGCAACGGTCGTACAATCGCACATTCAACTTTTACCCAAAATCGGCTGTTGAAGGTTGTGTCTAGCGTACTGACATGAGTCAAGTAGTCATACAACAAAGCCGAATGTAGTGTCGTGTTACGAGCCTCTAAAGAGGAAGTTCAGGTGAATGTGATTTGTGAATTAGGAACGTAGGTTTAGACGAACGGACACTTCTGGGAGTTCCTGACTTCTGAGCATGCGTGTTTTGCACGTACATCTTTTGTTGGGCCAACTTCTGTACACACGAGTCAAAAGTCGTACAACAAGTTGTTGGCCAACAAAAGTTTTCTAGTTTGCTCAGCCAACTTCTGTTGTACGACTGTTGAACGTCGGCTGTTGTAATCGCGCGTACTAATGGTCAGATTATCGTACAACAAGCTGTTGTAAGACCGTTGTTGTATGACCATTGCATCGTGTGTACAGGCCATTAGAGCAAATGTCAAATGTCATTCACTGATCACGGTTTCAATGTTTTGCAGGCTCATTTGAAAATCAAAAATAAATTCATTTTTCTGTACTTACATGTGCATTTATCATTTTTAATCAAATGGTAGACTTGGCCTTTAACGGCTATGTAAACTTTAACAATTACGTTCTCTTATTTGGTACCCTTGGTCTGTAAATTATACCATTGAAAGCACTTAGTTATATCTGATAAGTGCAAAAAAATGTTGATCTTGCCAGAAACTTCTTGTCAGTGGAGATGAAAATGAAGAAAAATGGTTAGTAAAAGAAAATGAATGCAGTCACCAATCCTAAGCACTGGTAAGCTGCAATATATTATGTTTGTTTTTAAATATGATTTATAGGAGTAAACTCTAGGGTTCACCCAGACCCAAGTAAACCTTATATTAGCAAAGAGGGCTACATGCTACTGGGTCCATGTCATAGTGTCTCTAGAACCCTCTAGGTATAGGAAGTTATTCCATTCCTCCTGTTCATTTACATAAATTGCTAAGGTAATTTTATTTTTGTTCTACTGTTGTTACGATTTCATTAGTGCTTTATTTGGAATTCTAAAGACATGAACAGATTTATTATCAATAATCTAAGATTCTATAGAAAGAAATACATTGCTACCAATTTGATATATAGGTTGTCTGTTTTCTTTAAAGGTTAACAGTAATGATGACAATGGCGTGCTTCTGGGCAGATGGGATGGGAATTACGCTGATGGTCACAGACCTTCAAGCTGGTCAGGAAGTGTGGCCATACTGAAACAGTGGGCAAAATCTGGTCCAGTTCGATATGGACAGTGTTGGGTCTTTGCCGGAGTACTATGCACAGGTACATTTACTGCCTCAACCACAACATCAAAACTAAAATATAACCAAAAAATGTTTTTCCCTGTGCAAATTGACATACTGGGCTGATAATAACACTAGCCAGTATGATCCCCAAATAACATATTTGTCAATAGCAGTGTGAAAAACAAAGCAGAAGGGCAGTATCTCAAGAAAAAAAAAAAACAGCACTTTTGTTTACTAATGCCATATGATTGATTTATGGATTATGATTGATTGTCATATGTAGCCATTGCCCCCTTGGGAGTTGCTGACTGTAGTGGTTCCACCCTTCACACTGCCCTCAATCACACTTTTCCTTCCATCCGGAGTCACAAAACAGGCCGGTACTTTGTTTTGTTGTTTATTAGGAGATTGAACTTGGATGGGGAAAGGGGTAGTTTTGGGATGCCCAGCAAATTGAATTCAACTTGAATCAGACCATCTATATACACATCCTCTATATACACTCCTTCTCTTCCTCCAGCACACACTTGCTTCTCAATAACTTCTGTTCCGCCCTCCCGCACAAAACTTGCTTCGGGCCTAGCTAGCACATGGTGAGGCCTGCTGTTATTTTAGCACAGACTCCAAACCGCCCATTACAGGCAGGGACTGCGGGCCCCCAAACTGTAGCAACGTACATAGTCTGCTAGCTAGCCTGATGTACTACTGCTCCCAGCCCATCTCCTTTCCAGCCCTCCTGGCTGAAACGGCCCTCTCCACTGCCACCTTGACACCACAGTCCCAACTGGCTCTTGCACCCTTCTCAGACTGTCTCTCACCCCAATCTTCTCCAATGTGCCTCTTCCAGCTTTGCAGGGTGTGCATCACTCACCGACTATAAAGGAATTAAGATGGTATTGGCGCTGCTCTTTAGTGTATTTGTGTCAATATTGAGAGAAATATTTTTGTGAAAGATTTTCCAGTATGCTGGCAATAAAATATTTTTGAATCATCCAGTTGTTAAACTGGGCTGCAGTAATATGTTGATACAAGAAATGTTGGTGGGTACTATTGTATGTGGTAAAGATGCAAATGGCTGACATGTATTATAGTACAGAAACTCCCACCCAATAATGGTGTGTGGGTTTTAGGCAATGAAGGTAAAAGACAATACAAATAAATTCCATATACAACAATAATCTCATGTAAAAGCAATAATCAAGAAAGGCAGAAATATGAAAATATATAAAATAAATTATATAAAATAAACTAGGTCAAATAACCGTTATTGGAAAGGAACACTTGTGCAGTATTTAGATCATTATGAGCAAGTAGTTACTCGGCTTATTTAAAGTGTTAAGTGCATAAATGTGCCACAGTAGATATAAAAAAGTTTATGCCAGAGTAAAATCACACACAGCAGTTCAGATCAGATTGTATTCCTCTAGTCAATAGTGAAGTGACTTTCTATGTGGGTTCTTCCAGTGAATCATAAAGGTAGTGACTTATGGTGTCTTCAATCCATGCGCCGGGTGATCCCTCCAGACAGAGAGTATACCTGCTTACCAGAAAAACGTTCCCCACTCAAGGGGTCCACGCTTTAGAAGGGGTGCACAGCTCCCGCTGTGCTCACTGGATACGGCGCTCCTCTGTCTCTCTGGTCACAGGGCTCCCTTCTCCTACTCCTCACCGTTTCCCAAGAATTAAACCATGTGGAAGCAGAAAAAGACTGGATCTTGTGCAATAACGCTCCTCTGCCGCCACTTCCATCAACGTCTCCCCTCTATTTCCTATTACTATTACTATTAGAGGGGAGACGTTGATGGAAGTGGCGGCAGAGGAGCGTTATTGCACAAGATCCAGTCTTTTTCTGCTTCCACATGGTTTAATTCTTGGGAAACGGTGAGGAGTAGGAGAAGGGAGCCCTGTGACCAGAGAGACAGAGGAGCGCCTTATCCAGTGAGCACAGCGGGAGCTGTGCACCCCTTCT
>BLSH010103050.1:163228-175310 GCA_018402905.1 Glandirana rugosa
ATTTATTTTATATATTTTCATATTTCTGCCTTTCTTGATTATCGCTTTAACATGAGATTATTGTTGTATATGGAATTTATTCGTATTGTCTTTTACCTTCATTGCCTAAAACCCACACACCATTATTGGGTGGGAGTTTCTGTACTATAATACATGTCAGCCATTTGCATCTTTACCACATACAATAGTACCCACCAACATTTCTTGTATCAACATATTACTGCAGCCCAGTTTAACAACTGGATGATTCAAAAATATTTTATTGCCAGCATACTGGAAAATCTTTCACAAAAATATTTCTCTCAATATTGACACAAATACACTAAAGAGCAGCGCCAATACCATCTTAATTCCTTTATATTCTTCTACTACCCTCGTTTGGGCAGTTCGGTGGTGGCAGCAGCTCTTAGAGCATATCTGATCCGGTTGCGCGGAACATATATACATTTCTTTTATCACTCACCGACTCCTGACACCTGTAGTTCCTCTCCTAGAGACCTCTCTGGCAGTACTCTCTCTCCTGCTGTCCTCTCCCGCCAGGATCTCACCCTCTCCTCCTGGATGCACCTGAGCTCTCCCAGGGTAAGGTCACCCCCCCCAGACTAGGGGCTCCCTACAGGCCCTGACAGCCTCTGCACTGCTACATCTCCATCTCTTCCACCCGAACTCTCCTCCCAGACTGGGCTGACCCCAGGTACTTAAGGAGGCCTGTCCCCTGCCAATCCAAGTTGGGGATTGGTCAGAGCTCCTTAACATACCGCAGGAAGCTTCACCTCCTTTTCCCCACCCCTTCTTCCAGAACTTTCTGAACCAGAAAGGAATCAAAAACAATCAGGCTTGACTTCTATTCAGGCCTGACCAAATTTACCTCACCTGAACACAAAAATCTACATAAAGCACCTACCTAAAGGTAGAGGGCGCTACACATACATTTCTTACGCATCTACAGTCATGGCCAAAAGTTTTGAGAATGACACTAATATTCATTTTCAAAGTCTGCTGCTTCAGTTTTTATGATGGCAATTTGCATATACTCCAGAATATTCTGAATAGTAATCAGATGAATGGCAATTAATTGGAAAGCCCCCCTTTGCCATGAAAATTACCTTAATCTCATAAAAAGAAAATTCCACTGTATTTGTGAAGAATAGAGTTGAGCGAGCCCGTGGATATTCGGGTTCGGTGGGTTCGGCAGAACTTCGTAAAAAAGTCCGGGTTCGGTACCGAACTTGACCCGAACTTTACCCCGAACCCCAAACCCCATTGAATTCAATGGGGACCCGAACTTTTCGGCACAAAAATGACTGTAAAAGAGTCCTGGAAAGTGCTAGAGGGCTGCAAAATGATTTTAGAACAATAATCTTTCCCTTACAGCAACAGCAGGAACCTGACCCTATAGAACTAGAAGATGATTTTAGAACAATAATCTGTCCCTCTAAGCAGTAGACTCTACCTAGTCCAGTCAGATCTTTCTGAAATGCAGGATGAGATCTGCAATCTGTCCCTGAAAGCAGTAGTAGTAGTAATCGCTACCTATCTATCTATCTGCAATCTGGCCCTCACAGCACCGGCAGCATCCCCTCCCTACACTACCCAGAGAGCATGTGACATGCAGCACTAAGTGACTCCAGCTTATAAAGAGGCTGGGTCACATGATGCACTGGCCAGTCACAGCCATGCCATTAGTAGGCATGGCTGTGATGGCTTCTAAGGGCAAACCAGTGAAACGCTTGTTGATTGGCTGCCCTGCAGCTATTCAACATGCGTGATCAGATAACCGAACCCAGAACTCGAACCCAAACTTTTTTTCAAATGTCCGGGTTCGGTCCGGGTCACGGACACCCCAAAGTTTGGTATGAACCCGAACTTTACAGTTCGGGTTCGCTCAACTCTAGTGAAGAAGGCTTCAGGGCCCCAAGAAAGTCCGGTAAATCCCAGGACTGTCTCCTACAGTTGATTCAGCTGCAGAGCTGCTCAGGAATGGCAGCAGGCAGGTGTAAGTGCATCTGCACGCACAGCGAGGCAAAGACTTTTGGAGGATGGCCTGGTTTCAAGAAGGGCAGCAAAAAAGCCACTTCTTGCCAGGAAAAACATCAGGGACAGATTGATATTCTTCAAAAGGTACAGGGATTGGACTGCCGAGAACTGGGGTAAAGTGATTTTCTCTGATGAATCCCCTTTCCAATTGTTTGGGGCATCCAGAAAAAACCTTGTCCTGAAAAGAAAAGGTAAGCGCTACCATCAGTCCTGTGTCATGCCGACAGTAAAGCATCCCGAGACCATTCATGTGTGGGGTTGATTCTCAGCTAAGGGAGTGGGCTCATTCACAATTTTGCCTAAGAACACAGCCATGAATAAAGAATGGTACAAAAACATCCTCCGAGAGTAACTTCTTCCAACCATCCAAGAGCAGTTTGGTGAGGAACAATGCCTTTTCCAGCATGATGGAGCACCTTGCCATAAGGCAAAAGTAATAAGTAAGTGGCTTTGGGAAAAAAATCAACATTTTGGGTCCATGGCCATGAAACTTCCCTTAATCCCATTGAGAACTTGTGGTCAATCCTCAATAGGCAGATGAACAAAAACCCCACAAACTCTGACAAACTCCAAGAATTGATTATGCAAGAATGGGCTGCCATCAGTCAGGATTTCTCCCAGAAGTTGACAGCATGCTAGGGCGCATTGCAGAGGTCTCGATAAAGAAGGGCCAACACTGCAAATATTGACTCTTTGCATAAACTTATTGTAATTGCCAATAAAAGCCTTTTAACACTTATGAAATGCTTGTAAGTATACTTCAGTATACCATAGTAACACTTGACAAAAAGATCTAAAACACTAAATAGCAGACTTTGCGAAAATTAATATTTGTGTCATTCTCAAAACTTTTGGCCACAGCTGTATATCTGGCATAACAAGCCAACAATGTACAATCATCATGTTTTGATCTATTTTAGTAATGAGATGCCTGGGAATTCCAAATCGCATTGTCACCAATTTTTCCTCTGCTCATGACACCGATGAAAATCTCAGCATTGATACTATTTATGATCCAGAAGGGAACAATCTTGGAGGAAAAGACAGTATTTGGTAATGTATGAATGAATAGCTGGTCAAAAGAAGATATTTATTTTTTTTAATTCCTCATTAGTAAATATATTTTATTGCTTTGAATTGTGAGAAAATAACCATTCTATCTATATTTCGGTCCATATAATAGAGCTGCTTGCTTTAACCAGTGTGGGAGATTAGCTTGTGGGAATCACTTTTCTCTTTTCAAAGATTTTATTGGTTTAAAACATGTACAAAGGTATAAATGTACAAAGAGCCACATAAGTATTAGAAAAATCCTTGTAAGAACAGGTCTGAGGTTTAAGTAAACATTGTCACATATAACAAATCTGCATTCACTTACTGACCCAGTTAAGCGGGCATATTCAGATAGATGGTAAAATAATTACTAAAGCCTGGAGAGACTAATGAGCAAGAAATCGCCCAATAGTCCAGACGCCCCACTGTGAAAAATCTGCGCCTGGACCAGAGGGCGATCATAGAGTATATCACAATTCAAAATTCAGACTTTCCGGCTGAGGGTGGGCCCTGGCATGGGGTACATAAAATGACAGTAGCAGAAACAGTGCGGTAATAGACATCTGGGGGGGGGGGAGAGAAAGAGGCTGAGGTGGGGTGAATTCCCGAATGTGGGCGTGTGGCAATCTCCAACCATTGATTGGAGAACATTTATATATAATGGAAAACAGGAAATGGTGCTGTCTTGTGTAAAAGTCAAACAGGATAAACTTATCAGATTAATGGGTAGATCATATGTTAGAAACAATGGTTTCAATATGTTGCTTTCATTCGTGCTTCATAGAAAAAACTAAAATATCTTTGTGATACTTGTAAACCAAAGTGCTAATGTGCTTATTGTGTTATATTAATAAATAATCTGAAAAACTTCTGTAATAAATATAAACCCAAAGTGTCAATGTGCTTGTAGTGTGAAATTAATAAATAGTTGTGGTTGTTGGTCCGTAATTGTCCGTAAAAAGTCCGTAAAAAATCTGTAAATAGTGTTCTTAATGACCCAACCAGAGGGGTTTTTGCACCTCTTTAAACCGTGAAAAACTCCAAAGGAAAAGATGTGTATGGAGTGTTGTGTATCCAAAACAAAATTGTGGACCAATTCCGCAGTCCGTGAAAATCCGTCAATGTCCGTAAAAGTCTGTAAAGAAAGGTAAGTTAAAAAATGAGTTATAAATTATACATGATCCATAAGTGTCAAAATGCATACAAAGCAATATGTATTATCATACAGGAGAATCAAGTTGAAAACGATGACTTGATATGAAACCAATTAGTATCATCCAGATATTGCTGTTTAGGAAATGAAGTGACTTTTGTGCTCTTCCTATATCCACAAAGAACGAAAAGAGGTGACTTCCACTCGTGCTCCCCACATGTGCCCACACTTACCAGATTTTCCCTATCCCTGCAGGGGTAACCCGCCTTTGGTAAATGGGGTCTTTTCCAACTGGTTTCGGATCCAGGTGTCCTGTTGCAGCTTCCACTCCCCGTTGGCTCCTTCCTTGGGGTCCCGGGTCTCCCCTCCACTCGGATGGCCTTGGATACGGATGTGGAAAAAACACAGAAGTATCCCCGATAGTGTAGTATTGTAAAATTCCAAACTCCGATTTATTTGAAAAGGTTTAAAAACATGCAAACAGTGCTCAAACAGTATACATCCAATAGCAAGTGCAAAGTCATGCAGGCTCTACCTGCTTGAGGAAGGTTAGAGCCTGCATGACTTTGCACTTGCTTTTGGATGCATACTGTTTGAGCACTGTTTGCATGTTTTTAAACCTTTTCAAATAAACCGGAGTTTGGAATTTTGCCATCTGCCGCTAAACTAAACAAAGAGATTCCACTCTATACAGTGTGGGGCTGTCCTCGACACCCACAAAACATAAGCACATTGCAAACCTTGTTCTTAGAGTCCAAATTAGCACACAGAGCTCTCTCAGCCTCCTCCCTCTGAGATCCAGGAGCGAGCTCTCCTCTGTTCTCTTCCTGATATTAAATGCAGGTGGAGAGGGGTTTGAGTGGACCAGAAAGTCCGGGCCGGGACCAGCTCTGCCACGGTGACCGGCAAAACCCGGGTCGGACTCCCACTAGTCGCCTCAAAATCATTGCATGCGAGGAGACAAGTATTGCCTGTCCATTATGGTGCCTCGCTTAACGTCACATATCCCCCCCCTCTGCTCAAGCTCCTGGGGAGGAGCAACTGTCCGACCATGCAGTTGGCCCGGGAAAGACCATCAGCGTTATTTTGAAGCCTTCCAGCCCAGTGTTCCACTGAGAACTTAAAACGGCTGTAGGGCCAGGACACCTAGTCACCCGGCTATTTTTTTCCCGGTTGTTACACATCCACTTAAGGGGGGCGTGTTCGGTGACTAGCCTAAATGACCTTCCCAGCAGGTAGTATTTTAGGGCCTCTAAGGCCCACTTGATGGCCAGGCACTCCTTCTCCACAATGGCATAATTCTTTTCATGTCTATTAAGCTTCCTGCTTAGGTAGATGACCGGGTGCTCCTTGCCGTCTGTGATCTGGGACAGAACAGCACCTAGTCCCACCTCAGAGGCGTCGGTTTGAACCAAAAACTCCTTTGTGAAGTCTGGGGTCATGAGCACAAAGGGCTTGCTTCAATTTCTGGAAGTCCTTTTCAGCTTCGGGATTCCACTTAACCATTCCTAACCATAACTCTTTGTCAGATCGGTCAGAGGGACGGCAATGGTGGAAAAGTTAGGGATGAAGCATCCGTAATACCCTGTAATCCCCAGGAAGGCCTGAACCTGTTTCTTGTTCACTGGTTGGGCCACTTTTATATGGCCTCGATCTTATTGGTTTGGGGCTTAATCAGACCTTGACCAATCACATACCCAAGGTATTTGGCCTCCTCAAAACCTATGGTAATTGTTGATGTTGGGCCTGGCGCTGCTTATATTATGTAAATATGCTTAATACAGACTGTTAATCCTCTAGGTCAGTGGTTCTCAACTCTTGTCCTCAGGACCCACCAACAGACCAGATTTTAAGTATTACCTTGGGGAGATGCAGACTAGAATACTGCAATCACTGAGCAGCAAATTATATCACCTGTGATGTTTTTCAGTTATCCTGCAAACATGTCCCCTTAGAGTGGGTCCTGAGGACAGGAGTTGAGAACCATTGCACTAGGCGCTACAGTGTTGTGTGTGTGTCAGACACACTATTATAAATGACATTCGCTATATAATCCAACAAGTGTTAATGAAAAGTGCTAGTGCATTGATTGTTATTTTCTAAGTGGCCAAAGAAAATGTACTCAAGTTGCAGATATATAAATAAATCACCATCAATGTAAAGGTCTTAAAAAACTAAAAAATGTGCATAAAAAGTGCTAGTGCATTTGTATAATAATAAATTTGCATGTATGATCCTTCCGTCCGATTCCAACAATGGCTAAAAAGCATATAAACAACAAATATTCTCATAAATGGTCATCCCACAATTTTCCTTCAGTGATTAAATGATACATGAACCATAGTCTCTGGTAATCTACCCATATGATAAAACTGCCAAAATTCATAAAGTGCACAGTGCAGGGTGAATAACAGTAAGTAAGGTTAATATAGCAGCAGTCTTTCCTTGCAATTTCTATAGCAGATGTGTGGAGTTTTCCTCATGATAAGCAACATATGATGACTTTTCAAGTGCTTGGGCGAGTGCAGGTCACACATGCTCCCCTTTGGATACCCCACTTACCAAACAGCGCCACCCCTAAAGGGGTACAACGCTTGGACGCCTGTTTTGGTAGTGTGCGGGGTCCCTTATGTCCTCAGATGGCCATAACTCCAGAATCCTCAGCCCTTGGTGTTAGTATCCATATGCAGGAGGGAAGACATAAAGAATGCCCATAGTGTAATCCTTTAAACACCAGTTCCTTTATTTATCTAAAGAAGTGATATAAAATAGTTTGAATATAAAAACATAAAATTCCTGTGGTCACTCTAAGGTTCAAGACCAGGGAACGGCCTGCCGTGGGTTTGACAAAGTCCTGCATGCTTCCTGAGTGTCTGGCGTGCTTTCCACCGGCCTGTGTTCCTAAACCGGAAGTTACGTCACATGTGAGTCTGGCTCCACCTTACGTGTTTCGTCATCGATGTCTTCTGAGGCGTTGCCAGACTCTCATACACTATGGCATTATATACCGCCCATGGGAGGGGGGCAGAGCGCTTTCACAATCAGCACAGCGTTGAATTCTTCTAGATATGGGGATTGGTTGCCATTACCAGATTATCAATTAAATAAGTTTGAACACATTACCAATATTTATGTGGCTAAGGAGTTTGAACGGGGAAAATTTAAGTGATTATGGAATGGATGGGGTGTATATCCTGCCACGTCGATAGTGGCCTCCAGTGGTAACAAGAGTTAATTACAACGTGTGTGTTGATTCCCAATGATAAACAGTGACAGCGCTTCGTCCAGCATCCTCGCAAAGCCAGATAGTACCTTATAAAACTATTGTCAATACATATGTTCCTGCAAACCTACCTTGCAGTATTCATGTATGCCTGTGAGCCCTATTGCAAAAATGGAAGTCAGTTAAGGAATATCTAAATGTATGTGAAGAGAAAGGAAGAATATTATGTAAAATATGTATGAAAAATATAAAAAATATGTAAAAAATATATAAAATATGTAAAGCTATAAAAATACAGGTCTTCACTAATAATCCAGTGTTCTGGGATGTTTTATGCACTATATGTAAAATATTGAAGAATAAAAAGTTGAAGAATAACATTTATTGGGGGATTACCCCTATTAAAGGTGGTGACTGGTGAATGATAGAAATATGCAGAGAGGGGGAGGGGGGAGGAGGGGCCATCCCACGCTGGTCCCAGGGGGTAGCTCAGAAATTGGAGATGAAACAATTGAGATCTATATCTATGTTGAGTCCCCTTGGTACCAGACTGCCCAAACGGTAAATCCACATTGTTTCATTCTGGGATATTCTGATCTTTTTATTACTACCTCTCCAATGTTCACTGATCTTATCAATTCCATAGAATGTCATTAATGATGGGTTCCTACCGTGTACCTCTTTGAAGTGTCTGGACAGACTATGTTTAGAGTAGCCTTTTTTAATATTATTAATATGCTCCCTGATTCTCACAACCTATGGCACACTTCTTAAGGTTGGCTGTTAAACCTGCTACCCTCTGTGAATCTACCACTGCCTGCACCCAGGGCAGATGTGATTCCCAATCTGGGCTGTGGATGACGACATCATCCAGATAGGCCACTGCATAGCGTCGATGCGGCCTGAAAGTCTTGTCCATCATCCTCTGAAAGGATGCAGGGGCCCCATGCAGACCAAACTGCATTAGTTTGTATTGGAAGGACCCCTCGGGGGTAGAGAAGGCCATTTTTTCCTTTGCTGACTCTGTTAGGGGGATCTGTCAGTATCCTTTAGTTAGGTCTAGGGTTGTTATGTACCAAGCCCCTCCCAAAATATCCACAAGTTCATCAACCTGTGGCATCGGGTATGCGTCAAACTTAGACACTTCATTTAGCTTGTCACGTACCTGGTGGTTGAGTCTGACTTATGCGGGGCAACCTCGCTTGTGGCCCTGGTTCGAGAACCCCTGGTAGTGGAGACAAGGAGCTCTGGAGCATAGGGGGGCATGAGGGCTGGACTTAGTCACAGATGACAGGTGATGGTCCACAGAAGCTCGTGCAGACAGTAGAGTAGTGGTTCAGGCCAGGTTGGTAACAAACTGGCGGTGCAGTACAGGTGGCTCAGGCTGGTGGATAGTGGGGTTCAGGCAGGGTCAGCAACGTGCGGGCAACAGAAGTACAAGGGGTCAGGCAGAGGCGTAGTCATAGGCAGGCAGAAGGTCGGGGCAGGCAGCAGGCAAGCAGGTCAAACAGGATGCCGGGTCACGGATACAGGAAGTCTCTAAGGATAAGCACTGGGGTCACAGGAGCCAGAATGCTGTAGAACGGACAGCACTGACTGCAAGGTACAGGGGGCTTAAATGGCAGTTTTGGCGCCAATGCTGGCGCTCCCGTGCACAGGCGCGCCCCCGCGCGCACTCTACGTGTGCCCGCGCATTGGCCTACAAAACTGGATAGTGCCATCGGGCTTTGGACCAGCACTATAGGGTTTGACCAGGTGCTGCGGGACTACTCTATCACGTCTAACTCCAACATGGTTTTTATTTCTCTCACCACCACATCTCGTCTAGCCTCAGGGATTCGGTAGGGTTTTACATTTACACGGACCCCGGGTTCCGTGATTATGTCATGTTGTAGCACAATGGTCAGTCCGGGTAGAGAAAAGAAAAAGTCTCTATTTTTACTGGCAAATTCCTTAACTTCATTTTGTTGCGTCAGTGACAAGCACTCGGTTATGGGGATATCCGGGGTTAGGGGTAACCTGTCCTAATGGGGCGTGGGCACTGCCAATAAACTCTCCCTGTCCTTCCACAGTTTTAGGAGATTAACATGGTAAATCTGCTCCGGTTTCCATTTCCCAGGCTGGTAAACTTTGTAGTTTACTTCCTCTACTTTTTCCCTAATCTCAAAAGGGACCCTGCTACTTTGCCAGGAATTTACTTTCGACCACGGAGACTAGCACCAGCACTCTGTCCCCAGGGTTGAAAGTTCGGATTTCGGCACCCCGATTGTAAACCCTTCTCTGGTCACTCTGGACATGAACAGGGTACCCTGATCCATCAAGATTTCTTTAAGGATCCCCACCCGACTAAACACTTGGACCAGTTCCTTGGCGATAGTGTTAGCGGAGGTATTCAACAAGGGTATGGCCTCAGGATAGCGGGTCGCATAGCCCAGTATCACCAGGATGCGCTGGTGTCCCCGGGCAGAATTTACTACCGGTCCCATGTGATCCATGCCAATTCGTTCAAATGGCACTTCAATTATGGGAAGTGGGACAAGGGGACTACGAAAATGGGGTGAATGGCCTGTCATTTGACACTCAGGGCATGACCCACAGTATTCTTTGACGTCTGCATACAACCCAGGCCAGAAGAATCTCTGGGTTATCCTCTCCCGGTTTTTTTCAATACACAGATGTCCCCCCATTACATGACCATGCACCAGATCTAGCACTATCCGGTTTGGGAACCACTAGCTGTTCCAGTTCATCCTCTCCGTGTTTCACCACCTGATACAACAAATCATTTGTAAGCGCCATGTAGGGAAAAGACACCCCCCAATTAGTGTCCACAGGTTCTCCATCCATCACCTTCACGTTTTCTCTGGCTCGGAAGAGAGTTACATTCCTTGGTTGTTCTGCACAGAAGTCCTCTCTCCGGACCTCTAAGTCAGGGACTACATTTGGTTCACTCTCACGGTAAGGGACAGAGACATGGTCTGAGACATTAGCCATCTGCTGGGAGCTATTTTCCGGCTCCTCCAGCTCCCCAGCCATTACAGGAAAAGGAAGAGGGTCTCCTTCCTCGGTCCTGCCACCAATCTCTCCTTCCGTTTGGCAAAAAGGGTCTGGTGAGAACTCCCGTGCCTCCTCAGGAGGAGCTCTTTCCTCCAGGCTCTCTGTGCCTTCCCACAACCTTCAAAAATGGGGAAAATCCCTCCTCACTAGGGCTTCATTAAGCAGGGAAGGTACCACTCCCACTGGTGTCAATCTCGCCCAGCGCCATCTGGTAGTCACAAGTGTCCCCATGGATGCAAATGACCCCGACAGTGCTAGAGTGTAACCTGGCCGGATTTACACAGCTGCTTTTGACCAAAGTTATCACACTAAAATAGTCAAACAGCGCAGTGACGGGTTTCTCATCAATCACACACGTAGACAGAAAGACCTCTGGAGAGCACATATATGTTTCAATTGCACCTCATTCCCCAAAATGAGAGTTTAGAAGATGATAGACCAATGAGGTCTATATAGGATGTGGGAATGTTGGCGGTGCTAAAGTGGGATGAAAGTAACGAAATCAGAAGTAAAATCAATCACATTTAATGAAAATCAATTAAAAATTGTCAACAATAACATAGTTCATAAAATCATAAGTAATGCAAGCTGGTTACACATTTGGCCATTTTTAAAGGTACAGAGGTTACACTGGTATAGAAGGAGAATGTGAACATTCCCACATCCTATATAGACCTCATTGATCTATCATCCTATAAGCAATCACACACATTTTGCTTCTCCATGAGACTTGAGCATGATGCTATACATGCAACCTGTGAAAAAAGAGAAATGTGTCTTTTCATATAAGCATTATCGCACTGCATGGGTTCATCATTCAGGGGACAATTGGCAACAATATGTCCCAATGCATGGCATTGGTACCACTGTATGTGTTCCATACCCAGTCCTCTCAAGGGTCCCCAAGAACTTGCTAACTTCTTTGGCCAGTCTCCAGGTCTAGAGCCCCCAGTCTCTTTAACCATATCAGTTTTATCAAATTTCCCCTCGCCCCTGAACCCTGGAACAGTCTTAGCGGGTCCGCGGGGCAATTTTTCACCTCTGGAGACATTCTCTGTGGGTGCAGATGGGCACAACAAGTCCTCAGCAGCCGTGTATATCTCGACGAGGTCCACCAGGTGGCTTGCAGTTTTGGGTTCCCTATGGCTGACCCATTTCCTTAAAGCAGCAGGGAGTGCTTCTACATAGTGGTGCATGACCACGCACTCCACAATCTGGGGACCTGGCAAAGTCTCTGGCTGTAGCCATTTCCTGGTAAGGTGAAACAGGTCGAACATCTGTGAATGGGGTGGCTTGTCGGTGCGATAGGCGGTATCCCTTGGGTTTTGACGTTCGGTGGACCACCTGGAGCAGCTCTATATGTGCCGACGACTCCTGAACAACACGGGTAGACGTGGGTGTCTCTTACAGAGGTCTCCACTTTTTAACGGGGCGCCTGGGCGATTCTGACAAGGTCCCAAGTCCCCGCTCCCCTTTAAACTATTTTGACTATACCAATTTCTCTGACCCCCGAGATCTGGACCTCTGACCGGTTTCTTCAATCGTTCAAGAACCCCTGG
>BLSH010103050.1:186085-212643 GCA_018402905.1 Glandirana rugosa
TCCTCCTCTTATCCCTGGGGTACACCCGCGGGTATAATTGTTCTGCTATTTGGGCTGGTGATATCACTGCTGAGAGAGCAAGATCCGCTCCGTGTCTGCACGCACGTTCGGAATCTGCTCTCTGGTTATTAGGTTGGCGGGTCCGGTCAGTCTGTCTGGATGGCGGGCGGGATGTGAGGGCCTTGCAACAGAGCCGCGGAACACCCGGCCAGGTAGGGGAATGCACTGCTCCGTCCCGTTGACGGCACTAGCGGGGCTTCGGCAGTCACTTCTTTGTGTGACGCTGGATGGGTGGATGGAGAAGCGTGGGAGGCGCTGGGGACTAGAGGCCGCGGTATCGCATTTCCACCAAGGCCGCAAGATGGGGGCCGCCGCTTCAGGTACCTGCTCTGAGGTAAAGGGCCGCCCAGTCCCCTGGTTTTCTTTTTCCCCGTATTTAGGGGGAATGGTATACCTTGCGGGGGTAGATGTGATGGAGGATGCCGGGTGGCTTGTCAGATGAAGAGATAAGGCTGGTAGTAGAGCTGATGGCCGCGTGTTGTAGCCGTCGGTCTTCCCGTGACTGCGGTGCCAATCCGTTGTCCGGCGGGCCTCGTGTCCCGGATCCCGCACCAGCGCACCACAAACTTCACCTATTTATAGTGGTCACAGTTGGGCAGCTTCTAAGTCCATTTAGAACCGAACTCCTATGCTGGAAAGTGCCTAAATGTTGCTGGGAGTCTGCAGCTGAGCAGAGCAAAGTGATCAGGCGTCCATCTCTGTCAGCAGCCGGCCACCCCCCCCTTGGATCACTTTTGTGACCATAAATGTGTTGTTCACTTATCCATATACAATAAAACATTTTACCTATCTTACCCTCTTATTGATATCCATCAAGGGTACCATACGACAACCACATGCTTCATATAAAGTCCCAATATATCCCCCCCTTTTCTTTGCAATATTTGCAATTTTATTCCATATATATATTGCATAGGGATGGAAGCACCAGCCTTACCAGGCCAAACCAGCTTCATACAAAGTCCCGTTCCCCCAAACCCTTTATTTTCAATGCAACAGGGATGGAAGCATGTGTTGTTGTCCTATTTTTTTTACATATTTGACTATGATAGGTTGCCCTCTTACTCTTACTCATGGCTCATGGTTGTGTGCTGGTACTTTGGGTCCCGGCGGGGGTGGTCACCCGGTGTCGTCCTGGCAGGGGGCTGCAACATGCACTGCGCTTCTTCCCTCCCTCCCCCCTCCCCTGGGGGGGGTGGGTGATCCACTCTGCATGTTGACGTCACGCCACCCTTGCCCCACGTGTGCCTGTTAGGTTGCACTATGGGAGGGGCGGGGTCTACCACACTCGTCGGCGGTATGGGGGCTGGCATCACTCCTAGCGGCGCAGGATTGCGCTGACAGCGGGTGCCTCCCCCTCCACCCGCCGGCGTGTGTGACGTTGCTGGCGTGTGAGGTGGCGTCGTCTATATATGGACGGCCTCCTCTTGAGCGGGGCGATCGCAGGGTCTGGCAGCACTCACCTCGTGGTGTTATGGTTCATCCTCCATTACACAGGTAACCTGGGTTTCTCTAGTATCTTCACCTTCTTTTCCTCTGGTCACTTTCCCTACCTTGGTTTCTGGTACGCCCACCTTCTATTCCCACCCTCCACCCTGCCGCCTCTTGTCTCACCTGCACCAGTCCATTTCCAATTGTATCCATTCACCCTCACTTTTCAATTATCTCACTTGTTCAAGCTCATCCTAACACTCTTTCTCTTCCCAGTTTACTCATTATATTCCACTTTCTCCCAGTGCTCGTCCCGCTCTGGAGGCTGCCTATGCTGGGTGCCGCCGCCTTGTCTGCCAGCACAGTCCTCGATCAGGATGTTCTTCCAGCTTGGCCCGCCCTGGCCGGCTTCCCGGTATCGGCTCACGGACTGTGAGTATATCCCCTACTAGATTGTGTGGTGGCCTCCTATAGGTACATTGGAGGCCCCACTTATCTGTATGAGGATACAAGTGAGTGTGCAACATTTTTTCATAACCCCCCATGTTCATTGTTCTTTTTCCTTGCAGACCCCAACACGCTTGCTCCTGATGAGTGGCCCTTTTTAGCCACGAAATGCGTCGAGCTACTACTGTCGTGTTTCTGCAATCCAACATAGGTTTGATGTCCTACCACCATCTCTCTTTTTATATAGTTATATCCGGGGCTTATACACCAGGAATATGGGGTCATAAGCCATGCCTCTTTTTACTATATCAATTCAACATTGTCATATACACTATGGGACTGATGGATGGGGAATATAGCCATGCCATGCTTTATTTACCGTATTGCATGTTTATTGTATAAATGTATGATGTATATTGTATAATGTATATTACATTTGCTACTTTGGATCTTTTTTATGACCATAGATGTACCTTGGATCACTTTTGTAAACATAAATGTGTTGTTCACTTATCCATATACAATAAAACATTTTACCTATCTTACCCTCTTATTGATATCCATCAACGGTACCATACGACAACCACATGCTTCATATAAAGTCCCAATATATCCCCCCCTTTTCTTTGCAATATTTGCAATTTTATTTCATATATATATTGTATAGGGATAGAAGCACCAGCCTTACCAGGCCAAACCAGCTTCATACAAAGTCCCGTTCCCCCAAACCCTTTGTTTTGTGCACTGTGACAGATGTGATGGGAACATACAGATGTTTTGGGGACTGTGACAGATGTGATGGGGACATACAGATGTTATGTGTATGGTGACAGATGTGATGGGGATATACAGATGTTTTGGGGACTGTGACAGATGTGACGGGGACATACAGATGTTTTGGGGACTCTGACAGATGTGATGGAGCCATACAGATGTTTTGTGTATGGTGACAGATGTGATGAGGATATACAGATGTTTTGGGGACTGTGACAGATGTGATGGGGACATACAGATGTTTTGGGGACTGTGACAGATGTGATGGGGACATACAGATGTTTTGTGTATGGTAACAGATGTGATGGGGACATACAGATATTTTGGGGACTGTGACAGATGTGATGGGACATACAGATGTTTTGAGTATGGTAACAGATGTGATGGGGGACATACAGATGTTTTGGGGACTGTGACAAATGTGATGGGGGCAGACAGATGTTTTGGGGACTGGTACAGATGTTTTATGGGGACACTGACATGTGTATGGGAACAGGGGTATCAGTGGTGCTTGGTGTACTGTGTGTGGGGCAATCTGTGAGAGCTCTCTGTATAAAATCATCTTCATACAGAGCTGCCACAGAGGTGCAAATCCCCCCCCCCCGCACTGAGCTTGGCGGGGGGGAGAACTGACACAGAGACACATGTCTCTGTTTACTTTGTGATGGCTGTGATTGGACACAGCTGTCACGTGATTGGGAGGGCCAATCACAGCGCCCATATCCCGATCTCTGCTCGGCTGGGTCCTGTGATCATAATTATCACAGGATCGAGCCGCAGCGCGCCTCATGGCCGCGCTGCGAGCACCCATTCTGAGGGACGTTCCTGAACGTCCACTCAGAACGGTGAGGCCTCCTACCCGGCCGTATATGTACAGTGGCCGGGTGGGAGGTGGTTAAAGTGATGTTCCACCTGGGGGAAAAAAAAATTAAAAGTCAGCAGCAACAAATACTGTAGCTGCTGACTTTTAATATATGGACACTTACTTGTCCAGGGAGCCTGCAATGTCGGCACCCCAGCCAATTTTTGGATCGACTTCCGGGTGCTGCCTGCCATTCCTGATAAGGGAAACTAGCAGTGAAGCCTTTCAACTTCACAGCCGGTTCCTTACTGTGCATGTGCAAAGTGTGCAGCACTTTCTAAGTGGCTCAGCGGCACAAGAAGGAGGGGGGCCGAACTTCCTAGGAAAGGCGCCGCAGCACAGTCTCCCGGAAGTGGTGAAGGGTACCTGTCAAAAACAGGTACCCCCCTCCCGAAAGGTGCCAAATGTGGCACCAGAAGGGGGGGAGGGAGGAAGCAGATAAAGGATGGTTCCACTGTTGGGTGTAACTCCACTTTAAACTGACTGCTATCTAAAATCTGACATGTACTGTAGCTTTCTCATTTTACTATAAATCCCTATACTCTGTGCTAATGTTTACAACACCTTCTTGTCTTCTACAGGAACTTTCATGTATGGAATGAGGCTTGGTTCACCAGACCTGATATAGGATCATTTTATAATGGATGGCAAGTTCTGGATGCAACCCCACAAGAGAAAAGCTCTGGTTGGTGTGACAAGTCAATTTTATTTAAAAAAAAACACAAAATCTTTATACACCATGTACTCTAACATCTCTTTTTACATAATAGATTATTATTACTATTATACAGGATTTATATAGCACCAACAGTTCACAAAAGGTTGGACTTGAAGTATCTTAAAGGAAGTGTCAGCGAGAATAAGCACCTTTTCATTTACAGTTTTATCTGTAATAATAATATCAGGAGAAAACAGAAAGTCCATAGAAAGTAAAAAACAAAAAATATTAAAGCTGGACTCTAGGCAGAAATACACAGCCACAAGCAGCTGTGTAATCATTAATACATTGGTAAATGTATTTTGACCTGTTATCAGCAACTTGCAGTCACTTTACAGCATGGCTGGCATGTGAGAGCAGCACAAGGAGCCAGTCAGAGGCAAGAAGCATGCTTGATTGGTACAGAAAGCAAAGTTACAAACTGATGAGCTCATTACTGGACTACTTCTGCTTTCACTGTCCAGTCACAGACTACAGACTGGGGTGGGTGACGGTTAACCTGGGCTCAGAAGAAGTGGGCTGAAAAATACTGGATGTAAGACTGAGGAAAACTAGTGGCAGAAAAGAAGTACTGCAGGGAAACACCTGTACTGAAGATGAATATTGCCACAAAAGCTAGTTTTGATATTTTATCTTTTAATAGACTGTTTGTGTTAGTCTTTTTTTGCTTGAGCTCAGCTTTAACGTATTTATCTATACAGTATTATAGTGGGCTAGATGCTAAGAAAGAGAAACAGAATGAACTTGCAGCATATGACCTGAATTTATAGCTTTCCCAACCTTCTATTTACTAATGGTTTGTCTATCAGTCACTCTTATGCTAGATTCACAACATGTGGGTTGCATTAAGTGCACAATGATGCACATTAAATGCACTTTAATGTGAATTTACTTAATGTGCGTTGACATGCATTTTTTTAACAATGACATGCACATTTTAACACATTGCATTGTTTTGATGCTTTTTTCCACAGAAAAACCCCAAAATACTATTTTGCATTCCTTAGCGTACACTGTGACACATTGCCATGCATTGTAGAGCATTGGGCTACGTTTGTGCAGTGTGTTTTATTTTCACCCAACGTACATACACATGGTGCACTGATGTGAACTTGGCCTATTGGAAACAATGGATTTCAGTTGTCTTTGTGTTAGGCCTACGTTGAGCAACACAACACACATGGTGTGAATGAGCCGTTAACAAAGTCTGTACTTTCCCCCTGTAGTATTAAAACCTTTTAAATTAAACCTAAGCAACAAAGATGAGAATTTCAACCCTGTTACTCATTACTCATGCAAATCATTACCAAAAATCGAATACATATCTGTGACTCTTTCGGCTACAGGCAATTGCTGCCTCTGTAATACACACAGTTACTTTTACAAAAAGCTGAAATCCAGCATATTACATAGTTACATAGTTAATCTGGTTGAAAAAAAAAGACACAAAATCATTTAGTTTAAACAATATAGGAAAATATAAATAAAGAAAGAAAACCAACACACTCAAATAGAAAACCCCCATTCACTATCCAATACACACAGTTGATCCAGAGGAAGGCAAAAAAACCCAATAAAGCATGGTCCAATTTGTTCCACGGTGGGGTGGGGGATTCTTTCCTGATCCCCCCAAGAAGCAAATCGGATATTCCCTGGATCAATTGTACCTATAAATATTAGTATCCGCTTATATTATGTGCATTTAGGAAAGAATCCAGGCTCTACTGAGCTGGCCAGTACTGTACCAGCTCTTGAGGGAGTCTATTCCACATCTTCACATCTCTTACTGTGAAGAAACCTTTCCATATTTAGAGATTAAATCTTTTTTCCTCTAGACGTAAAGAGTGTCCCCTTGTCCTCTGTGATGACCTTCAAGTAAATAACTCAACACCGAGTTCACTGTATAGACCCCTTATGTACTTATACATGTTGATCATTTCCCCCCTTAATCTCCTCTTCTCAAGAAAGAATAAATTCAGTTCCTCTAATATTTCCTCATAGCTGAGCTCCTCCATGCCTCTTATCAGTTTGGTTGCCCTTCACTGCACTTTAGTTCCCAGATATCCTTTTTGAGAACTGGTGCCCAAAACGGTGCAAAATGATATCTCTCTCTCTGGATTCCATACCTCTCTTAATTAGAGATGAGCGAACTTCTAGAAGTCCAGGTTCTGCTGGTTCGGTTGAACTTCGGGACAAAGTCCGGGTTCGGGTCCGGACAGAACCCGAACTTTGTCCCGGACCCCGAACCCCATTGAAATCAATGGGGACACGGACTTTTAGGCACAAAAAAGGCTGGAAAATAGTCCTGAAAGGTCCTAGAGGTCTGCAATAGGAAGGAAATGTGGGTAAGGGTGGGACAAGTGACCTACAAAGAAATGGGGACAGGGAAATAACTTTAAATATTTAAAAAAAATAAAAACATAAAAAATGCAAAAATGGAGATCATCTTCAAAATGGGTCTGAAAAGTATTAATTAACATTAGAGGCCATAGAACTGTTCTAAAATCATCTTCAAACTGTGTCAAAAAAGTATATATAAGCCGGGAGTACCCATATAACTGTTCTGCAAAATGTGTGTGTCACTTTAAATGAAACCGTCAATCATTGCACATCTGTTCTTCACACTTCTTTTTAAAGTTTGTGTGTCGCTTTAAATGAAACCGTCAATCATTGCACATCTGTTCTTCACACTTCTTTTTAAAGTCTGTGTGTCACTTTAAATGAAACCGTCAATCATTGCACATCTGTTCTTCACACTTCTTTTTAGTCTGTGTCACTTTTATTATTGCCGCTAATCATTGCACATCTGTTATTCACACACAACATTTGTTCTGCACCAGAACAGATGTTCTTCACACATTACATCTGTTCTGCACACATCTGAAAATAGTTTAGAACACTTTACCTAAAACCGGGGAGGAACCATACACCTGTTCTTCAAACATCTGGAATCTGTGTGTGAAACTACAGAATAGAGAAGAACAGGCATATGGTTACGCTCTTTACACACTGTTTGCAGATGTTTGAAGAACAGTGATATAATATCACTTATTATATATATATATATATATATATATATATAAATAATATATATATTTTTTTAATATTTAAAGTTATTTCTCTGTCCCCTTTTCTTTGTAGGGCACTTGTCCCACCCTTACCCCCATTTTCCTTCCTTTTGCAGACCTCCAGGACCTTCCTGGACTTTTTTACAGCATTTTTAAGATTTTTCATTAAAATTACCAGAACCTCGGACCCGAACCCGGACTTTTTTTGAAAAGTCCGGGTCCGGGTCCCGGACACCCCAAAGTTCGGTACGGACCCGAACTTTACAGTCCGGGTTCGCTCAACTCTACTCTTAATACAAGAAAGGATTTTGCTCACTTTGGAAACTGCAGCTTGGCATTGCATTATATTATTAAGCTTATGATCTACCAAAACCCCCAGATCCTTCTCCACTATGGATTCCCCCAGTTGTACTCCCCCTAGTATGTATGATGCATCCATATTCTTATCCCCCAAGTGCAAAACTTTACATTTATCAACATTAAACCTCATCTGCCACATAGGTGCCCAATTAAACAGAGCATTGAGGTTGACTTATAAGTTGGAGGCATCCTGTAAGGAAGTTATTCCACTGCATAGCTTGGTGTCATCTGCAAAGACTGAAATGGTACTTTTAATCCCAGATCCTATATTATTAATAAAGATTTTAAAAAGTAAGGGTCCCAACACTGAACCTTGGGGTACACCACTGATAACCTTAAACCATTCAGAGTATAAATCAGCAACCACTACTCTAAGAATTCGGTCTTTTAGCCAGTTTTCTATCCATTTACAAACTGATTTTCCCAAGCCTGTAGACTTTAACTTACACATTAAATATGGGTGGGGAAATGTGCCAAACACTATTATAAGAAATAATACAAGAGGCATATGTGTTCTTACCTGAATCATGGTGAGCTTTTTGTATTTCGTCTAGATCGGTGTAGTAATCCAGTATGAAACTCTGTACAGAAGCTTCATGTATTAAAGACCAGTCACTGCTGCTCTCTCTCCATGTGCATGATGGCTGGTCTTGTCTCTGCCCCCTCCTGTAATTTTATGCAGTGGTGCCTGCTGGATCCCACAAAGCCCTTCTCTTTGCGCATGCTATGTGCAAATCAGCAATGATGGCAATGGTATTTTTTCAAGGCAATAACTGGGTTTGCAATTCACTTGGTTCAAGCAGTGGATTTATATCCTTTGTGGCTATTAGGGATCAATTTAAATAAAAGCTTTTGTGCCCAGAGCTCATCTTCAATATCAGACATTACATTAAAGAAAAAAGAGTTGAAGATTAATGAATAATCACTATTGGCATTAACTATTTACCCACCTATTCACTAGACGCATACCCTACTTCACAGACAAAGGCTTTCCCAGCATCTGCAGTGTAATATTTCTTATGGAGTTATGATTGGAGGCTTGAACCGATAGGATTACTTACCAAATCCAACTTTCAAAGCAAACATTGCTCTGCTGGATTCCAGTAGTTATACAACCAAGTTATAAGACATCTGCAGCTGATTACCTATTAATAACAGATTGTATTTGTTACACCCAGAAGCACTTTACCCATTTTTTCTGGATATTGTAATACCTATGTGCAAATCTGCATATTTTGTTTTATATACTGTATACTATAGGTCATGACAGCTATCTAGCGAAAATAAAAAATGAAAGGCAGCTTCTGCTGAAAAGCTTGAAGTGTATTGAAAGCTAAAAAAAAAAATGTAAACATTTTGCAGCTTACAAATCCTTAAATCTAGATTCATATCTATGTGGGTCTGGAACATGCACAAAATTGTGCACTTTCCCAGCACGCAGAGAAATTCACTGCCATTTAGCAGATGCATGGCAATGCCATTAATTGTTAATGGCACCCCCACACACCTCCCCCTGTTTTCGCGCATGCATGCAGCACAATGCAGTTAGATGTGGAGCATTTTTGGAAGAGTCAGGCTTCTTTTCTGAGCCTCTCGCCCATTGAAATGCATGAGAAACCCTACACATGTGCAAGAAAAGCAAGGAAACATGACCGCACTTGGGTCACACCTGTAGGTTTGTATCAAGCCTAGGAGCATTTTCAGCAAGTACAGAAAATATGTGTTTGATCTTTCCAGAAATTCAGTATGCTTATCACTTTCTATGAGCTTGAAAGAAAACATAGACATCCTTGTATTTCTTGCTTAAACTATTAGTCTCCTCAATCCACTGTGTAACGGAGATTAATAAAAGCAGACCTTTTTGAAGCCCAGCCTATGTGACAACCATAACACCATCTTTATATACAATTGAGAAATGAGTGTAGATTAGAGTTGATCGAACCCGTGGATGTTCAGTGGGTTCGGCCGAACTTCGGAAAAAAGTCCGGGTACGGTACAGAACTTGACCCGAACTTTACCCCGAACCCCATTGATTTCAATGGGGACCCGAACTTTTTTAGCACAAAAATGTCTGTAAAAGAGTCCTGGAAAGTGCTAGAGGGCTGCAAAATGATTTTAGAACAATAATCTGTCCCTTACAGCAACAGCAGGAACCTGACCCTATAGAACTAGGAGATGATTTTAGAACAATAATCTGTCCCTCTAAGCAGTAGACTCTACCTAGTCCAGTCAGATCTTTCTGTAATGCAGGATGAGATCTGCAATCTGTCCCTAAAAGCAGTAGTAGTAGTAATCTCTACCTATCTGTCTATCTGCAATCTGTCCCTCACAGCACAGGCAGCATCCTCTCCCTACACTACCCAGAGAGCATGTGACATGCAGCACTGTGACTCCAGCCTCATATAGAGGCTGGGTCACATGATGCACTGGACAATCACAGCCATGCCATTAGTAGGCATGGCTGTGATGGCTTCTAGGGAAAACCTGTCAAACGCTTGTTGATTGGCTGCCCTGCAGCTATTCAACATGCGTGATCAAATACCCGAACCCAGAACTCGAACCTGAACTTTTTTTAAATGTTCGGGTCCGGGTCACGGACACCCCAAAGTTCGGTACGAACCCAAGCTTTACAGTTCGGGTTTGCTCAACTTGTGTTTCCATATGTTTCTATGGTTCAGGAGGGCAGTCTTTTCAATATGAAACCAAAATCAAGAACACGGGGACATGACCTCAAACTAACTGGGGGGAAGTTCAAAAATAATCTTAGAAAGTATTATTTTACTGAAAGGGTGGTTGATGATTGGAATAAACTACCAACAGAGGTTGTGAGACAGTCAACAGTAAATGGCTTCAAACATGCTTGGGATAACATAAATCCATAGTCAGATAACAAGGTTAATGTAAAAAATAAATAAATAAATAAATAAAAAGGGGCAGACTCGATGGACTACTCAGTCTTTTTCTGCCGTCACTTTTCTATGTTTCTATGTTTCTAGTGTAGATACCAGGGGTGGGAAGTGTCACCAGGAGAAAATAATGGGATAAAGTGTGAAAAGGGAAACTAATGCAGCCACCATATCTAGTGACTGACAGCAGTCAACATACAGTATGTGATGACTGGTAAGCAGCAATATATTACATCTTAGTGTGACAGAACTGCTTGGCACCCCGATTAGGTGCTTCCTTCTGCCACACCGTGGCAGCCCTTTTTACCCCAATCATCGTATGCAGACAAGATGTGATGTAAACTCCAAAAGGAATGTCTCTGTATTGAAACTCAGACACATACTGTATACTCCACATGAGAATATTCCCCTCCTGATCATATTACCCTAACAATACAAACTGTAAACAGAAATATAATTAACCACTTAAGGACCGGAAGGATTTCCCCCTTAATGACCAGGCCATTTTATGCGATGCGGCACAGCGTCGCTTTAACTGACAATTGCGCGGTCATGCGACGCTGTACCCAAACAAAATTGACGTCCTTTTTTCCCCACAAATAGAGCTTTCTTTTGGTGGTATTTGATCACCTCTGCGGTTTTTAGATTTTTTTGCACTATAAACAAAAAAAGAGTGATAATTTTGAAAAAATAATTTTTTTTTTACTTTCTGCTATAATACATGTCCAAAAAAACAAAAAAACAAATGTATTCATCAGTTTTGGCTGATATATATTCTTCTACATATTTTTGGTAAAAAAAAAAATTGCAATAGGTGTATATTAATTGGCTTGTGCAAAAGTTATCGCGTCTACAAACTATGGGATACATTTAGGTACTTTTTTTTAATATATATTTTACTGGTAATGGCGGTGATCTGCAATTTTTAGTGGGACTGCGACATTGCAGTGGACAAATCTGACCCCAAATGACACTTTTTTGGGACCAGTGACATTATTACATTGATCAGTGCTATAAAAATGCACTGATCAATGTAAAAATTACACTCGCAGGGAAGGGGTTAACACTAGGGGGTGATCAAGGGGTTAAGTGTGTTCCCTGGGTGTGTTCTATCTGTAGGGGGGATGGGACATGACAGACATCGCTGTTCCCGATCACTGGGAACAGAAGATATATGCCATGTCATCTGGCAGAACGGGGTACCTCCTTGTTTACATAGGCAGATCCCTGTTCTGCCTCTGTACACTGCAATCGCGGGTCGACGGTGGATATCGAGTATATCCGCTGGACCCGGTGGCGAGTTCCCGATGTCCGCAGCGGGCGCGCACTCTATCCACATGCATGAACTGATGTACAGTGATGGCGGTTTGCGCTATCTGACCACCTTGCCGCAGTACAACTGCGGCGGGTGGTCGGGAAGTGGTTAACATGGCTATGGGACAGCCAACATACACATAATGCTAATCCCACTTCTGACACCAAAACTGAAGAGATGCTCCAACCTGACTTACAAGTTAATAATACCTTTCTATCATTAAGGATGTATTCCCTATACTATATATTATTCCTATACTAACCTGTAATTGCACTCTCCGTCCCACACTCTCAGACACACACAAACACACACAGAGCTCTGTGGGGAGCAATGTATACTGAAATCAACACATGAACACAGAATAATGCATCACTTGTCTTTTATTTCCTGGTTCAGTATCCTAAATACGATATATTATCAGGATATGACCAAGCAATGTTTACAACATTACACCAATAGAAACATATCCACCCATTGCTTGTCATCATTAAAGACAAACCCATATTCATAGAATTGTCTATAGACATATGTTCGTCACTCTTAATAACACCTGTTAGTAATTACTACACATCTTTATAAAAGTATATGTGTGTATTATTGTACAATCTTAGTTAGTTCCAAGTATGTCCTAGACATATTTATCAGTATTTATGTTCATATTTTGTAAACATTTTCAGGGTGTTTCGCAAAACGGTCTACAATTATCACTCTCACGCTCAGTATTCTCTTTTCTATGATAACAGTGTTGTCACATATTAAAACTTGTCAGCTAAAAAGCCAATGTTAAAGAAGCACTCTAAATTAAGTTATAGAAAAGGATAAACTGAAGCCAATGTTTAAGGGACACATCCTTACAACTCCTAGCAACTAATAGCTGACAGTGATTTAATTAACCCATAGCCTAATCAACATAAACATGTAACATCCCACAATGGTTCAATAACAAGGTATAGTGGTCACAATATTAATCACCTGTTCAAGAGATGAGCAGACTGACAGAAACAATAGGTGACTTAATTAACAATGGGAAGACCTACTTTATAAACACATAACAAACAGTGATCTAACCTCACCTCAGACTATCCGGCAACAGAAGACCCAGGGCTGTCCAAATCTCATCATCCAGCTTTCTTTTCACATTTATCTGTTTACTGTGCTTCAAGTTGCCAGAGACCATCGTGGCTCGAATGCCAGGGCCCATAGTCATGTATATGGGTCCTCCAGTTCACAGAGTTTGTGTGTTATTGGGGAGACATGGACTTGAATTCAAAGTAACATTACTCCAAGTGTCCCTCAGGCACACACCTCCCAAAGAGTAGTGCTCCCTTAAAAGCCAGGGCCAATAGCGAGTAGGCAAGAGGCTAACCTGCAGTCTTCTCCAAAAGCCCCTGTCCTGGTTGAGTCTGTCACACTTAGTTTTTGGGTTTAGATACACTTTAATATATATCAACAAACTCAGATTTTAATTGCATATTACAATATCTCCACTACAAGTGAAAAGAAAATATTTTCTGCTTGTTTTTTTCTCTAGGGGTTTATCGGCTTGGACCGACATCAGTGAAGGCAATAAAGGCAGGAGATGTTCACCTAAAGTATGACGGTTCTTTTGTATTCTCTGAGGTGAATGCAGATCAGATATCTTGGACCTACGACAAGAACAAAGATTCCTTTGAAAGAATCAGGACCAACAGTAGTTCCGTTGGAAAATTTACCAGCACAAAGGCTGTTGGCTCTGGAAATCGCAATGATATTACTTCGAGCTACAAATATGCAGAAGGTAAGCCTGTGTTTTGTAGTATTCCTGTAACTTTTCCAATACATTCAACTTAAAAAGTGCTTTCAGCTTTTGGTCATTTTCTTGCAGCCATAGTATGTAGTTGACATCCTTGTAACAATTACACTCTCAGATCCCACCCTGTAGGCCTGTACAGAAATGTTCCTGCTCTGTGACAACAATCTTAGTCATTAGCAGATTGAAAGTGATAGCCAGTGGAGCAAGTTACTAGACAGTTAAACCTTTCACACATTACCACACACACTAGCCACTGCTATGTGTTTCAAACTGAAACATTTATCGTTAACAGCACCTACTGTCACAATTATGACCTTCCTGAAAGGTCTGTAACACTCCCTGCCATGCCCAGAAGGAAATGTAACAGAGTTTCAAGCTATGGTAGCCCTTCACAGAAGCAAAACTCTTAATTGTATTCACCTTTGGTTCTGTGCAGAGTCCAAATCACTTGCAGAGTAGAAAACACAAGGAACAATCTGCGCTAAAATCAAGATAAAATTGAAGCAGCTAGCATAAATTGCTTTGATCGGCAACAAAATAATAAAAGATAGTCTATATGCAGGGCTAGAAAAATGATGTATCAGTATCAGGGGGACAGCTCCCAGTATCGACACAGTACTCTTAAATGTCACCCAGAGTGATGTACTCAAAGTGCGTAGTCCATAATTCATAGGCTGACAATGCAGCCAAATTCCAGAATACAGATCATCCACAGTTCATGGGCAAAGTTGGTATAAAAATAGGGCACCAAAAGGCATCTACTGGAGTCTAGCAAGTCTCCTTACCAGAAGGTTGGTCAAAGGCACGTAATCAAGTCGTCTCCCAGCTATACTCAGCTACTTCACATGGATGAAAGGTGATGATTGAACCTCCCTGTCACCGCATAAATCAGGAAAAAAAGGAGATTCTCATAGTGAAATCCGTGACAGATCATATAGGCACAGCCACAGACCAAAGCAGGGAGTCCCGACACCAACCGGTGAATGAAAGAAGGAAAAACACACAGCACCACAATGTCCAGCTAGTCTCTTTACCAGAAACAACAAGCCATAAGCGAATGTGGAATTCCCAATCTCATATCCTTTCTCAGCAGTCAGGGGCAGTGCAGCATGTCTCAAATGGATTCAAATTAAGTGTCTCATTCAGTCAATTCTATACCACACCAAAAAGGAAATGGATAAAGCAATCCATAGTGAAAACTTTTATGATAAGGGTAACATTTATTAAAAATTCTACTTGCATCCGTAAAAGGTGAAACAGCCGTACTTGCAAAAGTGAAACAGCCGTAATAAAAACAATGTCCGTGGTTCCTGGACATACAATTCTGCGTGCTGGCACCGCCCGGCGCATTTCAGCCAATAGGCTATCGTCAGAGGTGTGGTCAGCACACATCAGCACGCTCTTAAGTCGTAAAAATGGAAGTGGCCTCTTGGAACACACGGCGTCATCACCACTGCGCTCCAAAGACCAGAAGTAAGGCTGTCATCACCATAAGCTCCACACCCACTATCCTCTCACATTACAAACCCCGGAAGCAGCGTGTTACTGCTGCCGCGTCCCAAGGACAATGGAGAAGTAGTTGAGGGAGCAATTAATATAAATCACATTCCTTAGTTCATCGCTATGGCCATACTACAACAAGGAACTAGAGCAGTGGTTCTCAACTTCTGTCCTCGGGACCCACTAACAGGCCAGGTTTGCAGGATAACTGAAATACATCACAGGTGATATAATTTGCTGCTCAGTGATTGCAGTAATCTAGTCTGCATCTCCCCAAGGCAATACTTAAAATCTGGCCTGTTGTTGGGTCCTGAGGACAGGAGTTGAGAACCTCTGAACTAGAGGAATGCAATCATGCTGCCCTCATAATTGAAACTCAAACTAAAAACACTAAAAAGGTCTTTCAATGAAATAAATGTAATCTGTATACACCAAATTAACATATAGATGCCCATTAATCAACTAGGATACAGAGTAAGTAAATATAATAAAAATACTGGAGGAGTATTGACAACTTATCTCCCCATTGGTGGAGTTTACCCCTAATGGGCAGAAGTAACAGCAACACTGAAAGTGAAAAATAATCAATAAGAACTTGGTTGTAAAAAAACATGTACGCGGACTGGGGCAGCTCATCCATTATTAATGAAACAGTTAATGTCCCAGTCCACGTTCAACCCAAAAGGAGCATAGCTCCAAAGATCCACTGGGTCTCCATTCGTGAGATCTCCCTCCGCACAAAACTGCCCCTCCAATGAGGGGTAAACCGGTCAATAGCCACGAATGTAGTCCCGGCGGGATCCCGATTATGATGTTCCAAATAATGACGGGAAAGAGAATGCTTTGGAAAGCCTTTTCTGATGTTAGCCACATGCTCGTTTAGTCTCACATTCATGCCCCTAACAGTACGTCCAAAATACTGTAGGCCACAGGGACAAACGAGCATGTAGATCCCGTTTTTGGATGTGTACGTGATAAAGGTATTGATGTCATATTTTATAAGTTTTTGGAATTTTAAGGGGGCACTCCTCTAAAAATGAGTCGGGACGGTCAGGTGGTACCGAACCTAGCAATCTATCATTTTTAAGGACATCCCGATAATTGACAATCATTTTTTTAATTTGATAATGCTGTTGGGAAAAAGTGGTAAGGAACGCAAAACCTAAAGTCCTTCCTCTTCTTATTGGTGGAATCCTGCCTATTAACAAGCATGGCCCCTCTATCCATTGCGCCCACTTCAGTTATGACCCTATTCAGCTCTATTTCTTCATAGCCCTTGTCCAAAAATCTTTTCTTAAGCATTTCTGCCTGTCTGAAAAAATCATCACCACGGGTGCAATTTCGTTGTAAATGAACAAATTGCCCTTTAGGGACAGCCCTAAGCCAACTTGGATGGTGGCAGCTCCCCTGCCCTATGTAACCATTACAGTCAGTACTTTTAAAGAAAGAGGTGGTAACCAAAGTGCCATCCTTTACTTCAATATTGATGTCCAAAAAGTGTATATTGTTACTACTGGCCTCGTGCTGTAGAACAATTCCCAAAGTGTTATCAATAAGGCCCAATAGGAAGTTCTCCAAGGAGCACATGTCACCATCCCACAGTAGGGAGGACGTCATCAATATACCTGCCCCAGAACGCCACCTCTGGTCTCCGGTCGGTATAGATGACATCCTCCTCCCATTGACCATAAAAAGATTCGCCATGTTTGGGGCAAATTTGGCACCCATTGCGACACCCCTATTCTGCAAATAAAAGGAGCCGCTAAACCAAAAATAATTATGCACCATGGCTAATCTTAGAAGGTCCAGAACAAACTCTCTTTGGGATGGGACAAGGCTGACATCTCTCCTTAGGAACATATCTACCACATCAAAACCATCCTGGTGAGAAATAATTGCGTAGAGGGAGGCCACATCTGCTGTGACTAGGATGTAGCTCTCCCTCCACTCGATTTCTGCGAGAGTTCTAATCACCTGGGCAGAATCCTTGATAAAAGATCGGGTGAGAGTCACTAGAGGCTGGAGAAAACTATCAACATATTTCCCAATCCGGGAGGCGACTGAATCTAGACCACTAATTATAGGCCTACCCGGCGGATTAACCTGGTCCTTGTGGACCTTGGGAAGATAGTATGTAATTGGAACCCTAGGGGCCACGGGGAACAAAAAAGCCTTCTCCTTCTTGTCAATCAAGCCTTCAGTGAAGGCAGCATTGATCAACTTGTAAGTTCCTTTTTATATCTGGAAGTGGGATCGTGGGCCAGCTGAACATAGGTGTCTGTATCAGACAGTAACCTATTCATCTCGCCCACATAGGCAGATTTGTCCAGCACTACGATCCCACCTCCTTTATCGTCCAGATGTACTATAATATCCTCTCTACTCTTAAGAGAGTCAAGACCCATTCTGAACTTTTGATTGTTCATATTTCTATGAATTTTCAGCTTGTCTAGATCCTTGATGACAAAATCTCTGAACACCGCAATAGAAGGAGGGATGTTGCCAGAGGGATTGAAAAGTGTCGCATTAGCCAAACCCCTATTCCTTACCCCCCCCCCACATTACTCTTCTTAATCCTAGGGGGTTTTGACAGGAGATAGCGCTGAATATTAATCTTCCTGACATATTTTTGTACGTCAATGAAGGCCATAAATTTGTTAAGGGGTTTGTCTGGAGCGAACTTGAGTCCATGATTGAGCACAAATCGCTCAGATTCAGAAAGTTCAATTTTAATGAGATTAAAAATCCCACACTCCTTTACACCCTTCTCCTCTTTCTTTCTGAGCCTCCTCTCCCCTCTGGTCCTCCTTTTTGTTCCCCTCCCCTTTTGTTCTTTTGGGGGGCCCTTGGAAAAAAACGAGGATGGGGGGGACCATTGTTGACATATTGAGGTTTCTTAGGTTCACGATATCCAGGGCTATCGCAATGGGAAGAGGCACCCCTATTCCGATTATTTCTAGGGGTAAAGTGGGTAATATAACGGTGCTCGTAATTGTAATCATCATCATCCCTTTCCAGTGGCTCATATTGATTGTAACCAGGTACGTCATCCCAATTTGGTGGTCTTTGATTGTTATTATAAACATTATCCCGAGGATGACCTCTAGGGGCCCAGTTTTAATTTTAGGCCGAGGGCGCTGAGGTCCTTCTACTTTTTTCCACCCCCTTAGGGGTATTGGGATTGACAGATACTGTAGTCTTAGGTTTAACTGCCAAGGCACCCTGCGAGGGAGCGGCCACAGACTCCTGAGCGGCTCAAACACAGGCTGCCTCAGCCATCTTCACCTGCCACTTGAAGACTTTATTGGACTTAAAGTCTTCATAGTCTCTCACATATTTTTTCTTTTGTTTTAGACCCCTCTTTTTCAAGGGTATTTTTCAAACTTTTTTCAGATCTTTTATCAGATTTAAGTTTATACTCCTCCAGATTTTTTTTAAAAATTTTCTCTTTGATATCTAAAATATCCTTATCCAATTTTTCTAATTTCTATTTCTTTCTATCAACTAAAAAACAAATCAAGTTTAAACCTACATCATATTTAAACCAGCCTAACAAATCCTCTTCATCCTACTGGGGGGAGAACTCAAACCTCTGGCTCCGAGGGACTATCTTGTCCTTAATTGTTCCAAAAAGGCAATATCCCAATTGCTATGCATTTCAGCTGTCATGAGGTTTTTAAGCCTCATAAAAAGCCCCCCCCCCCATATCAAGGCTCTGTTGGGTCTCCGTCTGATTGAAGACACCATCAAAGTCTCTAGCACGGGAGCTCCTACAATCAAATATATCCATAATAGCGACTAAGCAGCAGATAGGTGATCAAAAAAAATCTAATAAAAAACACAAGGAATAATCTGCGCTAAGATCAAGATAAAATTGGAGCAGCTAGCATAAATTGCTTTGATCAGTAACGAAATAATAAAAGATAGTGTATATGCAGCGCTAGAAAAATGATGTATCACTATCAGGGGGACAGCTCTCAGTATCGACACAGTACCCTTAAATGTCACCCAGAGTGATGTATTCAAAGTGTGTAGATCATAATTCTTATTGGGGCAGCTCATCCATTATTAATGAAACAGTTATTGTCCCAGTCCACGTTCAAACCAAAGGGAGCATAGCCCTTGAGGTCAAAGATCCACCGTGTCTCCATCGATGATATCTCCCTCCGCACAAAACTGTCAAATAATGACAGGAAATTATGGACTGCGCACTTTGAGTACATAACTCTGGGAGACATTTAAAAATCTCCTTTTTTTCATGATTTATGTGGTGACGGGGAGGTTCCATCATTGCCTTTCATTCATGTGAAGTGGCTAAGTATAGCTGGAAGATGACTTGATTATGTGCCTTTGAACCAACCGTCTTGGTAAGGAGACTTGCTAGACTCCAGTAGATGCCTTTTGGTGCCCTATTTTTATACCAACTTTGCCCATGATCTGTGGATGTTCTGTATTCTGGAATTTGGCTGCATTGTCAGCCTATGAATTATGATCTACGCACTTTGAATACATCACTCTGGGTGACATTTAAGGGTACTGTGTCGATACTGGGAACTGTCCCCCTGATACTGATACATAATTTTTCAAGCACTGCATATAGACTATCTTTTACTTGCAGAGTAGAGCCTGGAACACACTAACAGTTTTTTTTTTCGTTCAACCCACTGGCAACTCTGGTCTGAGCCACTGTACTAAAAATTCAGCGTTAGTACAGCGATCTCCCCTGCTGAGCTAAATCAAAACTAGGAAAAATACTGCGCTAATGTGTTGTAATAAAAATAATTATGTATATATGTGCACAACAAGAAAACGTGACTCCATCCAGTTGTAACTCTTCTGTGAGATACACACAGTCCCAACTTATAATCTAAAAATGAGCCGCGCTATCAAACACCTTAATCAAACAAATTAATATCATTTTTACAACAATAATTAACACAAATGAAATCCACATGGGTTCGTGCATTGGGTTGATTAATCACGACAACCACCACCACTGTATAAAGAAATCCTCCAGAGACAATCCCACCACCAGTAATGCCTGCTTACCGGATGTTGTTGACCCCTTATTACAACAGGTCAAAAACGCTTTGACTTAAAGTGATTGTAAAGGCTCTCTTTTTAAAAAAAATAAAAATAACAAACATGTTATACTTACCTACCCTGTGTAGTTGTTTTTGCCCAGAACAGCCCCGATCCTCCTCTTCTCGGGTCCCTTTTTGCTACTCCCGGCTCTCCCTCCTTCAGGTGCCCCCACAGCCAGCAGCTCTCTATGGAGGCACCCAAGTTGAGTCAGAGCTCCGTGTATCCATTCAGACACAGAGCCCCGACCTGGTCTCACCCCCTCTCTACCCTGACTGGCTGACAGACTTTGACAGCTGCGGCAGCCAATCACGCCACTGCTGTGGAGGAGTGTTCTGGACAGCTGAGGAGATCGTGGACATGGCTGGAGAGAGAAGGGGATCAGGGTAAGTAATTAGGGAGTGCTGGGGAGGCTGCTACACACAGAAGGTTTTTTATATTAATGCATAGAATGCCTTTACAACTCCTTTAATACCCCAGCCTGGGCCTTTATCTCTATCGAGTCCTCCTACGTGTCAGCATTGATCCTCCAAGCGGTAATAGTAAAGCCCCATACACACGGTACAACGGTTGTACAAGAATGGTCGTACGGATGAGCAGACTAGAAAAATTTGGTTGTACGACAAGCGGTTGTACGATTGTTGTAACGTGTGTACAGAGAAGTTGGTCCAACAAAGTTGTACGTACAAAACAGGCATGCTCAGAAGTCAGGAAAGCCCAGAAGTGTCAGTTCTAGGAAACCTACGCTCCTAATTCGCAAATCACATGCACCTGTAATTCTTCGTTATACGCTCGAAACACGTCACTACATTAGGCTTGGTTGTACAATCACTTAGTGCATGTCAGTATGCGAGACACAACAGCCAACATCCAACTTGGTCCAAAGTTGGACGCTTGGTTGTACAACTGTTGCACCCGTGTGTACGAGGCTTTAGATTGAGATGAAATGTAAGTTCATTTGATGCAAGGGAGACTGTGGCTGTTGTAGGATGTGGATGATCCAGCAGACATGCACTGAGATCCTGATCTCCCTGCATATCAACTGGATCATCCACATCTTACAACAGCCACAGTCTCCCTTGGAATATGGCACAGTGTCCACAGAACTGCATAAAGTGGCTCCCCCCTGTAACAGATGCGCTTACATTACATCTCAATCTTACTATTACCTCTTGGAGGATCAATGCTGACACGTAGGAGGACTCGATAGAGATAAAGACCCGGGCAGGGGTATTAAGCCAAAGCATTTTTGACCTCCTGTAATAAGGGGTCAACAACATCCCCTACTGAGCTGTTGTGTTCTGACAGGGGGGAGGCCCCCCACTAGAACACTCTGGTCAGCGCTAATCGGGAGCCAGTGAGTTGCTGGTTTTCCAGCATGCTCATCTGACAGAAACTAAACAAACACTGTAGCTGCTGACTTTTAATATTAGGACACTTACCTGTCCAGGGATCCCACGATGTCGGTACCCCAGCCGATTTTTCAATCGGCTCTCGGGTGCTGCCGCCGGCATTCCTTGTAAGGGAAACTGGCATTGAAGCCTTGCAGCTTCATAGCCAGTTCCCTACTATGCATGCACGTAGCACGCTGTGCATTATGAGTGGTCCGGCTGCGGTGGGGGAAGTAGGAGGGTGGCGAGGTCTCCAGAAGGCGGGGACAGGTACCTATTAAAGGGAGAGAGAAAGCAAACAAGCAGAGCTTCCCTTTTTGTCTAACCTGATATATCGAAATCACGGGCCCTCATAAATGTCTCTTAGCATTCCTTCATACTCTTAAAAGCTAAGACAAGAGAGGCAGGTTCCAAATGCAAAAGCACTTAGGTTGGACTTGTGTCTTTTTTCAACCTCGCTGACTATGTAACTGTGTAACTTGTGAATTTAAGCTATCACAGCGGCTTAAATTCGCAATAGTGTTCGCAGTAATGTGAACCGGCCCTTAGAGTGAACTTCTACTTTAATGGCAACTATTCTAAATACATCTATATTTCCATTCCCAAGGTTTCATGTTCTGAAAACCAACATGCTTCAGCAAAATAAAATTAAGATTTATGAGAGTATTACGTATATCTATATAAAGTGCAGTGGTAAATTAAATTTAAAAAAATACATTTTTTTTATATATAGATCAAAGATGTGAATCAATGATCACAATAAATATATGAATGCATAAAGGTACTTTAGAAAAAGTGTAATATATGCAAAGAAGATCTTCCTTGGCTTGAAATAGAAGACATGATGGGGTTGAATTACTAAAACTGGAGAGTGCACAATCTAGTGCAGCTCTTCATAGAAACCAATCAGCTTTCAGTTTTTTTTTTGGTCAATGCTTAATTGAACAAGCTGATTGGCTAGCATGCACAGCTGCACCAGATTTTGGACTCTTCAGTTTTAGTAAATCAATCCCCATGTGTTGGAAAAGGAACCAGTATGTTACCACTCCCAATCCAAATAGTGAATCCAAAATAAAAAGAAACACTGCGCTTGGAATAAAGAAATATTAGTGAATAAATGTGAGAGCCCCAAAAAAAAAAGAAAAAGATTTTTGCAATAACGATCAAAAGCATGAATGTATGATCACAACAAATATATAAATAATATAAATACATAAAAGTGCAGAAACAACATGTGGAGTAAGAGAAGATAATGGTAAGCTTGAGATAGAAGACACCTTGAGGTTGATTTACTAAAACTGGAAAGTGCAATATCTGCTGCAACTGTGCATGGTAATCGATCTTTAGCCTTCTTGACATTGTATAATAGGAATGTTTTGTGTAATTTATTAGCATCTTCCCACAGATTAATGTGATCACCTTTTTTAATGGAAACTCCATCACAGCAGAAATGATAGATTATGTATAAAGTTTGGCTCTGCCAATGAACAACAAAAATCTGACCCAGGATGTGTATTGCTTCTAGATGGTTTACAACAGACTATTTATGACAGGTCTTCTACAGAGTCTGCTAGTAAAGGGGTTATACAGTAACCACAGGCGTGCCCAGGGGGTGTGCCAGGTCCGCACTGTGTTCGATCATAACTTAAGCATAGTAAACTGTTTATTATGATTCAGTTTGTGAACAGGCTGCAGAGAAAGGCATGTGTGTTTGAGCTTTGGGGTGAAATAGGCTGTGCACACCTATGACAGTAACACCTCTGCATTCCAACTACCTTCCTCTGCTTTGGTTCAATTTTGTATTATGCCAGGCTGTGTTCCTTCAAAGGTGTCATCTCTAATGAATACCTTGCGCAGACATGAGATTTAAATTTGACAGCTCAGTTACCGACTTGGGGTTCTTGGAGAAAATAAGGCTGGTACGGTGTTCAGTGTTACTCCCCTATTTTCCCCACAAAGTTTAGGGCTCATCGAAACTCGCTATCTTCCCAAGGAAATCTTTCTCAAATGAAGATAATTGGAGACAGTTTCTGGATGAAAGTGGAGATCTAGTGGCTGTCATGAAAGTATGATCTGCAAATAGGCCCCCTAAGTGGGGTAGGGACTTTGTGGTGAAAAACGTAATTGAGGCAAGTCATAGAAGGCACAAAAATTCAAATAGGTGCTGCCACAAATCCATATTTTTAGGCTGGCTGCCAGTGACAAGCTGGATGAGCCCCCTTTAGCAGCAGGAAAGTGGCCAGATGTCTCCTAGTAGTCCTGCCAAAAAAACTGACAGGATGTGTTGTACCTGGTCCTGAAGTCAAAATGCTGAGGGGGCTCTCCTTGAGGATGAATGCTTGGTGTCCCTGAAGGTGGGAACAGGAATCACTGAGCCCAAAGAAGCACGGATTGCTGGCTGTGCCAGAGGTGGGAGATATTGGTGTAGAGAACTTCTGCAAGCGGATGCCAGATGAGAGGAGCAGCAGGACCCAGGAGAACCAGTGGGTGTGCAGACTACAAACAGCAGGAAGCAGGTAGCAGTAGATGAGTGTAGTTAAATGGTCACAGCAGGCAAGTACCATACACTGGAGCGGCAGGTAAGTATTGCAGGCAGGTCCAGCAAGAGGGCACCTTGGGCAGATTAAAGCAGGCAGGGTACGGCAAGAGGCGTAGTCAGTGTTCGTAGCAAAAGGACAGAGAGCCGGTGGTCTGAGATCAGAGATGTGGTCAGACAAGCCGGGGTCATACAGATGGCAGGAGACAGGAGCAGATCCATGGACAAGCCAAGGTAAAAAAAAAGAGCCAAGAGGAATCCAAGAGCAAGCCGAATTTATAATCGGGTAGTTTACAAACAAAGCACACAGAGTAACAGGAAGCAGGAAGCTGAAGAACAGTCAGGGGTGTCTGTGAGCATCAGGCAGTCTTTTAAAGGCCAGAGGGCACCAGAATCTAGTTCAGGTAGCGTGGGCCAGAATGCACTTACGTGCGCCTGTTTGTACCCATTACGTGTGCATGCATTTCTGCGCAAATGGGTGCAGCCATGTTGAGTATTGGATAACATGCCAGGCTTCTGGGCAAGTCTCCTCCAGCTTATACCCTAACACAGGACTAACTAGGAGCATAGTGAAAGTGGCAAAGGAACATGTTGTAACAACTAACCAGATGTAGTAATGTCCCAGCCCTCTAGAGGCCTAATGGTGACCTCCAGAGTCAGGGAGAGCTGACATCCTTCTTCACAGTGTGGGTAACTGGGCATAGTAGGTGTAGTGCAGATAGAATAAGTTGGGCGCCAGTCACTTTGTGAATGCAAAAAGAGATTTATTGTCTCTTAACCTCCCTGGCGGTATGACTGAGTCTGGAATTTATTGCTGAAAGCGGTAATGGTTTTCTGCATGGAGATATGGCGTTATTTACTATAGGCCTGCAATGGTTAGTAATTACTTACTTAAAACCTCCCTGGCGGTATGATTATGTCAGATTTTTGGTGCTTAAAGGGGTACAATTATTTTGCATGAAAATTTGGCGTTTTATATTGTAGGCCTGTAATTCTTAGCAATAACTCCCTTAAATCTGTCCAAACAAGAGTCTAGTAGACATCCCGGGTATGAAAAAGTTTGAAAAATGAAATCATAAATTATAATATAATAAATAACTAAAAATAATTATCAAAAATAATAATATAATAGTAATAAAATTTATTCAATAAAGTAATCAAACCAAAAACGCAGAAATTTGCTCATTTGCAGAATTGTCTCTGTCGTCACTTTCAGTGTCTGATGATAAATTTCCCCAAAAATCAGTATCACTCAATTCTGCAAATGATTCTTATTTACTATCGGTGTTTTCTAGCTGGTCAAAAAACACTTTTGACGCAAAGGGACACTTTTTGGTTGCTATGGACATTCTCATGTTTCCAGGCAGAAAGAATGACATTTATTATATAAAAGTGCATGCAGGGCTCTGGGCAAACCACTAGGGACAAAGGGGATGTGAAATGACTTCATACAGTAATGTAATCTATAAGATTACAGTGTACTGTATGTGCTGTGTGTGTTTCACTTTTTGAATTTCCCGCCGGTCTCCGTCCTCGTGCGACGCGACGCTCGCAGGGAACGGAGCCCGGCACACAGGAGTCATCTGGCGGCGGACAGACACGCTGACACCGCGGGAGGACATCGCTGGATCCAGGGGACAAGGCCAGCGATGCAATCCCGAGTGTGGCTCGGGGTTACCGCTCTTGGTACTGAAAATCCACCCCGAGCCACACTCGGGAATACCGCCAGGGAGGTTAACAGAACTGGGGAGAGAGGGTTTAGGGCCTGGACACCCTTCAATGCAGATCACAACTCACAGTATTCCGTTAGATCCTATCACTGGGCTCTCAGTCTCTCACTAGACTCTACAGATCCCAGCCACCACTGGATCCCTTGAGCTCCTCCACAACTAACCCCCTGTGTCTTCCAAGTGTCACCCACGCTGTCCCGCTGGGTCCCTGACTTAGCTCTTCAGCTAACCCGCTGAAACCTCTGCAAGCGTTAGGCACACTATCCCGCTGGGTCCCTGGCTTGACTCTGCTGAAGCTTTCCCAACTTCTTCACCGTCCCTGGCTAGTGAAAAAGGCTGCTCTGGTACTTCTTCAGACTTCCTTACTCTGGCCTTTGATAACAGGAGAGATGGTCCCTTGCTAGCGACTGTGTCCCCTTTTTTTTTTTTTTAATTGTATAATCTTTATTTTTAATTATATTATAAATACAAACAGACATATTAAATAAGCTCCCCCCCCCCCCCCAACATATAACATATACCCTCAATATAGTTCAATACAGTACATCTTCAAATTTTTACTGCTAAAAGAAAGAGCAAGTATTTT
>BLSH010103050.1:217018-230167 GCA_018402905.1 Glandirana rugosa
AGGTGACACTCCTTGTATCACTCCTTTACTTTCTGGTGTCCGTGTCAAGAACAATTCCGGTTTTCACCGTCTGCCACTTTTGGCCTTAACAAGAACTGTGCCTGTGGTCTTTCATTTCCTCACTATGTTCCTCACAGTGGACACTGACAGCTTATATCTCTGCGATAACTTTTTGAAGCCTTCCCCTAAACCATAATGTAGAACAATCTTTGTTTTCAGGTCATTTGAGAGTTGTTTTGAGGCCCCCATGTTGCCACTCTTCAGATGAGAGTCAAAGAGAACAACAACTTGCAATTGGCCACTTTAAATACTTTTTCTCATGATTGGATGCACCTGTCTATGAAGTTCAAGGCTTAATGAGCTCACCAAACCAATTGTATGTTCCAATTAATCAGTGCTAAGTAGTTACAGGTATTCAAATCAACAAAATAACAAGGGTGCCCAAATTTATGCACCTGTCTAATTTCACTTTGATGCATATTGCACATTTTCTGTTAATCCAATAAACCTCATTTCACTACTGAAATATTACTGTGTCCTTCAGTTATTTGATAGATCAAAATGAAATTGCTGATCCAAACACCCAAATATTTATAAATGACAATCATGGAAAATGTCAGGGGTTCCTAAATGTTTGCATACAACTGTAGCATTTACTTCCTGCCCTTAGCTCAAGTATGCATGCAGTAGAGTTTGCTTAGCTGAAATAAACCCTCCTCCTCTCCTCCCCAAGACTCCTGGGATGACATAATTTGCCTAGGCAGGAAGCAAGGAAGTAACTGAAGAAATGTAAAATAAAATAGTTTAAAACAATATGATATACTTTCCTATCTTATTACTAATGCTAGCAGCATGAGGATGAAAAAGAATCAATGTTGATTGGGAGAGTGAAGTTCCACTTTAATTACTAACCCGTCCCTGATTCAGAGATCCTGTGTCATTCATAGAATATGTAGTATGTCAGACGTATTCTTTATTGCCTACCTACAGACCACTTTAAAAGAGAAGTATGGGAATCAGGGTTATTGCAGGGTTATACTTACCTAGGTGGATGTAGCATCGGTCGGATACTGCATCTGTCCTCCGGCGCCTCTACACTGAGAACTGAGCGATCGAACACTGCCGATTGCTCAGTTCTGACAGCTCCCTGAGCAGAGAGCTGGTGACTGACAGTCACAGCTCTCTGCTTTGCCCCCTCCTCACTCACTGGAGCTCTGAGCTGTGGAGGGGGTGGAAGCGGCAGGCTCAGGCTCTCAGTGACTCGCTGAGAGCCTGAGTCAGGTGTCGGTCCAGGGATCTAGGTGGATCCCGACTCCATGGTCGTGATGATGCGGAGCCTGGACCAACTCTGTGACGTCAGCTAACTTCAGCCCACACTGCTGAAAATAGGTCACAAGAGTTCAGAACGAACTGCGCTCCTGTGATCCACAGGAGAAGTAGAGCCAAACAAACTTTTGGCCATACTTCTCCTTTAATTACGGACCCAATAACTAATAATTATAAAATAATAATAAATATAGTTACTTTACTTTTTTCCCTACCCCCTTGCTCTTGGTGGCAACTATGTATACAGATCCAAAAAGTCAATGGGATAGTCTATAGACACACTCCCAATATCCAAAATATACACAGCCCCCTTATATATGAACCCTTGGAGATAGCACCCACAAAACACGATGTTAAAAAGTGCATAAACCATGTGATTATACTGATAAATTTGCTATTTCAGAAAAAGAAGTTCCATTCAAAATTCCTTACAGCAAATATATACAAAGTCTCCTGGATGATAAGGTGGTAGAAGTGACAGCTCTGTGTAAGTGGGATGAGAAAGAGGAATTTCTTGTTTCCCAAGTTATTACACTAAAGAACCCTTCACTCAGCATTAAGGTAAGTAAAAACATTGCTTTAAGCACTCAGACATACAACCCCTTATTGATATATAAGGTCAAATCCTTAAGGGCTTTGCCTGCTCTGGTGCGTTGCATTAACGTGCATAATGTTATGTGCTGAAATGTTAAGGCAGCTAATCATTCAGAGTGGGTAGAAAAGTGTATCTGCACCTTTTTTCCAACAGAGCACAGCAAATGCACAATGTGTAGGTGCACTGGGGTGCATAGGAATGCACCCAGGGTGTGCCAGATGTGCCTGGGTACACACTAATCACCATGTGTGGTGCAGATTTCCCCTGTATAGACCCCTGATATTTCACCAAAGTCCCCTAACGGGGCTCCTAAACAAATTGTAAAACAATAAAATAAACTACTGACACTGTCTACTGCCCTACTGACACCAATCTCTGCCCTAGTGACCCCGTCCATTGCACATTGTATACTGTGCAGCTGACAGTGGACTATAGATACCGTGTTCCGCAGACCACCCCCGTCATTCTCCATCTATTCCCGTGTCCCTCTAGTGCTGGGCTCCAGTAACTGACATCATATCTTTGAGACAGCAGGGAGGATTGTGGGACTAGTAGTCTCTAGAGCAGTCGTTCTGGAGTGGTGGAACTATCCTTGGACTACACGTGCCAGAGGGCTCTCTGCAACACCATAAGACTTCAGGGAGAAACTATAAAAGGACCAGCAGATCCGGTCCGCGCCCTCTTCCTACTTGGCCTTACCTGTTTTATTACCTAACTGCTATTCCATTGTACATACAGTATCTCACAAAAGTGAGTACACCCCTCACATTTTTGTAAATATTTTATTATATGTTTTCATGTGACAACACTGAAGAAATGACACTTTGAGTATACGGCTTGTATAACAGTGTAAATTTGCTGTCCCCTCAAAATAACTCAACACACAGTCATTATTGTCTAAACCCCAGGCAACAAAAGTGAGTACACCCCTAAGTGAAAATGTCCAAATTGGGACCAATTACCCATTTTTCTCTTCCCGGTGTCATGTGACTCGTTAGTGCTATAAGGTCTCAGGTGTGAATGGGGAACAGGTGTGTTCAATTTGGTGTTTTCGCTCTCACTCTCTCATACTGGTCACTGGAAGTTCAACATGGCACCTCATGGCAAAGAACTCTCCGAGGATCTGAAAAAAAGAATTGTTGCTGTATATAAAGATGGCCTAGTCTATAAGAAGATTGCCAAGACCCTGAAACTAAGCTGCAGCACGGTGGCCAAGACCATATAGTGGTTTAACAGGACATGTTCCACTCAGAACATGCGTCACCATGGTCGACCAAAGAAGTTGAGTGCACGTGATCAGTGTCATATCCAGAGGTTGTTTTTGGGAAATAGACATATGAATACTGCCAGCATTGCTGCAGAGTTTGAAGGGTTGGGGGAGTCAGCCTGTCAGTGCTCAGATCATATGCCGCACACTGCATGAAATTGGTCTACATGGCTGTTGTCCCAGAAGGAAGCCTCTAAAGATGATGCACAAGAAAGCTCACAAACAGTTTGCTGAAGACAAGCAGACTAAGGACATGGATTACTGGAACCATGTCCTGTAGTCTGATAAGACCAAGATAAACTTATTTGGTTCAGATGGTGTCAAGTGTGTCTTGCCTACAGTCAAGCATGGTGGTGGGAGTGTCATGGTCTGTGGCTGCATGAGTGCTGCCGACACTGAGGAGCTACAGTTCATTGAGGGAACCATGAATGCCAACATGTACTGTGACATATTGAAGCAGGGCATTATCCCCTCCCTTGAGAGACTGGGCCACAAGGCAGTATTCCAACATAACGACCCCAAACACACCTCCAAGATGACCACTACCTTGCTAATGGAACTGAGGGTAAAGGTGATGGAATGGCCAAGCATGTCTCCAGACCTAAACCCTATTGAGAACCTGTGGGGCATCCTCAAAGGGAAGGTGGAGAAGCACAAGGTTTCTAACATCCACCAGCTCTGTGATGATGTCATATTGACACTTTGGGCCAAATTTGGACATTTTCACTTAGGGGTGTACTCACTTTTGTTGCCAGTGGTTTAGACATTAATGGCTGTGTGTTGAGTTATTTTGAAGGGACAGCAAATTTACACTGTTATACAAGCTGTACACTCACTACTTTACATTGTAGTAAAGTGTCATTTTTTCAGTGTTGTCATAAAGATATAATAAAATATTTACAAAAATGTGAGGGGTGTACTCACTTTTGTGAGATACTGTATGTGTATCCTGCATCTGTGTTATTGAACTGTAATTAAGACGTTTTCTTGGGGATTCCTCACCTGAGTCTTGGTTGTTATCCAGGACTCAATTGATCAATAACCCCTTGTACAAATATCTTTACTTCAGTAAGAGAGTATCTATCTCACTTTTGAAGGTCTAAACCATTTGAAATTAACATTTATGATTGATTGATTGTTTATTGTTATAAATGATTAATCAATCTGCAGAGGTAAATGCTTGCTTAGGTCTAGCGGGCAGCTAAAATCAGTATTTATTTATCCGACCCTCTGCTCCCCTGGCCACCAGCGCTCTTCTCTACTCCCCTCTGAAAAGAGAACAGGCCTAACAGGTCTTCAGGAGGTGCTACTGCTGTCTTTGGATGCCTGTTTTTTGTTTCCTTTTTTTAGTTGCCAAACAGCAATTTTACATTTGCAGGATCACACTGCAACTGCGAGCCAAGCTTTAATTGTTCACATTTGGTTTTACCTATGTAAACATTACTATAAAGTACTTTCATGTTTTTATTGGTTTATTGGGAGAAAATCAGCCAGTAACCATATTTATTGTCTATTTTTTCTCAGGTTCTCGGAGATGCTGTTGTAAATAATCCACTAAGTGCTGAAGTCACATTCACTAACCCACTTAATGAGAATCTAAAAGACTGTGAAATATTTGCAGAGGGCGGTGGGCTCATTAAAGATCAGATTGAAAAGAAGTAAGTAGAATGAAGTACCTACAGTGATCCGTTATGCATAACATCTACTTTAATACCGCAAGGCAAAGTGAATTTTGGGTTAGGTAGTACCCTCTAGAGGGGCCATGAAATGGGACTCTCACCGTACCTTTTGGCCCATAAATGCCCCTCCCTGTAAAATGAGGAAAAAGTGTGTCTTTTTCCAACTCCACTAGGATAAAGGCAGGAAAAATGCGAAAAATAGTGGCTCTGAATATGATCGCAAAGTGTTTTCATGTCTGTGGATAAGAGGTCTGAGAAAGGCCACTCACAATATAAAAGACATAAAGAGCTGAAGAGTCCTTCAATATACTGCAGGTGTTGAGCACCAAACAGAGCGAATGAGGAAGCAAGCATCCAAGGTTGAATCCATTTATTGATAATGACATCAGATAAGACGCTATCATGTTTTGAAGGTAAAATGCACCCCCTTCTTCAGGGCTAAAGTCATACTACGTGTTTCAGGGGTAAAAATGCACCCCCTTTTCAAGGCTAAAGACATGCAACATAAATAAGGAGTATAAATGTACCCTCTTTTTCAGGGCTAAAGACATACCACACATTTTAACAGTAAAATGCACCCCCTTTTTGAGGGCTAAAGATATACTACATGTTTTAGAGGTTAAAATTCACCCCTTTTTAGGTTTAAAGACATACAACAAAAGTAGCCAAAATGCTTCAGGATTAAAGTGCTCCTTAATTTTACTTATTTGTGATAGCATTACTGATAAATGGATTAAACTCTGGATGCTTGCCCTTCATTATCTTGGACTGGTGTTCCACACCTCCACTACATTGAATTATAACAGTATGAACAGACTTGGCCCACCATACCTGTATCAATAATGAGGGTTCTTCTGTGACATGAAAGATGTGCTGTCACCAACAGGGCCGCTGTTTTTAAATCATGGGGCCCCATACAGCCTACCTGATGGGGCCCCTCGACTCTACCCTTGGCCCTGCCCTGATCCCTCCCTTTTCAGTTTGTGTTCATATACAACACACAGCAGATAGGGGTGGAATTGTGATGGCTCTACGGGTGGCCAGATGTAAATGGACTCATGTCCATTTACATCAAAATACCTCTGATTCGTAATGTTTAGGTATGGAAAAACAGAAAAGGACAAAGTCCTTTTCCATTTTTTTTTCTAGACCTGAATGAACATGGAGGTAGGCATCCGGATGAAAAACTGGCAGGTGGCCCTAAAAAAAACTTGGTTGAAAGGTTCTTAAAGGGAAGTGGCACACTGTGACAGAGCCATAGATCTTCTGCTGTGCTCTGTGATTATCCTAATGTTGACGATTATAAGACACAGTGAGGATTCTGGCGATTTTATCCAGATATTACTGCTGCACTGCTACCATGCCACCATTAGTACTGCTGCTCCCTGTCAGTGTCAGCCACCTCACATCAATTATGTACATAAGATCACTCTTCCAGGGAAGGAACTATACTTGAGCAGCACAGCTTGCGGCGCGGAATTATGTATCTGGGCCCCGAAAATGATTAAAAAGTCCCTGCAAAGCTCCCACCTCCTGGGCTCAGGGAAATATATTTGACCTGATGGGGTCCAGGGAAATATATTTATACACCCCCTAAGCATGTAGGAGTGGGGATGTATTTTAGTGAGCCCTATTCCTTTATTTGGCAGAAATTATGTATAAAGCTGCTCAGGCCCCCCTGTTGAGCTGATGGGGCCCGGCCCGGGACAACAGGACCGGCTGTACTGCCTTATCAGCAGCCCTGGTCACCAAGGAAGAATAAGCAAGCTCATAGCAAGTGAGATTTTGTATTTCAATGCCATTACGGGAAATGGTCACTGCACCTTGGTGATGTGTCGCCAGCAACAAAATCACCATTGGGAGATTGGCCTAAGACTTGGATGGCAATTCTGCTCTGAAAGGGAGAGGATACAGCTAGACAAAAGCACACACATCTCTACATTAGAGGTAAAGCTGAACTTGTTCAACTTATGTCAGAAATATAGAAAATATAAGCTCCACTCCAAAACTGAACTCTTCTTACTTGTATTTAATGATTGTCACAAAAGACTGCATACAATCATGTCTACACCCAAAACCAACCTTGACGCATTTCATAATTGCTGGCTTGCTCACAAGGATAGTTGAAGTGAAACTTCTTGAAATTTAGGGTATTTTTTAAAACATATTATATGTTACAGGAAGCCAAATTAAATGCATTTTTGTTTTATGATGCAGAATTTCACTGAAGCCCAAAGAGAAGACAACTGTGACAATTGAATTTAAGCCTTACATGACGGGCTCCAAACAATTAAACATTGTGGTTGATTGCAAAAACACTGTCACTATCGAGGGTTTCCTGATCATTGTTGTAAAAGAATCTTAAGTTCCTGGCTTCAATTACAAAATATCCCATATGACAACCACAAGAATGTTGCTTCTGGTAATTTCTCATTCTACTCAGTTTAAAAGTTTAATCTTACTCCTCCCATGTACCAAGTCAGGACACTGACAATTAATATTATTATTTTAGTGCTTAAAGTATAACTGAAGGCAAACACTTTTAAAGGGATTAGAACACATGTCAGGTGTCTGTGTCCCGATTAGGGAGATACACCCTCTCTTCTTGTCCTGGTGACCATTATCACCAAGAATGAAAGTAAAATAAAATCCCAAATTTTGAGTGGTCACCAGAAATAAGAGGAACATCTTTCAATGGAGAGACTAGCTCTGGTGACCCTGGTGACTTCCAGGAGGTTTCCATCACTTTGGAGGGCTATCCTCTCAATTCCTGTCATGGCTATAAGACACAAAGCAATGGGAAATCTCCCCAATGGGGCGCAGAGGGCAGAAAACTTGACAGAGGTTATCATCCTTCCTTACGCTATCCAAAATGAGAAAAAAGATTTGCCTTCAGATCTACTTAATGAATGTACACAATAGTTTATGATTTTTCCAAAAATGCGCATAACAAATAAAGTGTGTGGTGTCAAAGTGTGACATGAATTGAGGTAAAATCAAGGAAAGAAACATTCAATGATGTGCAGGAGATCTTAGCGCCTCTCTTGTCTATGATTGGATGTTTACAATGAGCAAAGGTTCAATTAATTGTACCTTACACCTTCGTAAAAAAAAGCCAAAATAATAATTTTGTTAGCTGTGATCTCATAGGGGGAAAGTACTGTTTAAAATTATGAAGAACACTTCAAGTAAATCATATTTTCGAAAGCAGATTTTCACAATGCTTCACTGGGGATGGGTTGAAAAGTTTTAACTGTCTTTCTCCATCCTACCCCACAAGGAAGAAGAGCCTTCTCTAGCTCTGGCTTTTCTTTGCTTTTCTTTCCTACTCCCTCATTCCCCTTACCTTCCTCCCTGACCCCCCTCCCAGACCCTCCCATACATTTTTCTCGGCTCTCTGAACCCTAATAGGCTCTTGGAATTAAGTCCTTTTTTGGGCCCTTGTTAATTGTATTTTCTGATTGCCCTATGTACTAACATGCTAGGATTGGTATTTGACTTTGTTGGGGTAATATGTTTATGAGACATATCACTTCTTATGTAACCAGATCTTTATTGGAGTCATATCTTCTTATTGACTAACTCAAGTTTTCTACATATGCATAAAGAGTATTCAAAAAATAAATGTAATTATGAAGAACACTTCAACATAAAAGTCTAACAAGCAATATGCATGCAGTATATCATTTAAAATGCTTCTCTGTATCATTTTGACATGTTTTATTATTAATTAAACTGGAACTGAAAAAAATAAAGATTTGCTATGGATACAAATGTTCATTGTGCTTATACAGTACCCTGAAAAAGGTATCTTTTGTATGAAAAATAGTGATGCACTTCACTGATATGCGAGTGTGCGTACAGCCTCATAGTTGTCTATTGGCATTGTGAAATTTGAAGGGTAACTCCTCTGCAACAATTCCTGCAATGTACATTGACCACCCAGAGAGGAAGGTTTTTTTTTTCTCAACAAAAGTGGAGTTACTCCTTAAGGCACTGCTGCCTCTGGCTGCTACCCATAGAAGATTTGGGGTAAGATTTGGTGATGTCACTATTGTGCTGCTCACTGTCCTCTTTGCTAGAGGCTCTGACATAAGGAAGTAAAGACCTGCCTCAACCAAGTTGCCCATGCACCACCGTGCAGCAAAATTGGACACATACTATTTAATATTGTAAAGTTCGGGGGATTTTAGCTCCACAGGACCCAGTGCAAAACTGGTAAACTTAAAACAAAGAGGCTTTTATTTTCAACAGAAAATCAAAGTAAGGCTTCCAGCAGCATACAGAAATTAAAATACAAAAGAAGGTCTGCTTATCTTCAGCACAAGGTAAACGTAAAAGTAAAAAGGCACATACAGTTCGGGGCCGGTCTTCGCCGCAAGATTTAGCACAATCCTCGTTGGCTATTTTAGCAGCCGTCAGCACATTCGCAGCTCTCCAAAACCAGGTGTCTCCACGCAACTCCTCCTCATCACCACACCTAACATTACTTCCTGTCTTTAAGAGCTGCTTCCTGAAGGCTCTTAACTTAACTTGTGTGTCCTGGAGTCCCTGTAGGCAGGAGTGGAGACCCCTTTCCACCCGAATATCACTTCAGGGCCTCCGAAATTCCTTGTCCCAAATAGCTCTCTACTAACACAGAGAGAACTGTAAGTTAGTCCTCTCCTTAATATGGCTATCCTGGGAATTCCTTACCCATCTTGGGAGACCCCCTGAATATGTCCACACTTCCCTTAAATGGACCATAACCCGAATACTGGTGCTATATAGCAGCCGTCCATGACCCAACCTTGGCGTCCTGTACATATCCCCCCCCCTCTGCCTCAACGCCGAGGTGTTGCAGGCAACATTCGACACCATACTATGTACTCGGGAGAGGGCATCAGCAATTTGATGATGTCTCCCGAGTCTGTGCTCTACCACAGAATTGAATTCCTGAACGGAAAGGAACCATCTTGTCACTCTGGCATTGGTCTGCTTGTTTTGTCTCATCCAGGTCAATGGGCCATGGTCTGACACCAGGCAAAACCTCCTACCTAGGATGGAATATCGCAGAGAGTCCAGAGCCCACTTGATAGCGAGACACTCCCGCTCCACCACAGTGTAGTTGTTCTCTGCCGCCATCAGTTTCCTACTGAGAAAAAACTTCTGGGTGCTCTTCCTCATTGACCAGTTGAGACAACACTGCTCCTAAGCCCTCACTTGAGGCATCTGTCTGCACCACAAACTCCTTAGAAAAATCAGGAGCCACAAGCACCGGATGCTGGCACAATTCCACCTTAAGTTTCTGAAAGGCTTCTTCAGCATCCGTATTCCATTTTATCATTACTGACTTCTTGCTTTTTGTTAAGTCAGTCAATGGTGCAGTGATGGTGGCAAAGTTGGGGACAAACCTTCGGTAGTAGCCAACTATTCCCAGAAATGCTCTGACCTGTTTTTTGGTTAGGGGGCGGGGCCAGTTCTGTATGGCTTCTACCTTATTTAACTGAGGCTTCACTAGTCCCTACCCACAATGTATCCTATGTATTTGACCTCCTCCATCCCAACTGCACACTTCTCAGGATTGATTGTGAACCCCGCTTTCTTCAAATGACTGCCTGAACCCGGGGAAGATGGGACTCCCAATCGGTACTGAAAATGACAATGTCTCTACTGTGGGGATCAGAACAGCTACCCGGTCTCCTACTTGAAACTGTCTGACTTTAGCTGACCGGTTGTACACTCTTCTTTGGGCATCCTGAGCCTTCTGGAGATACTCCCTCACTAATGGCATCAACCTAGCCACCCTCTCCCGCATTTGGGAGATATGTTCTACCAGGGTTTTGTGTGGCAAGGACTCACTTTCCCATGTTTCCTTTACCAGATCTAGCAATCCACGGGGTCTTCACCCCTATTCCAGTTCAAAGGGCGAGAAGCCTGCGGATGCTTGTAGAACCTCCTGGAGGGCAAATAACACGACAGGGAGCAACATGTCCCAATCCTTCCCGTCCTTCTGCACCACCCTTTTTAACATTGACTTCAGCGTTTTGTTAAACCTCTCAACAAGGCCATCTGTCTGCGGGTGATAGATGGACGTCCGCAATTGCTTGATCTGAAACAGTTTGCACAAGTCTGCCATCACCTTTGACATAAAAGGGGTGCCCTGGTCTGTCAGTATGTCTTTGGGGAACCAGTCCATGAAAACATGTGAAACAATTCACGGGCAATGGCTTTAGAGGACGTTTTCCTTAATGGGACCGCTTCTGGATACCTAGTGGCATAGTCTAGGATGACTAATATATATTGGTGCCCCCTTGCGGACTTTACCAGGGGCCCCACCAGATCCATAGCAATCCGTTCAAACGGCACTTCAATTATGGGCAGGGGTACCAGGGGGCTTCTGTAGTGTGTCACTGGGGCGGTTAACTGGCAAGTGGGGCAGGACGCACAGTACCTTTTTACCTCAGCCTTCACCCCTGGCCAGTAAAACCGGTCGGTTATCCTGGATTCTGTTTCAGCCCCCAGGTGTCCCCCCAGTGCATCGTTGTGGGCTAAATCAGGGAGCATCCGCCGATACGACTGCGGAACCAGCAACTGTTCTACAGTTTCCCCTCGGCTTTCAGTTACTCTATACAGCAAGTCCCTGTTCAATGCGAAATGAGGAAACCTTTGGTCTGCACGAGGCACTAGTGGGACCCCATTAATACCTGCTCTTGAGCATTGACCAAAGCGGGGTCCTGTAACTGGGCGGTGCCAAACACACCCCAGGATACATCCAGGTCTGGGTGCACTGGCCTAGAGGAAGTCTCCCCTTCATCCTCCTCAACCAGCATCTGTAATGGGGAGAGTTCCTCTTCATCCTCCCCCAACATGACCTGTAATGGAGAAACACCCCCCTCAGAGTTCAACTCGGTCTTGAGACCTGCAACATAAACACTATCACCCATATTAACATTCTCTGCATTGACATTATCAGCGACCAGTATCGCCACAATACCCCTCAGAATTTGTCCCTTAAAGTGCCTGAGTATTGGGTGTGCCTGAGTATAAGGAGTACTTGAGTATCAGGAGTACCTGTGTATAAGGAGTACCTGAGTATTGGGAGTACCTGTGTATAAGGAGTACCTGTGTGTAAGGAGTACCTGAGTATTGGGAGTACCTGAGTATAAGGAGTACTTGAGTATCGGGAGTACCTGTGTATAAGGAGTACCTGTTTATAAGGAGTACCTGTGTGTAAGGAGTACCTGAGTATTAGGTGTACCTGAGTATTGGGAGTACCTGAGTATTGGGAGTACCTGTGTATACTGGGTATAGTGAGTACCTGAGTATTGGGAGTACCTGTGTATAAGGAGTACCTGTGCATGAGGAGTACCCGAGTATTGGGAGTACCTGTGTATAAGGATTACCTGAGTATTAGGTGTACCAGAGTATTGGGAGTACCTGTGTATAAGGAGTACCTGAGTATTAGGAGTACCTGTGCATACTGGGTATAGTGAGTACCTGAGTATTGGGAGTACCTGTGTATAAGGAGTACCTGAGTATTTGGAGTACCTGTGTATAAGGAGTACCTGAGCGTCGGGAGTACCTGTGCATAAGGAGTACCTGAGTGTTGGGAGTATAGTAAATACTAGTGCATAGTGAGTATCAGGTGAGCGCCTGTGTATCGGGCGGGTACCTGAGTACTGCAGTGTGAGTACCCGAGAGTGGCGTGAGTACCCGAGTGCTGTGTACCTGCGTACTGTGAGCATTAGAGGCAGGCAGCCAGCGGTTAAGTAATTGGATAGGGCAAAATTCCCAGTCCCCACTAAATCAATAGGTACAATGCCCGGCGGGTGTGGAGAAGCGATTCGGTGTACATCTTGTCGCATGTATGCGTTCCTTGATCATGAGATCGAGGGCGAATACTGCTGTACAAAATGTAAGAGCGATGTTTCCCTGGAAGCTCAGGTCCTGAATCTAAGGAAGCAACTGTCAAAACTGAGAAGACTCTCCATACTAAAGGAGAGTTGGGATCGTACTCGGCAGGTGCCGGCAGGGGCCAGCACAGAGGCGGGTGGAGACATAGAGGTGCATGCACCAGAACAGAGTAGATGGGTGACAGTTAGGAAGGGTAGAAGGGAGAGAGTCAGGGAGGCTGATCCTGGGTTGGAGCATCCCAATAGATACACCCCGTTGTGTGATATTGCGGAAACCAGCGAGGAATCGGCATCGTTGGAGCAGAGTGGTACCCCCCGGTGAGACGAGGTTGCTACGGCTAAGGAGCGACCAAAGGCGTTATAGTGTGTTGCCCCACATAGATAACC
>BLSH010103050.1:230177-241169 GCA_018402905.1 Glandirana rugosa
GGTGTTAGACGGAATGGAAAGCGGACTGAAGTAGGGGTGGGAGCGACCTCCTCAGTGAGGGGACCGTCGATCCCCGCAGCTGCCAGGGGAGTGACTCCTCCAGCGAGGGTGGGGATGAAGTCAGGCGAAAGGTAAGGCAGATTGTGGTAATGGGGGACTCGATTCTTAGAAACACAGAGAGGCCAATCTGTCACAAAGACCTGAAGCACCGAACTGTAAACTGTTTACCGGGCGCTCGGGTTCGGGACATCACGGATCGGGTGGACAGATTGCTTGGAGGGGCTGGGGAAGACCCGGCTGTCATGGTGCATGTTGGCACCAATGACAAAGTTAGAGGTAGGTGGAGTGTCCTAAAAAAAGATTTCAGGGACCTAGAAGCAAAGTTGAAGATTAGGACCTCCAAGGTGGTATTCTCAGAAATACTACCGGTACCTCGAGCCACACCAGAGAGGCAGCGAGAGATTAGGGAAGTCAACAAGTGGCTGAGGAGCTGGTGTAGAAAGGAGGGTTTCGGGTTCCTGGAGAACTGGGCCGATTTCTCAATCGGTTACGACTCGCGAGCTCTATAGAAAGGATGGGCTGCACCTAAACGGGGAAGGTGCAGACCGGCTGGGAATGAGGATGGCCAAAAAGTTAGAGGGGCTTTTAAACTAGGCAATGGGGGGAAGGGACCAGACTTACCAATAGCCAGTGGGGAACAGAGTCCAGGGTGTAGTATTGGGGGGAGGAGTGATAGGCCGATTAAGGAATTTAAACACGTGGCAAGTAGTGTAGCAAGTCCTATATGCAAACGAGGAATACCCAGCAAGGAAACAGTAGGCGTCCAGACAAAACTACGTGGCTTGTTCACTAATGCCAGGAGTCTGGCGGACAAGATGGGAGAACTAGAGCTGCTACTGTACGAGGAGGAATTAGATTTCGTGGGAATTTCGGAGACTTGGTTCAACAGCTCTCATGATTGGCTGGCTACCATTCAGGGGTATTCCCTATATCGCAGAGATAGGGAGGGCAAAAAAGGGGAGGGGTATGCCTGTATATAAAAAATGACATACAAATAAATGTGAGAGATGACATTAATAGTGGTTCTGGGGGGGGGGGGGGGTTGAATCCTTATGGGTAAAGTTACAAAGGGAAGATACCAAGGGGAAAGTTTTACTTGGAATATGCTATAGACCCCCTAATCAGAGGGAGGAGGGGGAGGCGGACCTCCTATCACAAGTTGGAATAGCGGCAAGGATGGGAAGTGTTATTATAATGGGGGATTTTAATTATCCAGATATTGACTGGGTGGAAGGTACTGCACGTTCAGCTAAGTCTCGCCATTTCCTAAATGTCCTGCGGGATTATTTCATGGGTCAGATGGTAAATGCACCAACAAGAAAAAAAGCATTATTGGACCTTCTGATTACCAACAACACAGACCTGATCACAGACGTGGAAGTAAGGAGCAATCTAGGTAATAGCGATCACAGGTCAATTCGTTTTAGTGTAAATTACACATCTAGGAAACCTAAGGGGAATACGAAGACAATGAATTTTAAAAGAGCCAACTTCCAGAAACTACGCTCATTGCTGGAAGATGTTAACTGGGATAACATTCTGGGGACAATGAATACAGAGGAAAAATGGGAATGCTTCAAGAACACACTAAACAAAGGTATTAGCCAGTGTATCCCAACAGGAAATACATTTAAAAGAGCTAAGCAAAGACCAGGATGGCTTAATGCCAACATAAAGGCACACATAAAAGCTAAAAACAAGGCCTTCGAAAAATACAAGGTGGAGGGGTCTCAGTCAGATTTTCATATCTATAAAACGCGCAATAAGGACTGCAAAGTTGCAATTAGAGCAGCTAAGATTGAACACGAAAGACACATAGCTGAGGAGAGTAAAAAGAATCCCAAGAAATTCTTTAAGTATATAAATGGTAAGAGAGGGGGGTCAGATCATATTGGCCCCATAAGGAATGACGCAGGTTATCTGGTTACAAATGATGGAGAAATGGCAAAGGTGTTAAACTAATTTTTCTCCTCAGTATTCACAAAGGAAATGGGGGGCTCAATTATGCAGAACCACAATGCTGGTCCTCAAGACAAGTCACAGGAAACACCCTCATGGCTGACTGAGGATAAAATCAGGAATAGGCTGGAAAAACTGAATGCTAATAAGTCACTGGGCCCAGATGGCTTGCACCCGAGGGTCCTTAGGGAACTTAGCCAAGTTATTGCAAGACCCTTGTACCTAATCTTTAGGAGCAGTTTTCTGACTGGTATGATACCAGCTGATTGGAGGAAAGCCAATGTGGTGCCAATATATAAAAAAGGACCAAGACATTTCCCCGGGAATTACAGACCAGTTAGCTTAACATCAATAATATGCAAGCTCTTGGAGGGAATAATAAGGGATTATATACAAGACTATTTTAATGAGAACGGTATCATTAGCAGTAATCAGCATGGTTTCATGAGAAATCGTTCTTGCCAAACCAATCTATTAACCTTCTATGAGGAGGTGAGCGGCCATCTAGATAAGGGAAGGCCTGTAGACGTGGTGTATCTGGATTTTGCAAAAGCATTTGATACAGTTCCCCATAAATGTTTACTGTACAAAATAAGGTCCCTTAACATGGATCAAAGGGTGAATACATGGATTGAAAACTGGCTGCAGGGGCGAGTCCAGAGGGTGGGGATAAACGGGGAATACTCAGAATGGTCTGGTGTAGAAAGTGGGGTTCCCCAGGGTTCTGTCCTGGGACCAATCCTATTCAATTTATTCATAAATGATTTGGAGAACAGGGTGACCAGCTCAATCTCAATATTTGGGGATGATACCAAGCTAAGCAGGGCAATAAATTCTCCACAGGATGTGGAAACATTGCAAGAAGATATGAATAAATTAATGTGGTGGGCAGACAAGTGGCAAATGAGATTTAACATAGAAAAATGTAAGGTAATGCATTTGGGTACCAAGAACATGAATGCAAATTACTCACTAGGGGGAGAGCCCCTGGGGAAATCGAGGATGGAAAAAGACCTAGGGGTCCTAGTGGAGAACAGGCTCAGCAGTGGCATGCAATGCCAAGCTGCTGCAAGCAAAGCTAACAAAGTGTTGGCATGCATCAAGAAAGGGATTAACTTCAGGGATAAATCAATAATTCTCCCAATATACAAGTCCCTGGTGAGGCCGCACCTGGAGTATGCCATCCAGTTCTGGGCACCAGTCCTCAGGAAGGACGTCCTGGTATTGGAAAGGGTTCAGAGAAGGGAAACAAAGCTAGTTAAGGGATTAGAGGACCTAAGTTATGAGGAAAGATTACAAGCACTGAACTTATTCTCTCTGGAGAAAAGACGCTTGAGACGGGATATGATTTCAATGTACAAATACTGTACTGGTGACCCCGCTATAGGGGCAAAACTATTCAGCGCAAGGGAAAACACGAAGACACGTGGCCATTCGCTGAGAATAAAAGAAAGGCGGTTTAACCTTAAGATGCGTAGGGGTTTCTTTACGGTAAGAGCAGTGAGAATGTGGAATTATCTTCCAAAAACAGTGGTTTCTGCTGGTAGAATAGATAATTTCAAAAAATTATTAGATGCACACCTAAGGGACCACAACATTGGGGGATATACAACGTAATACTGACATAAAAAACACACACATGGGTTGGACTTGATGGACTTGTGTCTTTTTCCAGCCTCACTGACTATGTAACTATGTAACTATGTAAGGCCCAGTGTCCCCAGTCCTCTTGGCTGTCCTGGGAGTCCACTCTGTACCTGATTCCATAGTTCAAGAAACAGTAGACAGTCCCGCCCCACTATAATGTCATGTATTACACTTTTCACCACCCCAACCTCTTGGATCACCAAGGTATGGCCATAAGCAATGGACACTGGGACCAGGGGGCACTCCTTGGTGTCTGCATGGATACATACTACCCGTGGAATCTTATCTACTGGAACAAATCTTCCGATCACCCTGGCATATACCAGTGTCACCATGCTGCCGGAGTCCAAAAGAGCCTAGGCAGGAAGGTGGTTTATCCACACTTCACATTCAAACTGACCTGCAGCCAGGTCAAGATGGATGGCACATGCCCTTTGGACATAGAAGAGGCTCTCCAACCAGCTCCACACTCCATGGGCACCTCCTGAAGTGGGCATTGTGCCCGGGTATGCCCCCAGGACCAGCATCACCAACACTATGTCCCCCATCCTTGGGACAGGGACCGACCTTCATGGTTCTGCGGAAGATGAGGCAGGTTTGTGGGTTCCGGCATCTGGTAGAGCCTCCCTCCTAGGCACTGCTGCTGGCCTTGCTGCCCTTGGGGTGGATTCAGGATTCATGGCAGGCCTGAGCAGGTCCTCCACCATGGTATATCTTTCAATCAACTTCACCAGTAGGTCTGTGGTTGCAGGGTCTCCATGGCTTACCCAGCGCTGCAGGTCATCTGGCAGGGACTGCAGGTACCGCTCCATCACCACCCGCTCCACCATTTTCAATTCTTCTGGTTACAGCCATTTTTTGACCAGCTTTACCAATTCATGCTTTTGAGACCTTGGTGGTTGGTCAGGTTGGTACCTGCAGCGGTGCACCCTTTGAGCCCGGACAGCTGTGGTCACTCCCAGGCGGGCCAGGACCTCTGTCTTCAGCCGCTCATAGTCACTGATGTGCTCGGCTGGCAGGTCAAAGTAGGCCTTTTGCGGGTCACCGATAAGAAAAAGGGAAGGTAATGCTAGCCCATTGGTCACGGGGCGACCCCTCTCTCTCTTCTACCCTCTCAAAGGTAGTGAGAAAAGCCTCTACATCATCGCTGGGTGTCAGTTTTTTCAAGAAATGGCTGGCCCTCATGGATACTTGGTTGCCAGGGGCAATGGCCGCTAACTCCCGTCCCTGAGTGAGACGTTGCACTGCCTCCTTCAAGGCAACCACTTTTGCCTGTGTGGTTTCCTGCTGGGCTGAAAACCGGGCAGCCAGCAAACAAGTATTTTCCTGCTGCGCAGCTACGGCCTGTGCCAGGGCCTGCTGCTGCTAAGTCATCGTCTCCTCATGGAGACGGTTCGCTTCCATAAAGGCTTGCTGCTGGGTCACGGTGGCTTGCGCCAGTGCCTTGATGACCTCCTTCATGTCTTTTCCTGCTGTTTGCAGTGTCTGAGCTGATTTCACCCAAGACGTGCCATTCTTACAATGTCTCTTTAAATGTCAGTTTCAGTTTTAAACGGCTTTTGTGGCTGCAAATGCACTCTGCCAGCATCCAAGACACCAGTTGTAAAGTTCGGGGGATTTTAGCTCCACAGGACCCAGTGCAAAGCCGGTAAACTTAAAACAAAGAGGCTTTTACTTTCAATAGGAAATCAAAGTAAAGCTTCCAGCAGCACACAGAAATGAAAATACAAAAGAAAGCCCTCTTATCTTCAGCACAAGGTAAACATAAAAGTAAAAAGGCACATACATTTCGTGGACGGGTCTTCACCTCAAGATTTAGCACAATCCTCATTGGCTATTTTAGCAGCCGTCAGCACACTCACAGCTCTCCAAAACCTAGTGTCTCCACTCAACTCCTCCTCTCCACCACACATAACATTACTTTCTGTCTTTAAGAGCTGCTTTCTGAAGGCTCTTAACTCTGTGTGTGCTGAAGTCCCTGTAGTCAGGAGTGGAGACCCCTTACCACTAGAATATAACTTTAGGGCCTCCAAAATTCGGGGTCCCAAATAGCTCTCTTCTAACATGGAGAGAACTGCAAGTCAGTCCTTTCCTTAATATGGCTATCCCTGGAATTCTTCACCCATCTCGGGTGACCCCCTGAATATGTCCACACTTCCCTTAAAGGGACCATAACCCAAATACTGGTGCTATATAACATCCATCCATGACCCAACCTTGGCGTCCTGTACAATATATATATATATATATATATATATATAAATACACACACACAACACACAGTCAGGGGCATTCATAAAGTTCTGAATATCTCCATGCCTTTGTTGGGAGCAGACAATCCAGTAAAAACTGAATATTGAAGGTCCATTCAGATCTATATGCTCTGCTATGTGGACTCACATTATCTTGCACACTAACCTGGTCTGCATTAATGCAGCATATTCATTTGAATAGGTTGCCCACACACCAACAAGCAGAAAAATTGGCACACTATTTTATAAGACACAACACACAGTCAGAGGAATTCATAAAGCTCTGAATATCACTATGCCTTCATTGGAAGCAGGTACATAAGTTTGTGGGCAGTTCTGCACGTGAAGACATACTGAGGCTGGACACTCCGTACTTGGTGCAGCTGAACTCCCGACCATTGCTGCATCTGTCAAACAGACAGAGCAGAAGCGTGGAGTTTTGAAGCTGGGTGGGTGGATCATGATGAGGATTCAGAGACACTAGTCCTCCATCAGGTCCACCCCCCGTCTTTTGATTGACAGCAGGCAGTGGGGGGGGGATCCATAGCCAAAAGACAGTCTATTAGCTATACAATCCACCCACTGCCTGTTGTCAATCACAAAGAAAGCAGGGCCGATGGAGAACCAGCGTCTCAGTTTCCCCATCTTGTTCCACCCACTGTCAGCATCACTGGTTGCTAGGAGGTTGTTGGCTGTGAAGACAACTGCAAACTTAAAGCGGGAATAAAACCATCAATTTAACGGATTCTCAAAAAAGTTACAGTCAAAACATGCTGTGAATGGTAACTGTCACAACACAGCTCTCAACCGAACTGTCAACCATCCAATAGCTGCTGTCATAATGGACCATATGTGTAGTGTCATGCAACTGCAAATCAAATAGAAGCTAAGATGGCCGTTTCCTTGGCTGTAAAGGCTAGAAGGGTTTAGCTTTGCTTTAACAATCAGTCACAGGTAGTTTAGTTCTTCTTTAAAAATCAAGTACAGGTAGTGAGGGAAGAAGATCCCAGCAGCAAACATGCTGCCCTTCTATACAGCAAACAGAGATTGGCACTCTGCCTGTCTTTGTATGCCAACTTACAGCTGGGCTTAATTACCTCCAATTTCTTTATCTAGGAACTAGAGGTATTTGTCTTTGAATCTGGTGCAGTAATAGCACCACTGGTACTATTAAGAACTATCGGAATCTGCCAAACGTTTTGTAAAGCTATTGACATTTTAAATGGCCATACTGATAGAAAGGTGGAGTAAATGCTTTATTGAAGTATGTGGTGTAGTTTGCTGCAATGCAGGAACATTGAGGTGCACTGTTGTACTACAATACACACCGCACCATGGTATGTGCTTAGCTGTGTATTGCAGTAGCAAGCATTTTATTGCACATTAGCGCAATGCATAGATCTATAGGGTCTTAAGGCTTGAGATGCATTCAGGGTGCATAACCTAGCTGCTCAGTATTTCAGTTACCAAGCCCTCCCACACACATACACTCCCTTTGTGGGCAATCCAATGATGTGAGAACCCCTGCAAAATATCAATTCCAAACATATCCACTAGTGACTAATTGCTCCCTCACAGCGCAGGCAGATCAGTTTGAAATGCATAAACAATACTCGATAGGGTCTCCAGATACTTAAATAGCTTCCAATTAAACCTTGTTGTAAACAGTACTTAGCAGAACTCAGTCAAACCAGATAGCTAATAGTAGCCATAAACCAGGGACTCGTAATTGGCTGTGCAAAATCATTTAAAAGAAGTGCACGTTTTGAGTCTGGCTCTACTTGTCCTAAAGCTGCCCTCCCTCAAACTCCACACAAAATCCATAATCCTGGTTATGATAACATTACATTCAGAACACGTGTGTACCCAATTGAATAAGAAAGCAACGGTCGTAAATGCCAGAGATGCCAGAGCCAGCCATGGATTGATGCCTACTTACCTCAAGACTTTGATACAACTTTATTGGAGCCTTGACACGTACCACCCACCTTGACTTCAGCCTGTCCTTTCCTTGAGTACCAGAAGCTATGTCCTGGGATTCCGACCTGATCCAAACCCCACCCCATTCCCTTCCCCCACCTACTACACTGTTACTGAGATCTTTCAGGGGGCTATTTGTCCCAACACAACCCTGAGCTATGGCTGGGAAGAGACAACTGGCACCCCCCTTTCTGCTAGTTTTATTGTCTTTTATATGTGAGAAAATATATATAATTTTTTTTTAATGTTATTTCATAGGCATTAAAAACCCTTTGAGGACCAAGGGACGTATTTGTCCCATGTTTTTAATTGAAAAGAGTATAAAGTGCAGCGCTAACATGAAATTATTGCAATTATTCAGATAACATATCACAGAATGTCCAAATATATGAATATATTCAACTTTTGATATTACCGTAGTTCAAACTTGTAGGTCAATATAGTGCATTTCAACTTGGGCTAAACAAATTAAAATGTGACTTCCACCCACATGCGATGTTGACCACCACCAGAGAGGATAGGAGTAGGTACTTTTACCAGAGTTACACTGAAAAGAAGCGTAACTTCACACAACATCAAATGACTTCCTTATCCTTCAATCAGATATAGCACCACCATTCCTGGAAGTTGCAAATCCACCACTACACATATACCGATATAACATTCCTCAGGATCGAACATCCGGGTCGTTAAAGCATATTATAGCTCCAGGTGGCTATGTGTATAGATCCTCATGCAAAGATAAAAGGTGCTACATAGCGTAATACTGTTTTACTAAATACATTTATTAAAAATGGTTGCACTTACATGCATAAAGGAAAAAACAAGCACGTCATGGAATTCCAGCATTAAAACTCTCTGTATAGGCGCAATGGAATGGAACAGACTCCTGACACCCAACGCTTTTCATCTGAAAAGACTTTTCAATGCTGGAATTCCATTCCATTTAAACTAAAAAAAAAAAGTAACACTCAGTCAGATACCGAGCACCCCTATAGTATGATGTGCAGAAAGCTGATGGGACAGATTACCTGAGACCAATATTATGTTTTATATTTATCAAATATTTTCAATAGTACATTGGTTGTGTAGCGCTTACCCATGAGCCACTGTTTTCTTGGGTCCCCTGCTCCCAGTGCCCACAACTCTCCAAGCAGCACCACGCTGTCTGACTTACCAGAATGGAAGGGTGTGTATTTATTGCTAAAATGCACAATAATTAAACAATTGAAGAGTTTTAAAATGGCAATAAATAGTTCAACAAGTACAGTAGGTGAAACAGCTGCAAAATAACATATATACTTGGTAAGAAACAAGCACACCAGTGACTGGCACCTTATCCCTATGTTATGGGAAATTCTGTCTAAGGGGCAATGCTAGTACAATGGTTTAGGACAGTCTTTGGCAAACCCTCCCCTACTGGCCAGTGCGTTCGGGCCCAAATTTGGCATTGGAGCGATTAAGATTAAGTCCATCAGAACTCAGGTGTAGGTATCTGAACAATGTCCCCAGTAAGCAATATTGTTCCCCTAAGTAGGATGTGATAGGGTATGGCAAGCAGCTTCCCACTACCTCCTGGGGCAATGTCAGCTGAAGTGATGATGTCTGCATGATAAGGCAGCAACACCAGGCTTGACAGTGGCATTCCCACAAACCAGGAGATGCCTGATTCCCTGACACTATGGCAAAATGACAAGACAACAGCCTGCTACGTGGTAACTGAGACTGCCCTGAGTTCTGGAATAGTCCCTCATTTTTCTCCCCACAAAGCTCTGGTAATGGTGGGATATATAGTCCCAGAACCAATCTGTAATACAGGCTCAATTTCCATGGGAACATGAAGTAAATGAGCATTAATGACCAGAAAAGAAACAGTAAAAAATGTGGTGTCCTTTGCATTGGTGGTTAATGGAAAAAGTGATCTTGCCGGGGTGGTCACTGAAGAAGTCTCCCCTTACAATAATGCTCTGTGGAAAAAAGCCCATTATAGTGGTGGTCAGTGTAGTACCCCTACCTTGGTGTTTAGTGGTCAAGTGCCAATTTCTCCTGGTGGCCTGTCCACCCTTGTATTAGTGGCTCCCTATATTGGTGTCCAAAGAAGAAAATCCCCCTTATGTTAGTGGTCATCACAGAACTACTGGTGCATACCTCGGTGTGCAGTGGGGAAGTAACTACTAGCCCTGGTGGTAAGTAGTGGTGTGTTCCTAACATTGGTGGTCAGTGGAGAAGTGCCTCCTTACCCTGGATGATTATGGTGTGGTGTCCCCTTACATTGATGGTCAATGTTGAAGGGCCTCCTTGCATTGATGATCATTGCTAAAGTGTCCCCTTATAATGGTGATCAATGCAAAACTATCCCCTCCTTATATTAGTGGTCAGTGCAAAAATAACCCCTTACACTGGTGGTCAGTATCATAAAGTGCCCCCTTATACTGGTGGTCTGTGTGGGCAGCTGAGCTAAACAGATATTGTAGTCAGTTGTTATGTATCTAAGAGAAGGAGGGTCCATTGCTTCTTAGTCGCTAGCTCTGGCTCTGCTGAGAAATGTTGGCACCAAAACTATATAGGAGATCAATCCCCTTAGACGAAATCATTAACAGATGAAACGTGCTTCAGGCGAGTGCTTCACGGCTCTAAGAAGAATTTGGGATTGTTTGGATATCTCCCGGGAAACAATTAGAGGTAGTCTGGGGTTGGTGACGTGGAGGAAAGGAACGCGAACCGTACAACAGCCCAGCACCATCCGAGGGGTAACATCCAACAATCTGTTGATGTTTAAATGCTTGATTGTTTTAAAGCTCTGGTACGTGTGTTTTATTGGGAGGGAGAGTGTTAAATAAAACAGAGGTTTGCAGTATTACGCTATGTTGTCATGATCTCTGTTTAACCACTTACCAATCGTGGCCCTTTTTTACATTTGTTGGTTACAAGTTAAAAACAGTTTTTTTTGCTAGAAAATTACTTAGAACCCCCAAACATTATATATATATTTATATATATATATATATATATATATATTATTTTTTTTTTTTTTTTTTCTGTCTCTAGTACTGTTGTATCGCATTATGACGTTTGGAGACAAAATAAATTGTGA
>BLSH010103051.1:12669-25441 GCA_018402905.1 Glandirana rugosa
GATGTTCAGTTTCTTTTAAGTTAAAAAATTTGTACCACTCAACCATTAAACCTTTATCTGCTATAAATATCATTAGGAGAGACGTCCCATCTCAATCTCTGGTGAGTCATCTTCTCTGCTATATACATTTCCAGGGTGGAGATGTCCCATCAGACACGCAGTTGTTTCTCCATATTGTGTTGAGTTGCTTGAACAAGCTTTCCATGTCTTGGTCATGGACCACATGTTCCTGATTGAATACTTCATCCAGGTAAATGGCTCTGGTAAAAACAGGATGGGAGGGTAGTACCGCGCAATGAGAAGTGTGTCAAAAATAATCCGTGAGGTGAGTATCCTATTAGCTGCTGCCCCCACATAAACACTTATTGACCGGGTGTCAATGTAAAAAATAAAACTAAAAGTAGTGGGTTTGGCGCTGCTATGTATTATGTGTCTCTATAGTTTGTGTAAAGTGCAACAATTGTGCAAAAAAGTGTTATGGATAAATGAATGACCACATATGTATTAATCCTTGCCTTATGAGCAAATAATGCATAATTCTTATCCCAAATAAAGTGCAAAATGTAGAACTGTGCCGTAAACTGATTGCTAAAGCCCATGTGAATATATGACATGTGTATCAATGTCTTATAAACAAAAACAAATATCAAATAAATAAATGAATGCTGAATAAAGTTCAATTGTGCTAAAAATAAATGATCTCAAAAGCAATCCGTGAATAAACCCAGTCCGTGAATAGAAACCAATCCATGAATAAATAATAAATGTCTCAAATCCTTACGCTATCTTCAACACAGTATAAGCAATGTGATTTGTGTCAAAGAAATCCTAGTGCTATCCTCCTGTGAACTCGCAAGCCGCTGCTCCGTCCATTCACAGAGATGTTGCTGCTGCCACAGTGGTATTACTAGAGAGATGATCCAGCCCTCCTTAAGAATTGATCAATCCTCATGTAAACAATAAAAAGAAGCTTCTATACTATATTACCATATGATGATGCAGTAAAAATAATCTATAACTCACATAGAGAAGTCAGATCGTATGCCAGGAAGTCCGCCGCTTGTGTGCGTTCCAATGGACCTAACCAGAAGTTACGCAATGATGTACTGGCTCCACCTTGCGCGTTTCGTCAGACGTCATCCGAGGCAATGCCATCTTGCTATACCCTCCGGTTATTTATACCCAAACGTATCCTGGCAACCAGAGACCACATGACCGCGGCCATGTTTCTTGTAAAACTCGGTAATGCAATCATATTCCTCATAGAAAGTGGTTTACATGTAATCATGGATACATTCATTTTAACCTTATTGTCTATCTAATACATGAAACCAGATAAAAGACCCTTTATAAGGGCTCATACACATGGGCGTTTGTTTATTTAATCTATTTTTGCTGGAATAGACGCCAGGCGACGTTGGTCTAAAAACGTTGGCGTTTTGCAACGTTTCTCGTTGGCGTTAATGAGCGTTTTGTAGCGTCAGCAAGCGTTTTTTTTAAAAAGACATCCCACAACAATTTATTCACTCCCAAATTACCCACAATGCAAATGGAACACAATAAAAAACGTTGGAGACCATGTGACAATGCCATTTTGTTTGGAGAGAGCAAGGAGAGAGCATTGCGATTTTGTAGGAGTTTTGTCGGTATTTTGGTGGTTGTTTGCCTGTCTCTTGCGATTTTTTTAGCATGGATCCCATCATGCAAAAAGTCGATCAGGCAATTCTGCTGATTATTTTGCGGAGGTTGGAGGAGGAGGAGAGAATCAGCAGGACGATACTGGATACACCCTATGGTGTCCCAGCGCCAGTCGGTGGGGTACTATGCCAGTATCTACGCACAACTGCGTGTGTACCCAGATAAGTTCCACAACTTTAGACGGATGTCGGTGGCATCGTTCGATATGCTACAGGAGAAGCTCCGGCCCAGACTGGTGAGGACGGACACTGTGATGCGGCACTCTGTGTCACCTGAGGAACGTCTGCTTGTAACACTGCGGTAAGTTTTATTTTATAACACATTAGGGGTGGGGGTAGGGTGTAGCATATATAGGGTATAGTCAGAGGTGCATGGTTTGGAATAGGGATTATGGGATGGGGTTAGGGGATAAAGGTTAAGGCTGGGTTCACACCATTGCGAATTGCTTGCGGGTTCCCGGCATCCAATTCACAATAGCAGGAGATTTCAACCAGCTCTCTATGGAGCCGGTTCACATATCGCCACAGCAGGTCCGATGCATTTTTCACAAAAACACTGTGCGACTTTTGGTCTGTTTCAGGTCTGAATTAAGCCAAAAATTCGGGCTGAAATCGGACCTGAAACGGTGAACCAGGACGCACAGGACCCCTGCTGTGAGCCACATGTGGTTCATATGTGAACCCAGCCTGAGGTGCATCATAGGTGTTAATATAAGGATAGTATAGGCTTAGTGCATGAAAACTAATTCTAATTGCATTTCTAATATTTTTTTTCAAGGTTTTTAGCTACGGGGCAAAGCTTCACAACTTTGCACCATTACTTTTTGCTAGGCGTGGCAACAGTGTCAGAAATCATCAGGGAGACGTGTGGCTATATGGGAGGAGCTACATGGTGTGGTAATGCCGGAGCACACCGAAGAAATATGGGAATCGGTTGTGAACACATTTTGGGAAAAAACACAGTTCCCAAATTGCATAGGGGCCCTGGATGGTAAACACATCAGGGTCAAGAAACCACCCCACTCCGGATCACCATATTTCAATTTTAAAAAATATTTTTCCGAGGTCCTGCTAGCATTGGCTGACGTGAATTTAAAATTCCTGACGGTGGATGTCGGAGCCTATGGCAGCCAAGGCGATGCTCGTATATTCCAGGAGTCGGCTTTTGGATGCCTCTTACATGAAGGAAGAATGAACATCCCCCCTAGCAGGCCCCTACCGTGCACCGAGGAGCCCAACTTACCACTGGTGATGGTCAGTGATGAGGCCTTCGGACTGGCAGAAAATTTAATGAGGCCATACAGTGGTTACGGACTCAGCCACGAAAAGAAAATTTTCAACTACAGACTTAGCCAAGCACGCTGGGTTGTCGAATGTGCCTTCGGAGTCTGCACTGCAAAATGGAGGGTATTGCTGACCTGCATGCAGCTCGATGTAGAAAATGCCATCCAAGTTGTGCTGGCATGCTGTGTGCTCCACAACTTCCTACGTAGCAGTGACAGTAATGTAGAAACGGAACCCACACCCCAGAGTCAACGCCATCAATTCATGGACTTGAGAGCATCTGCACAGGTTATGAGCATCTGAAACCAATTTGCAGCTTTTTTTGTTTCGCCAAATGGAGAAGTTTCCTGGCAAGATGATCATGTCTAAAAAAAATTACCTATCCTTTCAATAAAGCCCATGTTATTCATTTTACTCAATTGTATGGCTTTTTTACTTAGAATATTATACTAGTGAATTGCATTCTGACCAGGACACGTGCATGCTAAGGGCTCCTTTTGGCCTTAGCATGCGCATGTCCTGTCAGCATGATAGGTACTTTGCATTCTGACCAGGACACACGCATGCTAAGGACTCCTTTTGGCCTTAGCATGCACATGTCCTGGTCAGCATGGAAAGTACTTTGCATTCCGACAAGGACATGCACATGCTAAGGACTCCTTTAGGCCTTAGCATGCGCATGTCCTGGTCAGCATGATAGGTACATTGCACTCTGACCAGGACACACGCATGCTAAGGGCTCCTTTAGGCCTTAGCATGCACATGTCCTGCTCAGTATGGAAAGTACTTTGCATTCCGACAAGGACACGCTCATGCTAAGGACTCCTTTAGGCCTTAGCATGCGCATGTCTTGGTCAGCATGGAACGTACTTTGCATTCCAACAAGGATACGCGCATGCTAAGGACTCCTTTAGGCCTTAGCATGAACATGTACTGGTCAGCATGGAAAGTACTTTGCATTCCGACAAGGACACACGCATGCTAAGGACTCCTTTAGGCCTTAGCATGCGCATGTCCTGGTCAGCATGGAAAGTACTTTGCATTCCGACAAGGACACGCGCATGCTAAGGACTCCTTTAGGCCTTAGCATGCGCATGTCCTGGTCAGCATGGAAAATATGACTTGGGTAGGAGGAGGATGGTGGAAATTCGGAGAAGTGGGGGAGAGGTGATGGGGTCGGTGGCATACCTGGCAGGCAAGCATGCTGGGTCATGATGGGTTGTGGAAATGGCTGTGGAGGAGGTGGCTGGTATGAGGGTGGAGGTGCTAGGACTGTTGATGTCCTGGAGGAAATTGGGGGATCCTGTGCGACAGTGCATGAATTGACTGGCGGTTGACACCCACTTATTTTGGCCTGGCGAAATGATTTCGCCAGGTCATATATTCGATCCATGCACTGCCTCGACTCATCTCCCCCAATGTCCTGCAGTACATGATACAATTTACAGCAGAAGCAGGCGGTACTGTTGTTGGGATCCAAAAATGGATCAGTACTCCGCCGCTCCTGCCATATTTCCTGCAACAGTCCTAACACCTCTTCCTCATTAGGACCAATGCCAGCACTGCTTTGGGCAGTGCTCCCTCGTCCACGGCCACGTCCGTGCCCACGACCCTGGACACTGACTTCAGCAAGTACCTCCCCATGCTGAGGCACTGCATGTTCCCCGGAGACCTGAAAAAACAAATAAATAAAATTTAGCAGGTTGGTGTACAGATGGAAAGACATTGCAGTACAGAAAGGATGGACAGTTACCTCTGGTACAGGTGCCTCTGGAATGCTGACCGCATGGGGAGGTGCTTGTGAAGGTCCTTCACCCGCAGACATGGAAGATATGCTTGCTGCTGCCGATTGTGTCCCCATCACCTCTTCCTCTTCCTCTTCCACTGCCTCCTCCTGTGGCTGCGAAATGTTGGATGTGGTCCTGCAAATAATGATGTTAGGTATATTGTCAGTTACTGTACAACACATACATGTGCAGTAGTATGCATAGGGCAAAAAAAATGGTCGTTAGCCATGCACATTTTTGGGTAACAATCACAATATGGAGAATTATAAAAAAATAAAAAAATAAAAAAAAAGTAAAATAAGCGTAGGACGTTAATTAATTAACATAACGTATTCTCTGCTCGGCCGCGCGTAATATTCCCGCAAGAAGTCCAGGCTGGCGGAATGGACGTGTTTACGTTTTGGCGCTGGTGCCCCAGATCTTGCACTTTTTTCTTCCTTGGTGAAGTCCCTCCGGACACGGTCTCGGAGGGACTTCCACCGTTTCTGTATGGTTTTAGCTAAAATAAAGGACAGAGAGAAGGTTTAACATGTTGCTCTTACATACAGCGAACAGATCTTTCAAATGACATTATACTCACTGGTCAGCTTTTTTTCTGCCGCTGACATCTCCTGCCATCCTGGCACTAGTCCTTGGCAGATCTGCTGCCAGCTCCGGATTTTAAAATGATGGTCTCCATAATGTGCGTTGGAGACATCCCAAATTTCCGGGTGGCTCTGTACGCTCTCAATGAGCTCCTGTTGTGCGATGAGGCTGGCCATGCTCAAATGATGAGTTGATGATTTGTTGCCGGCGGTTTAGACATTAATGGCTGTGTGTTTAGTTATTTTGAGGGGACAGCAAATATACACTGTTATACAAGCTGTGCACTCACTCCTGTTTATGATAATAATATATATCTGGAATTGTGGGGCATATTCAAACGGAAGGTGGAGGATCGCAAGGTCTCTAACATCCACCAGATCTGTGATGTCATCATGGAGGAGTGGAAGGGGACTCCAGTGGCAACCTGTGAAGCTCTGGTGAACTTCATGCACAAGAGGGTTAAGGCAGTGCTGAAAAATAATGGTGGCCACACAATATATTGACACTTTGGGCCCAATTTGGATATTTCCACTTAGGGGTGTACTCAGTTTTGTTGCCAGCGGTTTAGACACGAATTGCTGTGTGTTGAGTTATTTTGAGGGGACAGCAAATTTACACTGTTATACAAGCTGTACACTTACTACTTTACATTGTAGCAAAGTGTCATTTCTTCAGTGTTGTCACATGAAAAGATAGAATAAAATATTTACAAAAATGTGATTGGTGTACTCACTTTTGTGAGATACTGTATGTAAATACACATGCATGGGGAACCCATGTATGATAACATTGATTATTCTATCACCTGTGCACACACTATAATGAATTGTTCTATACTCATTTAAAGGGATTGTACACTTTCAAATGTTTTTGTTGTTTTAACTAGCTATCAGTATAGTTATATTTCCTGTGTCATTTGTTGGCCTTACATTGTAATATTGAGCTCACATAATGTGGCTGCAGTTTGTAGTGTCACGGCTCATCAATGCCCATGTATTCATTCACCTAGCTTGTTCCGATTCACAAAAGTGACAAGCAACTTCTTGTTCCTGTTCATGCCACATCCAGTTGAAGCCTTGCAACTACCTCCTTGTTGCATCGCTAATGTGGGAGTGTTAATGTAATGAGTATACTGTACATCTCTTCTGTTAGGAACTGCTATGATAACCCCCGGCTATCATCTCTCCGTCAGTCTGTCTTAAGTTCGGACGTCCGAGAGAGAGAGATTTTCACCCCCAAAGAAATAAGTACATGCACACGGATGGTGAAATCAATCTCTGTTTACTGGGAGAAAAATGGGCGTTTATATACAATTCATACAAAAGAGGGGGACGTACAATACATGAAAAAAATTGTCTTGTTAGCAGTTATCTATACTTTTCCCATGTAGAGACATAACTGTCTTATTAGCAGTTGCTTATCTGTACATTGCGTTCTTTCTTCAAGGCTACACATTCTGTAACGGTTAGAATGTAATCACACACATGACACCTTCTGCAAGGATTGCAGAATGTGCCGTGTGCAGAAACAAAAGCCTTGTCAGCATAAACTTCCACACAATGTTAAAACAACATTTACAAAATGGAGTAACTAAGGATAATAGGTTCCCTACCCTTTACAATCCCCTCTTAAAACCAATACTCATGGTTTTCTCCATACTTCCAGGACCATACTAGACGTCATCAGGGACATATAGTTCCCTGGGAAAATTAGTGGACATAGAACTCTTGGATCCTTTGTCTCCTTACTGCAAAAAGAGAGGACCATGTCCATCCTTCTTTATATGATGAGATTCTTTTCCTTTTGTCTATGCCTTTTAATGTACTCAGTGTATTGGCCAGAATTTGAGAGGGTTGTCTGGTTAGGAAGTAGGGAGAAATGCATAGAGAGATTGTCAACTCCTTTACTAAGCATTTTCCTAAAACATGGAATGACACAACATACCACTATACCTATAACTATGAGTATGATTAATATGATAAGATCTAGCTGAATAAGGGCTTGCTTTCAGTTGGTGAACCCCCCAAAGTATTAATCCCAAGGATTGTCTATGCCTGAGTTAGTTACCAAAACATTGTTGATTATAATTTATCCATTCTACATTCTAATTAACAGTTATTAAGGGGATAAGTGATTCAAATCCAGCTGTCACTTGATCTCTGGCTTTGAGTTCACCTTGGACGCTTCTTCGAACATTTATATATATGTACCCCTATTAATATAAAAATTTACACTGACAAAATACTATAGGACAGTGAACTATATGGCAGTAGTCAAAAGTAAAGGTGGCTACATATATATATGGTGTGTTATACCAGCATGTTGTAAGACTGGGAGTTTTACTCCTTTTGGGTAATGACCACCTCTGTCCTAATACACATGAGAAAAGTCAATAAAATCACTAGAGATGGGGGTAGGATCAGGGGGATTAAGGGCCATTGTCCAAAATTCAGGTAGTAGTTCATTTTCAGGGTCAAGGTTGTCTACCTCCGTTAATACCCTCTGGTCTTGACTCTCTTTTTCGAGGTCAGGGCTTTCTGCCCCTGTCAATACCTCCTTTGTTGCTTCTGGGACCTCTGGGTCAGGCCTCTTCTTTACCAATTTTACTCCGGTGGCATGAATCCAGGCAGGGTTGTGTTCTGTCAGAACTACAGTTCTGGTTATAGCTATTACTGTAGTCTTGGGGCTATAACTGAAGTCAGAAAAACACTGTACAACAGGTCTGCCTATGTGTAATCCTACTGAAAGTGAGGGCTTAAAATTTTTTTATAGTGAAAAATATGCATAAAACATGAATGTGTTCTGAGTTGTAACCTAGGGATGATCATATAATTGTCCTAATCAATGTCTGTATCTTCTATTAACAATCAAGCAGTTAAATGGGTGGTTTTCCCACATGACCAATAGAAAGCAAAACAAAATTTAAGCAGTGCTGTAAGAAATCCATCTTGGAGGCGGGAAAATAAATAATTCAGATCATCACACATCCAAGAGTTTTGTTTTCTCAAAAGCAGCGACATCTCCTCCTGTCACTGGATGTTCTCGCGTCTCAAATAAACACATTCATTAGTACATTATGAAGATACAAAGGGAACATCAGCTACATAGCATTGATACAATGTACAGTATATTATGTGATTATCTAACTTCAGCTTTTTCATGAGAACCGAGCATAAGACATTCTCTCAAGATAAGGCCAGAAACAAGCCAGACTAACAGATATTTAAAGTGGAACCCTAACATACAAAATGGATACTGTCAAATCCTTTCAAAATCAACATTTTATAGGTTCACATAAAGCATTACTCTAGCTACATTTTAATAAAAGACTCCTGAATTAACCCAACATTTCCCCCTCCTGTTGAACCTACAAAATGTAGATTCCTATTTAAGCTCCCAACCCAGAAGCCTGTCTCAGTGGGGATAAAAACAGCATCACTCTCTCATACAAGCAGTGTGGCTAATCCTGGTTTGTCAGGGTCTTGTGTGGACAGCGCTGCATATATTACATCACCCGCAGCTCTATCTGCCACCCTTGAGATGAGTCCCTTCATGCATGGTACCAGTCAGCAGCCTATGCATAATAATACTGACAGTACCACCGCAACCGCGGTGGCCAAGAACTTGCCCCACTTGCCAAACCAACATTCCATCCATCCGTTGAAGGGGTCCTCAATCCCGCTATTTTCTGCCAGCTCCTGAGACAGCATCTCCAAGCAGTATTACTAGGGATAAATGTGCAACACGTGGTGCCAAAAATTACACAGACCCCTCCCCTCTTGGCCAGGAGTATGTCCAAGGAGATTCTGTTCTGCCAGGCTGTCAGTGAGGTGGCATCAAGCTGCTCGGCAAGGCCCTTGACTGCATCTCGTGTGTAGCTAACAAAGCGCTGTTGATTGTAATATATATAGTTTATCCAATCAGTATTTTTATTTACAGATATAAATGGAAAAATTGATTAAATGCTGTGCCTTGGTCTGAGCTAATTTGCAGGGGTATTCCCCACCTGGGAATAATCTCCCTGGTCAGGATTCCCACCACCGTTTTGGCGTCTTCCCTTTTGGTTGTGTGATGTGAGTGAAGTCAATTTGGGGGTGTGTGAACGGGGTTGCGGGATGAGTTAGATGTTGATGTGAGGTAGATGTTGATGTGTTACATGGTGTGGGTTATTAGGATTGTTTCTGTAGCTGTGCAATGTATATTGGTGCACTGCATCCTGGGATACATGGGCTCCTGCCTCCAATGTATATTGGTGCACTGCATCATGGGATACATGGCCTCCTGCCTCCCCTCTTTGCAGATTAATCCAAATTTTGGATTACTCTGCAAAACAGGGTAACACCAGTCTTCCAGCTCTGCTGGAGATGCGGATTGTTGGAGGCCTGCAATTAACCGTGCTTCTTCAGGAAGGATGGGAACCAGGCTGGGCATCTGTTCCCCTCTTTGGGATTGTGCAGCCTTTTTTTCTTCCTGATCAGCTAAAGCATTTCCTTTGCTAACATCATCTATCCCATGGGTATGTGCCTTACAGTGTCATCAATAAAATGCATGTCATATTGAAAACTGGGGGGACTGGAACAGTCACTAGGCTTGGTCTTCCAATGCCATCCACTACACAGTCAGAGGCATTAATAGAATTGGCTGTAAACTTCATCCATTCCAACCATTCATTCTTGTCAGAATAACCAGTCTCTATGCTCAGTCTATCTTCTGGCTGTATTACTACCCCAATTACCTTGTTATCCTGCCGCACCCCAACCTCAGGGGGTAAGTTGCCCATGACACCGGCAGGGGCACTTTGGGGAGGGTTTACCTGAAGTTTGACTTCAGCCCAAGGATCCGTCCCTGACATAGTTATTCCTAGCCTATATACTCCACTGTCTTTAACCTCTAGGTTCTGTACTGTGAGTATAATATTCCCTTGGCTTCCCTTCGCTAAGGGGATCCTCTGATAGGTACTTATGTCATCTGGGGGAATCCTAGCCGAACTAGTCTCCCACCTGCGGGGGTCTGTTGTCCACCATACATTCTCCCAATAACCACATTCCCACACATATATATATATATATATTATAGGCCTCAAGGTCATAAGTAACTTTTGTTGGGTCAAATACCTGGCTCTTTGTTAAGGTAAACACTATGGTCTGCTTTGAAGCTTCCATATTCAACACTGGTGTTTCTAGTACACCCCACCCCTTAACTTCTCCTGTATTCAGCCTTCTCATCCTCCTCCTAGAGAGATCTGACATTTTCTTTCTTTCAACTTCAAAGTCTCCCAGAGCCAATAGGTGTCAAGACCCACGACGAATAAGGTACAAGCAAAAATCAGAAACCTTCTTTGAGGGGTTTTGTGGTATCCCAGGGACAGCAGAAAAATCATGGTCACCTCCTATCTACCTATCCCTATGTGTTGAGTTCACAGTGTTACTTTCACCTCTTGTAGGAGGGAGGTGGTCTCTCCTTCCAGGATGTGAATCCCTTTATTTAAAAGAAAAGATGTTCCTCCATTCACAATACTCACTCACGTAGATTTGTTTTCTAGTCTAATGATTTTTGGGGACACTCTGTTACCCTCGGGGATATTAGGGTCTGGATGTTTGCTTACTGACTTTGACAGCGGTAGGTGCGGTTAAGAGTGTCTGGTAGGGTCCTTCAGTTTTTTCCTTTTTGTGCACCTTTATCCAGATCCAATCTCCTGATCCCACAAGAATGGGTCTTTCACCTTCTGATGCGAAACCTGGGGATGAACAAAACTGCTAGACAGAAGTGGATTAGAATCTGAGCCTAACCAAAGGGTACCTTCCCTTGTACCGCCTTGTGTTTCCACTTTTGTTCCCTTTGTTTCAGGGGATATTGCCTTTTGTGTGGGCGGAAGGAGTTGGAGTTATGATTACTACATTTGCAGTTCTCATCAACCCAATATCACTTTTGCTGGCTAATCAGAGCGTCAGGGGCAGAGTGGCCAGTTCTCCCCCTTCTACCTCTGTCAGCGATATGTCCAATCATTTATCCTCCTTCCACACAAAACGTTCAGATATGTTCAACACCTCTTGTTATACATCTATAACCTGTATTCCCACCCTCTGCAATTCTCCAGGCATTATTCCCATCACACCATGCCCAAGACTTCCCCGTAGGTCGCCTGGGTGAGATGTGGGGACAACAAAACTTGCTGCCTGTAAAATGTCCTAAGGGTGGGACCACATATCACACTCATATTGATGTTACTATTTCAATGACTGGTTCAATTCTATACAGATCTAGTTTCTTCTATATTAACAAACAACTCATAAAACAATCATTAATCCTGTATTTTAAAATATCACACTTTATTACATGTATTACTTAAACCAGTTTATAACATATATAGTAGACTTGTGCATGGCTAAAAAATTAGTTTTTTTCATTTTTCGGAAATTCGGAAATTCAAAAAATTCGGAAATTCAAAAAATTCGTAATTCGGAAATTAAAAAATTTGCAAATCCGAAATTCGGAAATTCGCGGTAATTTGGCAATTGCGGTAATTCAGAAATTTGCGGTAATTCGGCAATTGCGGTAATCCGGAAATTCGCGGTAATTCGGCAATTGCGGTAATTCGGAAATTCACAGTAATTCGGCAATTGCGGTAATTCGGAAATTCGGCAATCGGAGCAGACGAAAATCCGAAATTCGGAAATCTGGAAATTGGAAAAAACTAAGAATATTTGAAATAATAACTAATAACTATTAAATTAAACAGTGATATGGCTTCTCCCGGCTAATTTATACTTTTGTCACACAGTTTTAAGATGATTGTACATGCTACAATCATCTTAAAACTCTGTGTGAAAAGTATACATTAGCCGGGAGAAGCCATATCCCTGTTCTTGGAACATCTGCAAACTGTGTGTGAAAACTATGATATCACTGTTCTACAATTATCTTCTAACTGTGTGTGAAAACTATCCATTAAAGGGGAGAAGCCAGATCACTGTTCTAAGAACAGTGATATATCATGTTACTGTTCTTAGAACAGTGATATGACTTATCCCCGCTAATTGATCGTTTTCACACACAGTTTGCAGATGTTCTTAGAACAGTGATATGGCTTCTCCCCGCTACTTTATACTTTTCTCACACAGTTTTAAGATAGTCCACATCAATCTTCTATTAACATCTTGTCACTATAGTATCAAAAGTGTGTGTCAAACGTCTACAAGGTTCTTGTCCCTATACCGAAGAGGGCCGATTACATATGAAAAGTGTGTCTCAAAATTCTACTAACATCGTACATGTTAGTAGAATTTTGACACACTGTTTTCATATTTAATCGGCCCTCTTCGGTATAGTGACAAATTAAATTATCAATAATCAATAATAAAGTTTATAAGAATCAAAAAAGGTTAAAGGTCTAAAGGCTTAAAGCCTAAAAGCAGACGA
>BLSH010103051.1:33869-45122 GCA_018402905.1 Glandirana rugosa
GGGGGAAAGGAACTAAACTACCTTTTATTTGATGTTATTTTTAACGTGCTACAAACGAAGACACTTTTGTATCCCTGTACAAATTTAAAACACATCTTCATTTTAGAATCAACTTTCTTAGGCAAAACGATACACTAAGATCGTAATAAACCTTGTTTCGTTTCTACCGGCTAATGGTGGTTGCGGGATAGTTAAGGATTCGCCATCGGTAATAAAAAAAAATATTAATAAATTTACAAATCAAGAGATCGGGTCGGATAACCCGCACCTTTCCCTTTTTCGAGGTGGGTGACTTGTTTTCGGTAAATAACATATATAGACATCTATCTCCTATGATCATTCAAAATTGTCTCATCACATACTTTTAAGTAAAGGTGCTCTAGCCTGGTCAACTATCTTGTACAAAATAACTTTCACCGAAGGGTGCAAATGGCTTTTGTTCAGTGGGTGGAGCTTTTTCCCTTTCCACGCCCAATAGGCTGGGCTAGAGAACTAAACATTTAAATAATTATAAAAAAAAATAATGGCTACCGCTTAGGAATTGATAGGGCGTTGGTGGTAATCGGCCATCTTTGCTTTGTTCCAAATAATGCTAGAATCACATAGCAAAACGGATTCTTTCAACTAAGATTTTACTTCTACACAAAATTTAAACATGTCCCTATGTTTTCACAGAAGCAAACATCGTGCAATTTTTATTGTAGTTTATTTTCCATCAAATCAAGGAAAGGGGGGGTTTGAAAGCGAGCACATACTGTCATGCTCCAATGAACACATTCCTTAGGAGGGGGTCACAACTTCAAAGAGCACAAAGGATAGAGGTACTACAAACTCCAGCAGTATCTCTGTACACGATTACCTCTCTGAATCACTTACATTTTCCCATCTGTATACAACACATACTATCACGTTCTTACAAATAAACTTTCCCTAAAAAATTTTTGACAAAGAAAAAAAAAAAAAACTTCTATTTCTCTCATATCAGCTTACTTACAATGTACTCTTTCATAACTTAAAAAAAAACTTTCTTTTCCAGTGTTTAACTTACATAAACTTTCAAATATATAAACCAGTTACACTTATCATTACCCATTTATCATCTCACTTTCACTATAGAACGGAATGCATTTAACCTCTTAATAGATAAAAACACAGCCTATGTAACAACACAGAAAAACTCAGCATACTTCCAGATTGTCCACCCATGGGTTAACTAGACAGTAATTAATTTCACATACACAGACTAAGACATCTTACATATCTCGCCTATTCCGGGAAAAACATTATAGAACAACTTTAGCTCATTAAATTTTCTTGAGGGTTTTCTCTAGTAGTTGACCAGGCGTAATACTCTAATTATGTGTCCTTCTATCGGGACCAATATGATGAATCAGCAGCCCAGTAGTCTGGGTGATATTATTCATTCAGCTTCTGGGGTTCCTAATGACCACCCCAGATTCCTAATCCTATGTTTCTCCGCTTCCTCAAGTCCCTCTGGCTGTATGGGTTGGAGCGGGCACCTTATAAGTAGGTGTCCCTCCTCTCTTGCTACCTCTTCAATTCCTGTTATACTACTACCTTGTTCTGTTGCTACGGGGTAGTGTCAGTCTAAATATTAAAATGTCAGGAATGTCCTCTAACAGTGGCTTGAGACCAAGGACAGTCGGGACATGACATGTCAGTCGTAATGTAGACAGTTAACCCTATTATTCTAGAGAATGCTCACAGTGCTCGACTGCCACTCTAAGTTCCCTTAGGGTGCGTCTTCCATAAACGTGAGCTGGTCACCGGGTACTTCAGTCAAACTAACAGTACGGAGCGAGTTCGAATGGCACGTGACCACTTGCCACTCTCAACAAAGGATAGGACAGTCTACAGTATGTCACAGTTCAGTGTACAGGTATATAATCCCTATTCACATTGAAATCAGTGGCGTTTGTCCAGTCTTACCACCTGGACTTTATACCACACAAACAAATTATCTCATACTTCTACGCAACAGTGAAGAAAAGCAAAGTAGCAGGTTCACCCAAGACAGACTGACAATTATCAAAGTACACTATGTCTAACACAGTACTTTTCTGAGTCTCCCGGAGACTCTTTCCCATGAAATAGGCCACTACCCGGAGTGCGCGTAATTTCATATAATGGCTGCTTCCTAGAGCACGCTGCAGTTCCACAATATTAAGTCTCCCGGAGACTTATTATGGCCACTACCTGGAGTGCACCATAGTTCAGAGATCGGAACTAAGTCAGAGCCCGAGAACACCTGGATAGATAAACAAAATTGTGTATACCTTACCCGGGGTCAAGAAGGGATGACTTTCCGATCTTAATGGGACCTCCACTTGTTAGGAACTGCTATGATAACCCCCGGCTATCATCTCTCCGTCAGTCTGTCTTAAGCTTGGGCGCCCGGAGAGAAAGAATTTCACCCCCAAATAGAAATAGGTACATGCACACGGATGGTGAAATCAATCTCTGGTTTACTGGTATAAAAATGGGCGGTTTTATACATTTCATATGACAGGGGAAGAACAATACATTTCTCATACACATTTCTCATGTAGAGACATAACAACTGTCTTATTAGCAGTTGCTTATCTGTACATTGCGTTCTTTCTTCAAGGCTACACACTCTGTTCTTTCATACAACAAAAAGGATAACGGTTAGAATGTAATCACACAGATGGCACATTCTGCAAGATTGTACAGAATGTGATGTGTGCAGAAACAAAAGCCTTGTCAGCATAAACTATTAAAGCAACACTTACACAAACAAGATGGAGTAACTAAGGATAATAGGTTCCCTACCCTTTACATGTACCTTAGAATGTATGGTAAGATTTAGTACCCTCTAGCACCAGCACTTTAACAAATATGGTAGTCACATATCATCCCAAGTTTCTGAACAGCGCCACATCTACTACATCTATCTCTATGTCAGAAACTATCCTGTTGAGCCTCATTGAATACCGGCAAAGGTACTTGTGGCTACAGGACCTTTGTCATACAAAGTACAAATTATTGATGGTAGAATATTACGAAGGCACATTGGTCAGATAGGAGAAAGAAGTGGTGGAATTGTACCTGCTGCTGGCTCTAGTGGTACTGGGATTCCAGTGATGCCAGATCACGGTGAACCATTGGTTGATACAGGTGCTATTCCTCCAGGAAATGTTGTTGCCGGAATATTCATTCACTATTATCACACAACTCGGTGGGCTCAGTTTACAGTGCTCTGTGCCCCGAGCCCACCCTATTTTGAAGCCTATTAGAGCCTCTGGCTCTAGTCACATGCTTCAAAAATTACCCCCCATTGGAATTGATGCATCGGCGTCCTGCATGGGGGCTGGCTGCATGGATAGGGGGGCGGCACCCGTGCGCCCCTTATGGACAGGCCACATCTGGCCTGCAGTAAGGGGCACTGCTGCCTTTGACTGCTAGTCTCAGGATATTCAGAGGGAGATTAAGTAATGTCACTACTGAGCTGCTCACCACTTTCCTTGCTGGAGGCTCTGACATGAGGAAGCAAAATGCTGCCTTTACCAGGATGGCCACCTCCATACAGAAGCAAAGTGTAGAGTAATGTATGGTAGGTCAGTAAAGCAAAAAGATTAGCTGAAGAGAGACCACAGGCAACACTGATCATTAATTCTTTGCCCCTGTCTGCTTTTTTGGGCACACCTTCTAGAGTAAAGTTACTCTTCTGCCACTTCTACATCTACCAGCAACATTTGTATACAATGGTTGGTAAAAGGGGATTTTAAACACACTTCCAGCTGCTACAGCAGCCGTAATAGTATTTATAGCCTTTCTGGTGGAAGCGATTCAGGTTTCTGTAAAGTACCTGATCACTTCCACAGCCCACTGAGAGTGTTTCTCCACCATCCGACTGACTCCGCCATATATCCTGGGCTGCAGTGCCCCACCTGCAAATCCAGGAACAGCATGGACATCAGTTCGCTGATCTACTCTCCAGAGAATGAACACAGAAGCAAAGTGTATTACGTTACTGCCAGGCTCGGTTGTCACTTTCCCTTGTCTGTGCTCTATTTGGATCTAATAGACCCCTGATGTCTCATTAAAGAGAACATGTCTTTATAATTCACCAATGCCTGGGACCCAGCAGGTCCGCGTTCTTGTAGAAGTCAAACATTATGGCGGTACCCTAGCTAAGAAATGACCCATACACTGTGTGCAGTGGTAGAATATACAGAGTTCCTCTGTGAAGTGTTGTGTCCCATGGCTCTACACACCTCACTGTCAAGTGTTTGGATTAAGGAGGGATACCACTGAGTCCACTCCACTAGTCTAGCTCAGCCACCTCACTCTCAGTGACAGAATGGGGTCCCGCCAATCACTAGCACAGACCCCATGGCGAGACCATGCGGTCTCCTTGGAGGAACCAACTGTTAGGGAGGGAGCCAGATCACCAACCCCCTCTCTATTGGAGGACCTGTCACCTTCGCCATGTACTACACTTCATGACCATCTGCTTTACACTAGTTACTGGTTACCCATAGCAACTGCATTCCTCCTCCAACTTGTCTTGCAGAGTTAACTCTTTGTAGTGGCCAAGCTTCATACCCCACGTGTGCTTTACTGACCCTGTTCTTTCATATGCCAGAAACCATCATGCACCCCTTTGAATGAGTTCAGGCCAGGCTTGAAACAGTTTGACAACCTTACTGTAACTCTTCATGGAAAAACAAATAACAGGCACAACATAGTCCAGACCCTAAACTAATGGAGGTGGCTGCCCAGGCATACCTTTACAGGTGTTATTCCATGACTGGTGTTCTCCAACAACTGGTATTGTCCACTGGAACTTGAGTATCTCATGGGGTTACGTGCTGGTTCCCAAACTCCTGAGGTCCATGTACTTAGCCAAAGGCCAGTTATTTAAGATATGCAACAGACTTAACCACTTGCAGACCGCCAACCGCAGGTTGATGGCGACAAGGTGGTTCGAAATTGCAAAGCGCTGTAATACAACGGCGGCTGCGAGATCGGGCACTGTGAGCGCGCGCCGCCGGAGGTGCGAATGCGCGCTCACTGTGTCCGGGGGGGGCTATGGAGTGGGTGCGGCGGACTCGATCTCCGCCGGCTACCCGCGATGCCCCCCCCGGAGTGAAAGAAAGGAGGTCCGTGTAAGTAAACACGGATCTCTGTTCTGTGAGGGGGGAAGGGCTGTGATCACAGCCTTCCTCTACATGGAAGCTGTGATCACTCCCCTTCCCCTGCTAGGGGAACCCACACACAGTTAGAACACGCCCAGGGAACACAGTTAACCCTTAGAGCGCCCCCCCCGGTTAACCCCTTCACTGCCAATGGCATTTACATAGTAATCAGTGCATTTTTATAGCACTGATCGCTGTATAAATGCCAATGGTCCCAAAAAAGTGTCAAAATGGTCTGACATGTCCGCCCCAATATTGCAGTACCGCTAAAAATTGCAGATCACCGCCATTACTAGTAAAAAAAAAAAAATTATAAAAACCCCAAAAATTAATTCTCATCATCCGTAAACGCGGCAACTTTTGCGCAAACCAATCAATAAATGCCGATTGCGATTTTTTTTATCACAAATATGAGGAAGAATATAAAATCGGCCAAAACTGTTGAAAAAAAAGTTTTTTTTATATATTTTTTTTGGATTTGTATTTTAGCAAAAAGTAAGAAATTTGTTTTTTTTTGCAAAATTGTTGCTCTTCTTTTGTTTATATCGGTGATCAGAAATGACGCAGCGGTGATCAAATACCACCAAAAGAAAGCTCCATTTGTGGGAAAAAAAAGGATGCAAATTCCATTTGGGTACAACGCTGCACGTCCGCGCAATTGTCAGTTAAAGTGACGCAGCGCCGAATCGCAAAAAGTGCTCTGGTCTTAAAGTGTGAAATCCTTCCGGGTCTGAAGTGGTTAAAGTGGATTGAAACCCGATTCATGACATTTGAATCTATCTGCAGTGTTTTATTATCTCACTTCAAAGCATTGTGTCCCGTAGCTCTGTCCTGCTCAGTCCCTCTGTTATCAGCCTGATAACATTTGACAAGCTCTCCGAGACCGGAGATAGACTTGTGTGTCAAAGGAGGTTACTATAAATAGATTAGCACACTGCTGCACAATTCACAGGCAACCTCTGCATGTGTGCGAAGGGGGTGTGTGCCTTTCCTCCAATCAGCTGTCTCACAGTGTCTAGCAATACTCCACTCCTACAGGGGAATGAGGAAGTGAAAATTCTAACAGAATGTGCACTTTCTAAACAGTATATAAATGTGAAGACAGTATATATACATGTAAAACTTATGTAGGGAGATTTGTTTCATCTCTGTGTATCATCTGAGGCTGTTCACTTCACTTGGTATATGTCAGGGTTTACATCCACTTTAAGACCCCTTTCACACCAAGGCGTTTTTGCACAAAAATTAGCACATAAAAAGCGCATCAAAAACACTCCCCATGCATCTCAATGGATGCTTTCACACCGAGGCGTCGCGCTTGCTAGGCGTTGCTAAAAGTCCTGCAAGCAGCATCTTTTCAGCTTGTTTTGTGCTCTCAAAATAACGCCTCAAAAACACCCATGTCCATTGAAAATAGTGGTTAAGCGCTTGAAAAACGCTTGAAAAGCCCATGAAATGTCCGCTGAGGCTGTGGGAAAGGTCACATGATCGAAACGCAAACGCTTAAAAAGCGCTTGAAAAACACTTCAAAAGCGCTTCAAAAGCGCGGCAAAAACGCACACTAAAATCATGGCGTTTTACAGAATTTTACAGGCTTTTTTCCAACGCCTTGGTGTGAAAGGAGCCTAAGGCTCCTTTCACATTAAAGTGGTAGCCGCAGTCGTGGTAAAACCCCGCTAGTTTTAGCGGAGCTTTACCAGCAATAGGGCTCCGCTATGTGGGTTGGAGCGCTGCGCTTTTAACCCCCACAAGGGGTTAAAAAGGGGTTAAAAGTGCTGGCGCTCATCGCTACCGAGGCGGTGTGCAGCCGCTTCAGAAGCGCTTGCCATTCATTTCAATGGCAGGGGCGGTAGAGGAGCGGTATATTACCGCTCCCCTCACCGCCCCAAAGATGCTGCTTGCAGGACTTTTTGTAACGTCCTGCTAGCGCACCGGCCCAGTGTGAAAGCACTCAGGGCTTTCACATTGGGGTGGATTGGGGGGGACTTTTGAGGCACTTTACAGACGCTATTTTTAGCTAAATAGCGTCTGTAAAATGCTTCAGTGTGAAAGCAGCCTAAGTGTAATTGCTAAGGAAGCAGACCATTTTGTATCATCGTCAGACAAGTTGGGTAAAGAAAATTTGAGGAGCCTAATGGTTTAAATAAATCCGTTTTTAAAGTTTCATAGTCTTTTAAAACACTTCCTTTTACGATTGATTTTTTTTAACATATACAAATAATGGAGATTTTTGTTATTTTTTTGCCAAAAGTGGCTTTTATAGATACCTATATTAGGACATTTTAGGATACCTTGCTACATTACCTTCAGTAAATGGAGTAAATTGTCAGGCGGGGCGGAGTAATGTGTGATGCTGAGCAGTGGTATCATGGCTATGAGGAACGAGATGGGGTTGAAGGAGGAATGGTGTATAATAGGGATATGGAGGGGTTGATCTTAAATTGGACACCATAGGTCCCATTCCTCACAAATCATTCAACTCACTAATGAAAGAAAGAAGAACTAGGAAGTGAAAGGAAGTTTTCCAGACTAGGGTACACAGTTTAATACAGTGGAATAATTCACAGACAGCTTTCCTGGTAGACAAATCCCAGTTCTGTCCGGTCTGTTTTTAATATCTCCTTAATCTGTGTTTGGATGTAATCATTAGAATAATTCAGTGGGAAGAGACCTCAGCACCCTGAGTGGAATGTCACCTTCTCTTGACCCTCTTTGTGAATGGACCGAATGCCAAAGCTCACACAGCACATTCAGACCCGAATGTTTGCATTATCAGTTGGAAGAACCAAGACTACTTGAGAAACACATCAATTTAACAGCTCTGGTCATGCATCTGTTTTCACACAGTAAAACATCAACTTGGCCTTTCACAGCTTCAAAGAGACATGCTGACAAAACAGAAGGCCAAGAACCAGCCCAGTGGGAGGACCTACTAGGTGTTGATAGAAAGGATCAGGCTGTAAATTACACATGGATTCATAATATTATCTTGTGACTGTTCTTGTACAAAGGCCATATTCAAACACTACATTATAAAACAGCTCCCCAAAAAATAATTTCAAGGGTGAAATTTTAGGTTTTAATGACCTAAGGCACTGAAAGTGAGCATCTATTATACTATTGACCACCTCCTATAAAAGTGTCAGATGGATGAATATATATGAGTGCTTTTAGAAGAATCTTGTTTTCTTTGCATTCCATTCTGTCAAAATTAATTTGGCCTACAATATGGTCCCAGGTTGCTCCACCTAGTTCGAGCGTATTCAACAAATAGGCCACTTGCAGATTGAAAGTCCAGTGCTAGACAGAGGTTCATGCAGGCAACTAAGGGTGCTTTGCAGCTACTAGTTTACACTTCTGCAGGAAAGGGTCATTATAAGACTGGCCAAACACAAGTGACAACATTGTATGGATGTCCAATTTAGGATATATGCTTACTCACATATCAGCAGTTCTTCTCCACTTTAGAAACTAGGCAGTATAGGCAATATTTTGTTTTGATGCTTGGTGCTCCTATGAGGAACAAATACATTTCATTATGTCCATGTAGAAATATTTTTTAAATCTTTGGGGTCCGTGCTCAAGACTGTGATCTTCTACTGGAGAAATTCCAAGCTTTTCGTGCTTCTGCAATCAAACACTCTTTCCTTGGAAAATAATTTTAGCTTGCATGAGATCTTCAGAGATATACTGTGGTCATTGACATTAGCAAAAGATGATATAATGCATTTCTGAGTTACTGACTGGTTCACTGTGCTGTAAATCCTTTCTGGTCGGTTGTGTGCAGCTGCGTACTTGGTTTTCAAAGCTGAGCTCATTGTGAGCCAGGGATCACAATCTCAACATCATCCTGTCATCTAGTTTCTTAGAAGAAAAGGTAATTTATTGTATGTGACAACCATGTTCAATTAAGTTCTGCATTCCAGAATTTGCATATTATTTACCTTGGGTTAAAGGAAAATGTAAAAATAATCATACCAGTAAATTTATCTTTGACTTTTGCTAATGCATTTTACTTCACACATCAGACTGGAGTTTCCTTTCCAGTAAATGGGTGGTAGGTTTTTAGTGTTGCGGGTTCATTGCTTGAGATCCGCATGAGAGACCTGTACTTCTTGTCTGATCTTGTGTGGTCTGTCCTTCTCAGAATTTGTGAGAAGTCAGGTAAATACACGAGGACAGAAGAAGTTTATTGGAGGAGATTAGTGCTTAGTAGAGAGGGATTTATCTTTCCGTTTAATACTTTTGCAAAAACAAACTAATATACACAAAATAACTACTGCCGATCAGCAAAACCAGGCTGGACAGAGTCCAGGCCTCATTCAAAGCAGATGTGGACCAAAAGATGGGAACTGGTGAAGTCTGAGCTGAGAAATGGAGGCAGAAGGTCACCAATAATTATTCATCTGATTAGTTGGGAGTCTGTTTCTTGTCCAGATGAAAGAGTTATTGGAAGATGTCCAAGTCGAAGAGGATCATAGATCATATTTTACTGCATCTTTTGGGTCAATTAATTATTTTCTTGTTTAATTACCCTAAAATATAACATTTGGCTCCTACTGGAATTTTACATCATGTAGAAAAAAGGCACAATGTAAAGAACATAGGGATATAAATTTACTCAAGAGCTAAAGTCCATGTTAACAGCAGCTCTAGGAAAATCGATACATACACAGTGACAACAGACATAAGTTGGTGGTCAAAAGATGTGACTTTGTCACGATTGTTCTGTAGAACAATTGAACTCGAAATTGTGAATGTTTATGCCCTTTGCAGACACCACTAGCTACAACCTTCCTCTTCTGTGGGGTCACTAAGCTTACTCTTTGTGCTTTGGGTTTCCTATCACACGTATTAAAGGTTTACCTGTAAAGCACAGATTGTATGCATATATTATTATTATTATACAGGATTTATATAGCGCCGACAGTTTGCGCAGCGCTTTACAATATTAGGGGAGACAGTACAATTACAATACAATTCAATACAGGAGGAATCAGAGGGCCCTGCTCATTAGAGCTTACAATCTAAGAGGGAGGGTTGAATGATACGAAAGGGCAGTAAACTGCGGGGGATGAGCTGATTGAGAAAATAAGGAGTGTAGTTGTTAGGTGGTGGCAGGATAGGCCTCCCTGAAGAGAAAAGTTTTCAGGGATCGCTTGAAGGTGGATATATTTGGGGACATTCTGACCGATTGGGGTAGGGAGTTTCAGAGGATGGGAGAGGCTCGATAAAAACACAAATATAAAACATCAGTTTAACCACTTCAGCCCCGGAAGGATTTCCAGCTTTAGGACCGGAGCACTTTTTTCAATTTGGCACTGCGCCACTTCAAATGGTAATTGCGCGGTCATGCAATGCAGTACCCAAACAAAATTTGCGTCTTTTTTTTTTACCACAAATAGAGCTTTCTCTTGGTGGTATTTGTTCACCACTGCGCTTTTTAATTTTTGCGATATAAACAAAAAAGGAACAGAAATTTTGAAAAAAAATGATATTTTCAACTTTATGTTATTACAAAAATACAATAAACTAAATTTTAGTCATAAATTTTTGCCAAAATGCATTCAGCCACATGTCTCGGGTGAAAAAAGAGCCAATTAGTGTATATTCATTGCTTTGCGCAAAAGTTATAGCGTCTACAAACTAGGGTACATTTTCTGGAATTTCCGCAGCTTTTATTTTATGACTGCCTATCTCATTTCTTGAGGTGCTAAAATGGAGGGGCAGTACAAAACCCCCCCAAATGACCTCATTTTGGAAAGTAGACACGCCAAGGAATTTGCTGAGAGGCATGTTAAGGACAGTGAATATTTTATTTTTTTGTCATAAGTGATTGAAAAATGACCAAAAAAAAAAAAAATTACACAAAGTTGTTACTGAAATGATATATTGCTCACATATGCCATGGGTATATGTGGTATTACACCCCAAAATACATTCTGCTGCTTCTCCTGAGTACAGGGATACCCCATGTGTGAGACTTATTGGGAGCCTATCGGCGTACGGGACCCCGAAAACCAATCACCTCCTTCAGGATTTCTAAGGGCAAAAATGTATGCCTTCACCC
>BLSH010103051.1:144357-158157 GCA_018402905.1 Glandirana rugosa
CTTAGAGATTCTCTACATTCTGTTACTATCCGTTGTGTCGGACGTTCGTAGACGAGTTTTGATTGTAACACACCTGACTAGGTAATTAACATGACTATACTCTCCACTGACTCGACTCTCTCAGACTTCCGTTTGTCCAACACGACACCAGAGAAGAATCTTTCACATACGAACATAGTAACCACGTAGGAAATTATTTTCGAATAAACATTTTATATCTAATAATTTACATTTTATGTCTGATACGACATATACACATCACCCTCTTTTACGATTAATAACATCTTTTACAACATTATGTACCATTGTAATTGGTGAAGTTATGGCCCGTGAATCTTGTGAAGGGCGGGTCTTACAACGTCGCACGACCGCGCAATTCTCATTCAAATCGCAACAGCACTGAAAGCTGAAAATTGGTCTGGGCGGGAAGTGTTCTAAGTGCCCGGTATTGAAGTGGTTAATGTTACCATGTATTACAACATTTTCTACAATAATTAGCATTTTCTCCCACTACACATATACAGCATAGTCTGTATTTTACATTTAATAATCTATATTTTACAAATAAGCTTTTATTAAAGGATGCACCAATGATACAAGCATACACTTTCTAAGAAGAGACCACAGCACAACCTGTTTGCCTTCAGACTCTCTCAGCTCAGTCACCTCTCATATCAGTACAATTAATGGATCAGTCCACACAATGTTAGTTTTGAGCAGATGCTTGCAGGCTGTGTTGCCTATCATTGTCTTACATCTCTTAGAGATTCTAGAGTAGGGGTCTCCACATCTGAATTTCCAGCTTGCCCACCTACCACTGGCAATACAAATATCAAACCTTGGTTTCATCGTCCGTTTTCATTTAAGAAGTTCCACAGGAGAAAAAGAATCTGAACTCCTCTAGAAAAAGCTAATGGAAATATACATTTTGGGTGTACTAATGTTTATGACAAACAAAGGTCATGTTAATCAAATTACTTGTTAAAACCGTAGGTTCACTTTTACTTCTGCACCCCCCCCCCCCCCAAAAAAAAGTGCTTAAAGTGGGTGTAAACTTAATTCATGAAATTTGAGCTGGGCATATCTGTCTGTAGTGTTTTGTTATCTCTCTTCAAATAGCTGTCACTCGTTTTGGTAGTCAGGACATAGAAATTAGAGTCGAGGGAGGTTGCTAAAAATAGATTAGCAGGCTGCTAAACAAAACACAGCATGTGTGGGAAGGGGGTGTGTGCCTTTCCTCAGATCAGCTTTCGCACAGTCTCTCACAGTGTCCAGGAATCAACTCCACCTACATAGGAAGGAGGGAGTGGAAAATCTAACAGAATGTGCACTTTCTAAACAGTATATCAAAGGGAAGACAGAAGATATACATGTAAGAATTGTATAGGGAGGTTTGTGTCATCTCTGTGTATCATCTGAGGCTGTTCACTTCACTGGATATGTGGAGGGTTTACATGCACTTTACAAGGGGAGCCTGAGGGGGCCATGCCCCCCACCCCCAATTTTACTGTGTGGCTGCCCCCTTCTACCCTCCCAAGTATAACTCCTATAATAAATATGCGGCGCTGAAAAAATATTTACAGTGCTACATGGTGCAAACAATTGATAAATATAGTTCATAAAATGTCCCAGTAATGAAGTGATGATCACCGGAATCTTCAAGGATAAATATCTAGGGATAGAGTGCTCACTCACCAGCTCACAATGCTGTCTCAATTAAGAGAACAGCTAAAGTGCTTGAATGAATCCACTGCAACAAACAGGGTCATAGCGATGTCTCCTTGTTCACGATTCCTCCCATATTGCACAAATGAAAAATAATAAAACAACATAGTGCAGTAGGTCTATACATTAAAAGATGTGAGTGCACATAGACAATACATGGATCTCCCGTTCAGGTGAAACAGTGGCTTCCAGTGATATGGTACCACCACATATAATGCGCGCTCACTAGAAATATACTTGAATAGTGCCTACAAGGATGCAGCCAGTTGAGTGGATCCTGATGATAGGTCTCCAGTTCAGCATTCAGGGCATCCCCTGGAACTCCAAAGGCATATGGGAACAGACAGCCATCATAACACCAAGAATCTAAGGGAATAGGGGGCTGTGGGATTTTAATGGTACCGCCATAAGCTCACAGAGTCAAAATTCTTAAAAGCGAGATATTATTTTTATACAAAAACATATAGACATTTAAAACTCATAAATGTGTACAAAATGTTCCCAAGGGGGTATAGTTGGTTCATGCCCTCACAGTATGTAGACCTGTGCTTCTCAACATGTTTCAAGGTATGACCGCTTCTTCAGGAGAGTGCACACGTTATTTGAGCCATGTATTGTAAGGCTAGATCACAACAACCAGGCGCTATGGCTAAAGATGTTCCCCCGGGTGAGCATGGAAGGGTACATTTGATACTAGAGATTCCCACAGGCTGCTCAGACCAGTGGGAAAATACCAAATATGACACGGCGGTGGGAATGGAGGCAGATGGTTATGTCGCGTATGTGAGGAATGCGCCCTTATAAGACAGTCACATCGAACCAGTATAAAGGCCCATATAAATATGAAAGAAAGGGAGATGATGCCAAAAAAGGCTTGTGCTCTCATGCAGCTGAAGATTTTATGTGCATCATATCTGTATATTAGCTGGTAAGGAGATAATCCTATTTATAGGTAAAGAAGAGCGCCCTCTTGCAATCACCATTTAGGTGTAAAGGTACCGCTTCGATCGTGTATGAAGGCCACCTGCATCCACCACTGTAAAGGTAGCTTTACCTGTTTAAAAAACAAATTTACTGAGCCATATATATAACACCAAGAATGTTGCCCAGATAAAACAAAAATGGGGCAACATAGTGTAATCCGTACAAAAATGTATTAAAATAATACAAATGCCAGCCTTAGAAATGTAAAATGGTGACTTACATTTAGGACACCGCCATAAGCTCACAGGCAGTGGCAGTGCTATGTCACATGTAAATGCAGTGTCTGACGCGTTTCAAGTGATAGCTCATTTTCAAAGAGTCCTACACTGTTATTAGTAGGGGTGAGCATCTTCACTGGCCTCACGATTTGATTTGATTACGATTATCAGGTCAACGATTCGATTCCACGATGCATCACGATTAGGATACAGGGGTGTCAGTGGGGTGTCAGTGGGTGGGTGTGGGGTGTCTTATTTCTTCCCAATTGTCAGACCTGTCAGTGACAAGTCGCTCCGACTTGGAACAGTTCCAATTTGCATGGAGGCGACTTGAGTCGCCTGACAAGTCTCCTATTTGTGAAACGCCCGGATGTCTTGTCAGACCTATCATTGAAACCCCAAATTACATTTTTAATTAGTAGATTAGTACAGTTATCCTTCATGCAGCAGAGTTATGTAGCAACCTACCATGGTGTCTCTCTCGGCACTCGTTACCGCCCAGCCCTCCTCTCTCCTCTCCGGCAGACTCAGCAGTGGATTCCTCAGCCCCGCCCGTCTCTCTTCTGATTTGTCAGCTACAGTCAGCGGGCGGGGCTGAGGAATCCACCGCTGACCTCTGCCGGAGAGGAGAGAGGCGGGCAGCGGGCTGGGCGGTAACGAGCGAGACACCACAGTATGTTGCTACATAACTCTGCTGCATGAAGGATAACTGGACTAATCTACTAATTAAAAATGTCATTTGGGGTGTCAGTGACAGGTCTGACAAGACATTCGGGCGTTTCACAAATAGGAGACTTGTCAGGTGACTTGAGTTGCCTGACAAGTCGCCTCCATGCAAATTGGAACTGTTCCAAGTCGGAGCGACTCAAGACGCTCCGACTTAGAAAAAGGTTCCTGTACGACTTGGGGGTGACTTGAATTGCCTTCTATTACAGAAGTCATTTGCAAGTCGCGTTGTGCCGAGGTCGCCCACAAGTCGGATGACGTCACCCATAATCGATTATGGCCAGTTGCTGCATCGATGCCGCATCGCGGACGTCCGAATCGCGATGCATCGATTAATTTCAGCACCCCTAGTTATTATATATGTCCCGTTTTATATACTGTACCTTAGAGCAGTAATCTATTACAGCTGGGGGTGTGTGACACCGTACACAGTGCATATGAACGCACTTCCTGGTTTGGCGCCATTTTCCCAGTGACATGACGTCATTTCCGGTTTAGGCGCCATTTTTCCAGTGATTCTGATGTCAATACAAATTAATCTAAACATAACTGGGAAATTTAGAAATGCAGACATATATTGTCTAAATTCAATGAAACGAATCTCATAATAACAAGTATGGATTATTAATATTAGACAGTGACTCCAAGGGACAGTGTTTTTACATAATCTAATCAAACTGTAATTCTCCTATGTTAAAAAAAATATATATTGTAAAACAAATGCAAGACGCAGAAGGTCAAAAAACTGACAATCAGATCCGAGAGTACCAATATATGCCACTAAATATAAATGATAATATCTATAGTAACAATATATAAACCCTCAATAGTTGTCCGGAAAACTGCTATCCAAAAAACAATTAATATCCCAGTCAGCGTTATGTTCATAAGGGAAATAGGATCTGAGTTCGTATAACCAGAACATTTCCCTTCTGGAGATTTCTCTTATTTGATTCACACCTCTCCAGTGAGGTTGTAGTTTCCAAATACGTTTTAGAGCCCTGGGGCCCTACCATTTGGGATGGTAGTACAGAATCGTTGGAACACCCTTAACAGTAATGATCGGAATATCCAACTAACTTTCTCTACTAGTCTCATCCAAATCAATTTTTTAGATCTATCTATTATGGTAAAAGAGTGGGAGTTATGCACGAAAACCTATTTTAAAGCCACGGATTTGAATAGCTACATTCCCACCACAAGTTGCCACCAGGGCCGGAGGTGGCTGTGTGCTTAGCTTACTGCTCTGCTCCTGAGTTCCGGACTCCCGTGGTGGGTGTAGACTGGACTGGAGTCACTGTCTCTGGAGAGCAGCCTGAGCCGTGAGCCTCGTGAGTGACAAGTCAGAGTCAGTCAGTGAGATAGTAAGCTTAGCCAGTTAGGCTACTACTTAGCCTGCTAGGCTAGGAGTCCCAGTGGCCGACGTAGGATGATCTCTTGGAGACTCCAAGTTGTTGGAGTTGTTGCCTGGCCTGCTGGATACTACAGAGACTCTCAAAGTGAGTGGACACACACATGGCTGGCCTGGGTGCGCTGCTGGTGGCTGCAGTACACTGTTACAGGACATGCACCACACACCAGGAGTTGACTTGACCCCAGGCTAGGAAACAGGAGCAGCAACATCACCCAGCCTCACAGGACTGGAGGAGGCTGTCTGTGCAAGGAGGAGGTGGAGAGGACCTGTCCTGCTGAGCTCTGAGCATGAGCTTGAAGTTGCAGCTGCTGGTTCGGCCAATAGCAAGCTGAGGTAAAAAACCTTGACACCCCCACATGACCATCCCATTGATCTCACCCGATTTCCCCCCCCCGAGCACCTTATTTACTCTGCCCATGGCTTGTGAATCCTGCTGGGAGCTGACCATGGACCTGTGGGCCCTGCTGGCCAGACACCTGTGGGTGCTGCTGGCCATGGCCTACAGGCTAGTGGCCAGCAGTACCCACAGGCCATGGCCAGCTCCCAGCAGGACCCGTAGGCTATTGTCCACTCCCAGCAGGACCCACAGGTCAGTGGCCAGCAGGACCCACAGGTCCACAGCCAGCTTGTCTGTGGGTCATGCTGAGAGCTGGCCATGGACCTGTGGGTCCTGCTGGCCACTGACCTATGGGGCCTGCTGGCCACTAACCTTGGGTGACCAGAAGTCCCCAGTTTCCAGAAAACAGTCCCCAGACTGTGGACACTGTCCCCGGAACAAGTCTAACCCTGCACGCTGGGGCAGAGGGGGCCCCCAGGGCCGACCCTACCATGAGTCCCACTGTGCTGCCTCAGAGGGGAAGGGGGCAAACGCTGCCAGATTACACAGATCTCCCACTTCCACTGCATGGTCGCTGTGTGCAGTCTATCATAGGAGCCCGTCCAAGAGGCGGGACTTTGTATGACAGCGGCCGCCGGGTAAGTGAGAGATCCCCACTCTGCGTAATCCAGCGGCGCTCTGTACCGGTAAGGCTGCATTGATGGGCATTGGTAAGGGTGCATTGATGGGCACTGATGAGGCTGAGCTGATTGGCACTGATCAGGCTGCATGGATGGGCACTTATGCATTTGATGCCCATTGTCAGAAATATTTCATGTTTATGCTTTTGATGCGCATTGTCAGGAATATTTCATGTCAGACAGAAACGTTGACGCTCAAGTGTGTTGTATATTGCACAAATAAAACAAAGGTGAATTTGTAACAAGACCAAAACAAAAAATGTTTTTAATACTCATTTAAGATAGTGGGTGAAGTCATATCTTTTATATCCCTATAGTGAATTGTATATTCAGGACCCAATGGTTATTGGCAAACTTTTTCCAGCTTCCATACACTATATATTTATTTTTTTCTTTTTAGCATGTAAACACTCCAATTCATATATGCTTGTAAAAACCCACGGATGCATAGGCTAAAATAGAGTTGCTTTTCAAGGCTGGAAAAAAAATGTTAAACGCTTGTATAAGCAGCATTTTCATGCCCAGTGTGCATGAGGCCTTATTTCTTCTGTACATCTGTACATGATTGCATATTCTGTTACAATTTAAGTATCTTCCATCTGTGAACACATCCCATGAAGCACAACAGAATGGATGTGTTTTTGTTTTTTTTAACATCAGTGTCATTCATTATTTTTTTTTTTTTTTTTTTTTTTTTCTTTCCTCTATGGAGCAAAAAAATGAGCTAACGAATCCAGGTTAGGTCTATTGACAGTCGGCTATAAAGGGGCGGCATCTGAATAAATGTTTAGGTTTAGAAAACTATGAGGATGCAGATTTTTTTTTTTTTTATTAGAATGATTAATGTGTACGGGGCTTTAGTGAATGAAGAAGTAGGGCTTGCATAGTTGTAGGCTAGGATATTTAAAGTGGTTTTCTAAAGGCTTAAAGTAGAACCATGGGCAAAACTTTTATTTTCATTTTGGATAGAGTATGGGAGGGTTATAACTGCTGTCAGATTTTTCTACAGTATATTTTTTTTTTTCTTGCCATCTCTGTCCCATTGCGGGGATTTCCCTTGACTTCCTGTCCCATAGCCAAACAGGTAGTGAGAAGATATCTGCAAATTAAAGGAATTTTTTGGGAACCCCCAGCCCACCAGAAATAGTGTCCCCATTGCACGGTTTCCCCTTTATTACTTTTCTGGGGACAACCCAAAATTTGGTTTTCTTTTTACTTTCACTTTCAATGATAATGGTAAACAGGACCAGCAGAGGGGGTGAATCTCCTTAACTGGGGCACAGACTGCAATAAAACTGACAGGGGCTCTAATCCCTCTCCACTTTCCCCCATATACTTGCCTTAGCCAGAGCAGTGCCTCTTTCTGTTCTCTCTCTCTCTGTCTATGGATGCAGGCAGCGTGGCTTGGGATCGAGCCCGCGCGGGTGACCCCATAGGAAGCGCCTTCCTTTGGGGGCACTTGCCAAAGAAGAGGCAAGAGCTCCGGCAGGGGACCAGAAGAGGAGGATTGGAGCAAGTAAGCATAGCATGTTTTTTATTTAAAAAAAAAAAAAATTAGAATCTGGCTTACTCCACACTAAACATTGCATTGTATGATGTCTTTTTTTGGGGAGGGGTTAACTGCCTCACCCTAAGCTGTTTAGTTGACCTAGCACCTACAAGATAAAATGCTCCCTGCTGGTACTGCACTGCAGCCCATATGTTTGGATGGGGTAAAAACGTTGAAGTAGAAAACCTGCTGAGATTATGGAGGTTCTCATTGTAGCCTCTACTTCTGAAAGTACTTGTTGCCCTCATGTTGTGCTGTTCCAATAGAATAGGCAGAGACCCAGAACAAATCAGGAGAGCCGTTGCTATTGTTGCCATTCCAGTCTATCTTATTTTTTTTTTTTTTCTAGAGACAGCCAGAAAAAAAGTATTTTTAGAGGGAGGCCAGCAATAGCAGTTTCTACATTTTCTCAGTACAGGATTCCTTTTGAAAGTGTAAGTACGGTAGGAGTAAGTTTTTATTATGGAGCTCTAATGGAGAACGTCAGTGCTTGTTACACAATGCCTTCTCCTCAGATCCGGGATCTAGTTTCAGAGATATCGCTTATCCTGTCTGTACGGTTAGGGATCGGTGTCACATTTGATTTGCTTGATTGATTATGGCTCGGGGGGGAATGTCTGATGAACAATTGAAAAGTTTTCTTTACAAGAGAATTTACTATTGTAATGTTCTTGCTTTACTCAAATTACAGGGTAATTCTTCCTCTGTTTAGAAACTAAACATACAAATTAATGACTTTTTTCTTTTTTTTCTGTTTTATTCTTAGTTTTGGATTAGAGGCTCCATTAGGGAGATTTTTTTTTCTTGGTTTCTGTCCCAGTGAGAACATAGCAAGAGATATTCCTTAATGGGGTCGTAGACGGGAATAAAAATCCAAGAGAGGTTTTACCCCCCCCCCCACTCTACTAAACCAGAGGGCATTTTTATTTCTGGCTGTACTGCTGTTGGAGTCCATGTAGAGTCTGACCAAATATTCTGGGTCAGAGGTTCAAAGTATTGAAGCTGTTGGGTCAGCATGATAGCCTGGCAATCAAACTAGCTTTTTTGGGAGACGGCAGTGTTGGAGGCCCACATGTTTCTCACACTACAGGTTCCCTTGAATAAGTGTGCACAGATTGCAAATAAGCATTATACAGAAAAAATACTTCTTTGTTGGGTAATGCAGTGTTCCTCAACTTTTTTTTTCAATCAAAAATGAAAAACTTTACATAAGGGAGCAGCGTCCACACATGGAGGTCACACCACACATGGGCACCCAACATTAGAGGTGATTTATTCTTTGAAAGCAAAATACGTCTTTGCACACTGGTACTGACTAGTATCCCAGCTCTCTCTTCTCCCTCATTTTCTCCCCCCTCGCTCAGCTAATATGACCCCAGTGCTGATGGAGAGGGGAGGGGCAAACAAGGGCGCTGTGCCTGTGGCCAGTGTCCTCAACTCCTTATAGTGGAACCTTAGGCTTCAAAATTAAAATGTGTGGACAGGTAGGATTTTTAATGCAGAAGAGACCTGCTTTGTCCACTCCTGTACAGAAAGCTGCACAACTGCAGCTCACTGCCCAAAATTCGGCAATGCTGAATTTGCCGGGAAATCCCACACATGTGCAGGAGTGACGTCATCTCAGCCTGGCCAATGACCGTGGCTGGAAACCGGCAGGCAGTGAGTTGCGGGGATGGCGCATCACTGGATTCAAAGTGAGTATAGTTTTGCTTTAACAACCATTGATGTCATTGGTTGTTAGGACATTGGTCATTGGCCTGCACAGTGCCTAAGGTTTTTATCCAATAGAAACCTGTGGCTTTGTGTAACAAACAGGCAGGCTTGATTCACCCGTGCTGGCTTGTATGCAGTTTTTGAGCAACTTGGGGTCATTTTTTAAGAATTTTGCCAAGGCACCCCTGAAGAACCCAGATGGTAGAAGTGCTACATGTATTGAGCGTAAATAAAACTGTGTGTACTTTTGCAAGGATTGCATGTATTTAACTGAAATTGATAATGACTAATGTGCCCAGGGGCTTTGGAAGAGTTTTGGGCAAGTTTTCTACCAATTAATAAAATCTCAAATCATGCCAGCTCAGCTAGAGCTAATCTCAGCTTCTGGAAGTAACCTATTTATGCCAGTTTAGTGTTTAAAATAGACGTCGGATTTCCAAAAATATTTATACTCGCCTAGGTGGATGCTGCATCTGTCCCCCACTGCTTCTAAGACCAAGAGCTAAGCAATCAAAGACAGCTGATCGCTCAGTGCTCGGTCTGTGACTGTCAATCACCAGCTCTCTGCTCTGCCCCTCCAGCACTCACTGGAGTGCTGGGCTGTGGAGGGGGTGGGAGCTGGTGGCTCAGTCTCTCAGTGGCTTTCAGAGAGGCTGAGCCACCGGCCGGTCCTGGCATCTGCGTGGATCCCAACATTTTAAGCCTGGACTGGCTGAGTGTTGTCAGCTGACTGCAGACTTTAGCCTGCTTTCAGCTGAAAACAGGTTACAGGAGTGCAGAACAAAGTGCACTCCTGTGACCCACAGGCTTTGAGCCTACTTTTCCTTTAAGCGGGGCAGTTTTTCAGCATATGGGAAAAAAGAACAGACGTTTGCAGAGTTTGAGTTTCGATTTTAAAGGGTAACTCCACTTTCATAGGAAAAAAATATCAAATTTAAAAAAAAAATCTATACAATTGTGACAACACAAATCCTATTGTAATTGAATGTTCTTAAAAATGACATTTTATTTTAAATTCTGCAGCTGCTGTAATTCCCTGTAAAATGCAATATGGCAACCTGGATGTGATCTGTATAGATATGGTATACAGGACGCCCCCTGAAATGTAATTTCCTACTTGTGTGATTGGCTTACTGGTTTTCCCAGAAGTCTGCACTAAGATGCAAATTTGATTTTGAGCATCTCCTGCAACAAAAAATGGCATTTCTGGTGAGATACACTCAAAGGAAAATCACGTCTAAAAGGATGCAGACCCTATAGCTTTTTCTCACTAGAGCCCTGCAGGTGCAGTGCCTGACTGCTAATTTAAAAAAAGACTCCCATGCAGATTCACTCAGCACATGGGCAGAGACAAACAACTATATGTCCAGAATAACAAAAGGTAGGAATCTACAACAACGTTTGGTAAAATCCCTGCAATGTACATAGATCACCCAGAGGGGAATTTTTTTTTTTTTGTTTCTCCACAAAAGTGGAGTTACTCTTTAAAGGGGTTGTAAACACTTGGGGTTTTTCACCTCACTGCTTTCTATGCATTAAGGTGAAAAACCTCCTTTAGTGTAGCAGCCTCCCAGAGACCCCCCTTTTACTTACCTAAACCCTGCCTTTCCCGCACCGGGGACAAGCACACCCGCTCCAGCTGGTGTCTTGGGTCCTGATTGGATAGATTGATAGCAGCGCAGCCTTTGGCTCCTGTTTCTGTCAATCAAATCAAATGATGCGGGGGGCGGGTCCGAGTCCTGCTATTTGTGTTAATGGACGCAGCAGCAGGACTCGGGAGCGTGTGTCCCGAGGGAAGCGCTTCTCCGGGGGGGCACTTGATGCAGGGAGGAGTTAGGAGTGCCACGGAGGGACCCCAGAAGAGGAGGATCAGGGCCACTTTGTGCAAAAACCTTGCACAGAGGAGGTAAGTATGACATGTTTGTCATTTTTTTAAAAAAAACAAAGCTTTACAATCACTTTAGGCCCCTTTCACACGTACGGACATCAATGCATCTCTATGGAAAAAAGGATGACAACTGATGATCATTCATTTTCATCCGCTTCCGTCAACATCCGTTTTTTTTTTTTTGAACGGATGAAAGTCCTATTTTTCATCCGTCAAAAGAACGGATTGGACGAAAAACGTATGTAAACTGACGAACGGTCAGTTTTTCATCCGTTTTTGCATTGGTAGTGGATGTAAAAAAAACTGATGAAAAACTGATGACCACAGATGAAAAAACGGACGACAAACAGATGAAAAACGGATGAATACTTCATCCGTTTTGATGTGACGGAACTGATGAAACTGATGAATGGTCCGTATGTGTGAAAGGACCCTAAGGCCCCTTTCACACATACGGACCATTTGTCCATTTTTCATCCATCTGTTGACGGATGAAAAACGGATGATCATCCATTTGCATCCATTTTCATTCGCTTCAGTCAACATCCGTTTTTTTTAACGGATGAAAGCCCTATTTTTCATCTGTCAAAAAAACGGATCGGATGGAAACCGGATGTAAACTGACTGGTCATTTTTTCATCCATTTTTGCATTGGTAGTCGATGTAAAAAAAAAACACTGATGACCACGGATGAAAAACTGATGCAAACTGATGAAAAACTCATGAGCACTGATGAAAAACGGATGAAAAACTGATGAATACTTCATCCGTTTTGACGTGACTGAACGGATGAAATGAATGGTCCCTATGTGTGAAAGGACCCTAAGGGTCCTTTCACACGTGCGGAGCCCATTTTGACGGGCTCCGCTGCTCAGTGGGGATCCATCCGTTGATCCCCGCTGAGCCGATGGATGACAGGACAGTCTCTGCACTCGGTGCAGAGACTGACCTGTCAGAGCTCCATTCTCCTCCTATGGAGAATCGGGTGAGCACGGACTGTCTGTCCGTGCTCATCCGATCCGATCCACCAGGCGGATGGAAAATAGGGCTTCCATCCGTCTGTTTTTGGCGGATCGGGTGTCAGCAGACATGTCACCGCTGACATCCGCCGCTCCATAGAGAGCAATGGAGCGTCCGTTCGGGTCTGCCTGAAAAACTGACAGGCGGACCCGAACAATCCACCTGTGTGAAAGGGGCCTTAAGGGCTTGTGGTCTGTGCAACATTGTTGTGTGCTGCTATTTATTTTTCACTGTGATTTGCAATTTTGTACCAAACCCCAGAGACTGACACCTCTGCTCATATCTGTTCATTCTCCAGAGTGAACTCTCAATATAGGTATGGAAACTTACAGATTTGAAATCAGAAAGCTGCCAGAGCACTTACTTTGAAATTTGGAAGACCCAGCCTTAGGGGTTCATTGTGTACTTTAGGAAAAGGGGCAAGCTCTGTGCTTCCTGTTTAAAAACATTGAGTATACTGAGAGGTTTACTTTAAAGCTGAAACACCATTATTTCAGTTATGTAATCATTAAAAAATGTATATTTTAACTACAATTAGTCTAAATAAATACACATTGCACTTTGGTGTACGAGTCAGATATTCAAGGTGAAGGTTAAACACGCATACTACAGGGTGGGCCATTTATATGGATACACCTTAATAAAATGGGAATGGTTGGTGATATTAACTTCCTGTTTGTGGCACATTAGTATATGTGAGGGGGGGAAACTTTTCAAGATGGGTGGTGACCATGGCGGCCATTTTGAAGTCGGCCATTTTGATTCCAACTTTTGTTATTTCAATAGGAAGAGGGTCATGTGACTCATCAAACTTATTGGGAATTTCACCAGAAAAACAATGGTGTGCTTGGTTTTAACGTAACGTTATTCTTTCATGAGTCATTGCACCACCACATTATGGGTGTCAGGTCCGAGCATTCCTAGATGAACAGTTTCCTGGAAAGTGGATTGGTCGTCGTGGGCCAGTTGAATGGCCCCCAAGGTCTCCCGATCTGACCCCCTTAGACTTTTATCTGAAGGCAATTGTCTATGCTGTGAAGATACGAGATGTGCAGCACCTGAAACTAAGGATACTGGAAGCCTGTGCTAGCATTTCTCCTGCGGTGTTGCTATCAGTGTGTGAAGAGTGGGAGAAGAGGGTTGTATTGACAATCCAACACAATGGGCAGCACATTTAACACATTTTATAAGTGGTCAGAAACTTGTAAATGACTCATGAAAGAATAACGTTACGTTAAAACCAAGCACACCATTGTTTTTCCTGACCCTCTTCCTGTTGAAAACAAACAGGAAGTTAATATCACCAACCATTCCCATTTTATTAAGGTGTATCCATATAAATGGCCCACCCTGTACTTTAAAACCACAAAGATTTTCTATACTTCTATACATTACTAGACAAATTAGGATAAAAATAAGTGCTCAGACTCCAATTTAATGAGAACCAAAGTGCAAATTACTGTTGTGAATAGTCCATATTACAAGTAAACTAGAAGTGCCAGCGATGCTGTAAGTAATCCATACATCAGGTGAATTTAGAAGTGGC
>BLSH010103051.1:230234-247065 GCA_018402905.1 Glandirana rugosa
AGAAGAGGGTGAGAAGTGTGTGACTCTGGTTGTGGCGTCCTCTTTACGATCGTGTCCGAAGGTCATAGGCATCAAAGTCCACGACGTGTAGAACATAGAAGTGTCGTATACAAAAAAAAATACCAAAAATACCAGTCATTTTTGGTTATGACCCACTCTACGAGGAAGGTCCTCCAAGGCGGTAAGGAGGTTTCGGCTGAACTACCGGTCGTTAAGGAATAGTGGCTGTAGTATCAAGGTCGTTCTACCACGTGGGGGTGTAATACCCACAGTCCAGGCTCGTAAGGATCTACTTGTCAAAGGACCTTTCACCTAACCAGCAGCACCCGGTCAACGTACCGGGGGTTCCAGAGGTAGTTTCAGGTGCTGCACATCTCGTATCTTCACAGCATAGACAATTGCCTTCAGATGACCCCAAAAAATAAAAGTCTAAGGGGGTCAGATCGGGAGACCTTGGGGGCCATGCAACTGGCCCACGACGACCAATCCACTTTCCAGGAAACTGTTCATCTAGGAATGCTCGGACCTGACACCCATAATGTGGGGGTGCACCATCTTGCTGGAACTATGATGTCGGTGATAAGGAATTGCTGGCCATCAAGTCGGCTTTGGAGGAATGGCGGAACCTCCTGGAAGGAGCATCTCACCCAGTATTGGTTTTTACTGACCATAAAAACCATAAAAAAAAACATATGCTGTGAAGATACAAGATGTGCAGCACCTGAAACTACGGATACTGGAAGCCTGTGCTAGCATTTCTCCTGCGGTGTTGGTCTCAGTGTGTGAAGAGTGGGAGAAGAGGGTTGCATTGACAATCCAACACAATGGGCAGCACATTGAACACATTTTATAAGTGGTCAGAAACTTGTAAATAACTCATGAAAGAATAAAGTTACATTAAAACCAAGCACACCATTGCTTTTCTTGTGAAATTCCGAATGAGTTTGATGTGTCACATGACCCTCTTCCTATTGAAAAAACAAAAGTTGGATTCAAAATGGCCGACTTCATAATGGCCGCCATGGTCCCCACTCATCTTGAAAAGTTTCCCCCCTCATATATACTAATGTGCCACAAACAGGAAGTTAATATCACCAACCATTCCTATTTTATTAAGGTGTATCCATATAAATGGCCCACCATATAGTATGACTATTGGCATTGATATGGAGATGTGATGGGTCCCCTTAAGAAAATAGAGGATGACAGGGGTATATGGACTGGGGGCTGGACTGCAAAAGTCAAGTTGTGTGTTGTGGATAATGTAGCTAAGGACCTCCCATCCTCTGCATCCATAGGGAAAGATAGGCTAGTAGTATTTTACACAGGACAGCCTAAGTTATGCAATCGCTATGGTGAGAGGGGATACTTTGCCTCCTCCTGTTCAGAGGTGAGGTGTTCTCTCTGTCAGGAGAAGGGGCACATAGCTAAGGACTGTAACAGGATCGGATGCAATCTTTGCCTAAGGTTGGGACATTCCTACAGCCAGTGCCCACAGGCGTTACATAATCAGGCTGACCTGGTTGAAGAATTTTTCAGGATAGATGCAGAGGATGGGGGAGGGGTTCCTGCCTTGCAGGTGCCTGGTGCTGTGGTGCCTGCTCCTGAGACATTGTCATTGTGTCTACCACTACCTGAGTATCTGCTCCCCCTACTGTACCTATCCCCCCTGTAAAGTCTAAATTAGCTGAGGTAGCTAGGGGTGCTGGACAGGTAGGCAAAAGGTGAGGGTTCTGCAGGTTGTTCCCCCAGTTCTTCATCGGCGCCGCAAGGACTCTATGGGGGAGTCAATGGGGTCTGCAAGTGGGGAGACTGCTGCAGGAGAGGACTCAATCTCAGGGAAGGAGGATGGTGAGGGAGAGTGGTGAGCGGTGGCTAGGAGAGGGAGAGGTAACAAACTTCTTCGTCTTTAGGGGCGGAAGAGTTGCCCCTTTCTAACCAGTTTGGGACTTTGTCTGGGAACAAGGGAGAGTCTGAGGACTCTGGTTTCCTGATGGAGGTTGTGGAGTCCCTGAAGGAAGCAGGCCCCTTTCAAAAACAGGTGAAGGAAAGGCTAGGAAACGTTCAACTCAATTACCTTGCTGGCAGTTCTTGCTCTGATAAAGGTGGCAACCATTAATGTTGCCAGTCTGAAGTCTGTGAGTGCTAGAAGTATGGCCTTATTTTTTCTCAACGAAATTGATGTTGACATTTTATTTTTGCAGGAGACCCGGCTGAATAGCCTTGCTGATATCTACCTGGCAAAGAGGGAATGGAGACGTGGTCCTTCCTTCTGGTCTCTTGCGGCTGAGTCTTACAGCGGAGTTGCGGTGCTTTTTACCAGTAATGTGTCTGTGGGTCATTGAGGTGGAGATCAGAAGATGTATGGTCTTAGACATCTCCATGAAGGGGCAGGACCAACGGTTAATATATATTTATGGCCCGCAATCTAAGTGGGATAGAAGGTGCCTCTTCATGAAGATTAAGCCCTTTCTTTTTACATCTCAGCAGCTTGTCTTTGGAGGAGATATTATTACTACCACTAGGCCCAAAGACAGGAAGGGCCCCTCAGATAAGCTGGGATATGACAGCGTTTTGCAAAATTTAGAAAACATCAGTAGCTTAGAGGTAGGATGGATCGGATTGATATAGCAACACACCAGCTCCCCACCATTTTGTCCTCTCAATTTTTTCCAGACTGTTTTTGGCAACTGGCTGGTGACCTTGGAAGCATTGTCAAGTAGATCTATGTATCTGTGATTGGTCTCTGTCTTTGTGTTGCTCACAGAAAGCGGTGAGTTCTTAGCTGCCATTTTCTTGTGATCGTTTTATATTTTATTTTATTTTTTATCAGCTGTTTTTCTACGCTCCATATTTTACGTTGCTCACCTTTTTTGTGTTTTTCAAAACAGAGAAATAAGTTAGAGGGCAGATAAATGTTTTTATTAGGCGGTGTTTATGTGCCAAAGGGAGTATTTTATTTCCATGGCTCTTGGTTTTATTGTCGCAATTACAGCACAATATCATAAAACTGGGTGTATCACAGCCTTATTAGTATGTAATTGTCAAGCACACGAGAAGGGAACACAGTCAATTGGAACCTGGATATATTTTCAAGGAGATTGAGTCCACTTTTCAGGCAATATATGACCGTGGCAAAAAAAAAAAGAAAGCAAAGGAGGTCCTCCCAACAGACCAAGTGTACATTTATACTTTCAACCTTAACATAAACATGTTAAGCAACATTAACGCGAAACTGTTAAGCATCAGGTTGATTTAAATAATGCCCCCCATATACTTACCTTTTTTCTTTTTTCTCCCACTACTACATTTTGCCACAGGAGTTAGGAGAGAAAGCCATGTGTAGGTGCCCAGTTGGGACTTACAGCTTACACACTACTGAGGACAATTTCCCCACCCCATGTGACCACCCAGGGTTCCTGATTGGTCGGTAACCAACCCCCAGCGCTGTCCTGTAGAAGCAAGTAAAGCGAGTCCCATACATTACCATCTGGAAGTACAAGGTGTGTCAATATTCTTCCCTGGGCAAATGGAGCTGTGAAATATGGAAGTTAAGTAAAACTATCCCACCCACTCCCCCCCCCCCCCAATTGCATGGTTTCTAAAATGAACAAAAACATACAGTATGTAAGTAAAGGTTTCCTGAATTTAAACCCTTTTTTTTCTTAACCTCTCGAGGACCGGAAGGATCTCCCACTGTAGGACCGGAGCACTTTTTGTGATTCGGCACTGCGTCACTTTAACTGACAATTGCGCGGTCGTGCGACGTTGTACCGAAACGAAATTGGTGCCCTTTTTTTCCCACAAATAGAGCTTTCTTTTGGTGGTATTTGATCCCCTCTGTGTCACTTCTGATCACCACTATTAACAAAATAGCGACAACAATATTTTTTATTAATACATATCCAAAAAAAAATATTAAAAAACCAATTTTATTTATGAGTTTGGCCGATATATATTCTTCCTCATATTTGTGGTAAAAAAAAATCACGATCGGCGCTTGATTGGTTTGCACAAAAGCTGCCGCGTTTGCAAAACATGAGAATTCATTTAGTGTGTTTTTGACATTTTATTCAGCGATCAGAAATTTAAATAGCCACTGATTACTGTATAAATGTCATTGGCAGTGCAGGCGTTAACCTGCAAGGGGCGATCTAGGTTCTAACTGTGAGGGGGCTGGGCTGCCAGGGGCATAAGAGTTCTAACTGATCCCAGTGACAGGGATCAGTAGATCTCTTACATGCCATCCTGACAGAGCAGGGAACCGCCGTGTTTACATCGCGGTTCCCTGTTTTTCTTCTGTGCCAGGCGATCGCGGGTAGCCAGCGGACTTCGACTCCGCCCAACCCACGGCCATACTGCTGGGGAATGCTGCGGGCATGAGAGCGAATCGCCGTTTATAGACGCCTCTCTGCAGCGCCACTCTGAAGCAGTAAATGTACACAAGCTGGTCCGGAACCGGTTAAACCGGTCCATAGAAAAAAATACTTAGCCATGTTAAAAGCTGAAACCCAAGTACCCCTTTCACGCTGAGGCAGTTTTCAGGCATTTTAGCGCTAGAAATAGCACCTGTAAACTGCATCCCATGCCGCCTGAGTGTGAAAGCCCGAGTGCTTGTATACAACGCTCCCAAAGCACCCCTGCCCATCGGCATGAATGGGTAGCGCTTCCGAAGCACCGAAAAAGCGCTGCAACGTGGGCGCATTTAATCCCTTCTTGGCGATTAGAAGCGTCCCGTTAGCTGCACGAAAAGATTACACAGCTAACGTATGGGCGGCCCCAGTGTGAAAGAGCTCTTACCAACTGCTTATCAGTGTGTTCTCATGGTATCCAGAAACCAGTGGTGCTCGTTCGTGCAATTACTGACATTCCATGCAAAGTCAAGCCATGGTATGTGCCTTACCCTGCCTCATTATGATTAATAGATCCTACCCAACACTATAAAGTACCTGTAGCAGGGCGCATGCCAACGCTTGTACACAACTCGAATTTTGCAGAATTTCGTGGCCCTAGTTTGATAAACTGGGTGGAAAATTGTCAGCCTAACAGTGACCTCATCCAATCAGTCACTGTTTAAGCATTCAGCCAGCCAGCAGGGGAAATTCCTCCATCAGTGACGGCTGGTGAAGTTTTAGGATGGGGGGGCGCCAGGCCCCGCCCTTCCTTTTGAACCCCCTTCTTATAATAAGCCCCTCCCCTTATTGCATCCACCCACTCTGTCCCCTGTATTCCACATATTGTGTCAGGAGTACAGTATACAGCATCACAGGGCACAATATACAACTCAGCGTCACAGGACACAGTATACAGCTCAGCATCACAGGTGGTGTATATAGCAGCACTTTGCAGCCAGTGTCACAGGTGGGGGCAATTTGCAGGCAGTATCACAGGTGGGGTACATTGCAGAGCCCCCCCCCCCCCCCCGAAGTCGGGACAAGTCTCGCACTTACCCCATCCAATAGGCAGGCAGGCAGGAGCATTGCAGAGTTCGGCATACGGACAAGTGGGCTGTCAGTCTGCAGAGATCGGCATGCGGAGAGCGGTTGTCCCCATCAGCTCGTCGGTCACCAGTCAGGGTCTCTGTGGGAGTCTCGTCCGCCGCCACAGTGACCCGCCCCCGCCCACTCACACAGGGTAGCCAATCAGACTATGTGTGTGTGCCTGTTCAGCGCACACACAGTCTTTAATGGCTGACCAATGGGCTCACTACTTGTACCGGCGCCTCCTGTGGGGGCCGGGCTGACTTTTTTTTTTTTTTTCTTTTTAGCCAGCGAGGAGGCGGCACCAAAGCACCCCTTATACCCCAACTGCTGCAGTCCTCCATTCATGCTCTTTAGTATGGATGGGGCAATCAAGTTATTGATCTCTCAGCCCATATGGCTGCTAAAGAGAAATGTTAACACCTATTGCTATCCTTAGCTTGCGAAAGGCAGCATTTGCATAGCTGAGCACTTAGCTGTACAACCTCAGGAAATGCTTCGGAGGCTTCTTGCTTTTAATTAAAGTTGCTGGTGAAAATATACATTTTTGTTTTATTTAAATAATATTTTATTTTATTCACATGTTCTAGGCTCTAGAATGCAGCTCCTTTTGGGATCATTTTAGTTTGCTTACTAATTATAGAACAATTTTCTACTGTTGTCTGCCAGCAACACATTCCTTATCTGTGTGTACATCATAAAACAGCAGGGTTCTCCAAAAGAGGACATGGACACACAATTTTTCTTTTTTTAACTTCTTCCTTGCTAATTTTCTTTTTTTAACTTCTTCCTTGCTAATCATTTTGCAATGTCATGCGCCATTTGTTGAAATCCACCTTTGTCGTCATTATATGTGCTAAAATTAAGACTTTGAAACCTTAAAAGCAAAGGCCGCTACATCTTCCTGCTCTGAATGAATACAACTACTCAATGCTTACTGTCACGAAGAATGTTCTAGAACTGGAAAAAATGGGTGATTCAGAATACATGCTAGGTCCAGTTCAAAGTCAGTATCTCACAAAAGTGAGTACACCCCTCACATTTTTGTAAATATTTTATTATATCTTTTCATGTGACAACATTGAAGAAATTACACTTTGCTACAATGTAAAGTAGTGATTGTACAGCTTGTATAACAGTGTAAATTTGCCGTCCCCTCAAAACAACTCAACACACAGCCATTAATGTCTAAACCACTGGCAACATATGTGAGTACACCCCTAAGTGCAAATGTCCAAATTGGGCCCAAAGTGTCAATATTTGTGTGGCCACAATTTTTTTCCAGCTCTGCCTTAACCCTTTTGGGCATGGAGTTCATCAGAGCTTCACAGGTTGACACTGGAGTCCTCTTCCACTCCTCCACGATGACTTCCACTCCTCCACGGAGCTGGTGGATGTTAGAGACCTTGTGCTCTTCCACCTTCCATTTGAGGATTCCCCACAGATGCTCAATAGGGTTTAGGTCTGGAGACCTGCTTGGCCAGTCCATCACCTTTACCCTCAGCTTCTTTAGCAAGTCAGTGGTCGTCTTGGAGGTGTGTTTGGGGTCATTATCATGTTGGAATACTGCCCTGCGTCCCAGTCTCTGATGGGAGAGGATAATGCTCTGCTTCAATATGTCACAGTACATGTTGGCATTCATGGTTCCCTCAATGAACTGTAGCTCCCCAGCGCCGGCAGCACTCATGCAGTCCCAGACCATGACACTCCCAACCACCATGCTTGACTGTAGGCAAGACACACTTGTCTTACTCCTCACCTGGTTGCCGCCACAGACATTTGACACCATCTGAATTAAATAAGTTTATCTTGGTCTCATCAGACCACAGGACATGGTTCTAGTAATTCATGTCCTTAGTCTGCTTGTCTTCAACAAACTGCGGGCTTTCTTGTGCATCATCTTTAGAAGAGGCTTCCTTCTCGGACAACAACCATGCAGACCAATGTGATGCAGTGTGCAGCTTATGGTCTGAGCACTGACAGACTGACCATCAACCCCTTCAACCTCTGCAACAATGCTGGAAGCACTCATATGTCTATTTCCCAAAGACAACCTCTGGATATGATGCTGAGCATGTGCAGTCAACTTCTTTGGTCGACCATAGCAAGGCCTGTTCTGAGTGTATAACCTGTCCTATTAAACCACTGTATGGTCTTGGCCACCGTGCTGCAGCTCAGTTTCAGGGTCTTGGCAGTCTTCTTATAGCCTAAGCCATCTTTATGTAGAGCAACAATTCTTTTTTCAGATCCTCAGAGAGCTCTTTGCCATGAGGTGCCATGTTGAACTCCTAGTGACCAGTATGAGAGAGTGAGAGCCATAACACCACATTTAACACACCTGCTCCCCATTCCCAGCTGAGACCTTGTAACACTGAGTCACATGACACTGGGGAGGGAAAATGGCTAATTCGGATATTTTCACTTAGGGGTGTACTTACATTTGTTGCCAGCAGTTTAGACATTAATGGCTGTGTGTTGAATTATTTTGAGGGGACAGCAAATTTACACTGTTATACAAGCTGTTCACTCACTACTTTACATTGTAGCAAAGTGTAATTTCTTCAGTGTTGTCACATGAAAAGATAGAATAAAATATTTACAAAAATGTGAGGGTGTACTCACATTTGTGAGATACTGTAAATATTTCTATGAAAAATGATGTTGGTGTAGTGCATGCTGAGCATCCATCCAACACTGCAGTCAAAATATTGTTTTTGGTTTTCTCGTGGTCGTTGTTCCATTCCCTAACACTAGTTATTGGCTATAGGTGTGTACTACAGGGTGCTGCCACATCACTTCTTCCTCAACTCCCAGCATAACCTGTAAAGTGCTCGTGCTGTGGGAAGTAGGTGATGACTATGCTGCTAAAATTTCAGCATCAGTCTTGCAGTGTTGTCAACTCTTTATGATTCAGGCTTCATACACATGGGCAATTTTACAGCTGCGTTTTTTGCAGCTTAAAAACGCATCTCCATGTTATTCAATGGCCCCATACACACGCTGACGTTTCTGAGCTGTAGATAGCTTCGGTGTTTGTGAACTGAAAGCAGAACCCACGGCCAGCACGTTCTGAAGCTGCTCACTAACGCCGTGGCGATGTTAACCGGCGTTTTTAGCGCCAGCGTTTTCAGGTTCAAAAATAGTAGAGGGATGTCTTTTCAAACAAAACGCAACGTAGTGCTGATGCTCAATAACGCGCATTAATACCAATGCAAAACGCAGACGAAATCACGTTTTTAACGCCGATTTATTTTATTTTATTTTATTTTTTTGTTTTCCCTGGAGTCGGTCCCGACATTACAGCTCGTTTTTTTTTAATGCCCGTGTGTATGAGGACTCAGGCTGCGCAAAACTGGCAGGATCACCAGATAAAAACGATAAGAAATTGTGGCACCCGCAATATTGGGCTTGCTGGTAAAAGTGTGGTGTAGGGCATGATTTCCTTTATCATATTGAGGTTTACACTTTATCCACCTTAATATCAGCAGATTACACCCCCTTCATTATCAGGACATTTTTCAGTTTTCATTGCTGAGATAATTTGATGATTACTCAGTGTTGCAAAACTTTACTCAATGTTTTTTTTCGAGAAGATCAGCCACCAACGCTGCGCTAGAAAAAAAAAAGTAATGCAAGCAGTACTTCTTTTCAGCGCACGTCGCCTGCACACCATTGAAACTCAGTGGTGTGAGCTGACCACACCAGAGACTAGGCATTTTGCCTTGTCTTGTGTTGGAGTTACAGTGGGACTGCACTTTGACATTACAAATCCCCCCCCCCCCCCCATGACTAATTTTTTAGAAAGGGATCTTGTTTTGTTTTGCTACAATGTGCTGCTGTTGAGGTGCTAAAGGTACAGTTAGCCTTTAAAAGTCACCCACTAAAAGCCAAGTGCGTTTTCAAACCCACATCCCCACTACCCATCATTAGTGATCAGTGGCACTTTAAATGCCTCCCCCTACTAAAAAAAAAAAAAAAAATGCACAGCATTGGTGATCATGGGCATCTCCCCTCCCCCCTCAAAAAAATAAATAAAATCCTAAAATCATTGGTGGTCAATGGCATTTTAACCCCCACCCACCTTGAATTGCAGCATTCCCCTGCTGCAGCCTGAAGGATTTAATGAATAGATTTATTCTCTATTTTCTTTATTCTCTGTTGTGAGAGGAAGGGGTGGGTGGGCTCTCCAATGTAAAAAGTACTAGTGCTTTTTTTATATTTGTGATCACTGTTATTGGCCATCACAACGATCACAAGGCACAGAGTCACTCTGATTGGCTCATTGTCTTTTTACCTATGCTCTCTGCTCTCCAATGACATATTGTGTGAGCTGACCTGAAAGCACAAACAATGTTCTCTTTCTCAAACTACTAATTGTCACTCACCCAAAAATAACGCAGCCATATTAGATAAGTACTAGTAAACTGCAATAGAATATTTTTTTCGTTTACATATATTTTACACTGACCCAGCACACTTTCTCTCCTTCCCTCCTTCCGCCATCTCTCATGATCTCTCCCTCACTTTCTCTTGCACACTCTCCCTCTCGTTCTCTCTCTCTCTCTTTCTCTCTCTCTCTCTCGTGTTCTCTCTCTCTCTCTCTCTCTCTCTCTCTCTCTCTCTCCTTCTTTCTCGTTCTCTTGTGCTCTTTCCCTTTTTCCTTTTCTTGTACTCTCTCTGTCCTTTCCTCTTGTACTTTCTTATGCTCTCTCTCCTTCCTTCGCTCTTGTGCTCTCTCTCTCATTCCTTCTCTCTCGTGCTCTCTTCTTCCTTCTCTCTCGTGCTCTCTCCTTCCTTCTCCCCTGTGCTTTCGCCTTCCTTCTGTCTCGTCCTCATTCCTTTTCTCTTGTGCGCACACTTGCTCTCTTTCCTTCTCTCTTGCGCTCTCTCCTTCCTTCTCTCACATGCTCATTCCTTCCTTCTCTTGCGCTCTCTCTTCTTCTCTCGCACGTGCTCTTTCCTTCTGTCTTGCATGATATCTCCCTTTCCTTCTCTCTCACACGTGCATTCTCCTTTTCTCTTGCGCGCAAGCTCTCTCGTTCCTTCTCTCATTCCTTCTCTCGTTCGCGCATTTTCCTTCTCTTTCGCGCTCTTTCCTTCTCTTTTGCGCTCTCTTTCCTTCTCTTTTGCGCTCTTTCCTTCTCTCTCGCACGCTCTCTCTTTCCTTCTCTCTCGCGCGCTCTTTCCTTCTCTCTCGCGCGCTCTTTCCTTCTCTCTCGCGCGCTCTCTTTCCTTCTCTCTCGCGCGCTCTCTCCTTCTCTCTCGCGCGCTCTTTCCTTCTCTCTCGCGCTCTCTTTCCTTCTCTCTCGCGCTCTCTCTTTCCTTCTCTCTCGCGCTCTCTCTTCCTTTCTCTCTCGCGCTCTCTCCTCTTTCCTTCTCTCTCGCGCTCTCTCTTTCCTTCTCTCTCGCGCTCTCTCTTTCCTTCTCTCTCGCGCTCTCTCTTTCCTTCTCTCTCGCTCGCTCTCTCTTTCCTTCTCGCTCGCTCTCTCTCTCATTCCTTCTCTCTCGCTCGCTCTCTCATTCCTTCTCGCTCGCTTGCTCTCTCATTCCTTCTCTCTCGCTCGCTCTCTCATTTCTTCTCTCTCGTTCCTTCTCTTTTGCGCCCTCTCTCCTCATTCGCGCTCTTTCCTTCTCTTTCGCGCGCCCTCTCTTTCCTTCTCTTTCATGCTCTTTCCTTTCCTCTCTCTTTTGCTCTCTCTCTCTTTCCATCTCTCTTGCCTTCTCTTTCACGCCCTCTATTTCCTTCTCTTTCGCGCACTCTCTCTCTCTCTCTCTCTCTCTCTCTCTCTCTCTCTTGCTCTCTTTCCTTCTTTCTCGCGCTCTTTCTTTCTCTTGCGCTCATTCTTTCCTTCTCTTTCGCACCCCCTCTCTTTCCTTCTCTTTCGTGCTTTCTCTCTTTCCTTCTCTTTCGTGCTTTCTCTCTTTCCTTCTCTTTCGTGCTTTCTCTCTTTCCTTCTCTTTCGTGCTCCTCTTTCATTCCCTCTTTCTTTCCGTCTCCCTGGTGCCCTCTCTTTTTCCTGCTCTCTCGCATGCTTTCTCTTTCCTTCGCTTTCTTTCTCACTTCCTTCCTCTCTCACCCCCTCACCCTCTTCCTCAGATTATAGTAAACTCATAGAGAAAAATTACATTGGAATTTGCAGTTAAATGCTTCTCAGATAACATTTCACTCAACGAGTTCAGTATTTATACTGGAAGTGCTAATGCATTTTAAGGAGTAAGTTGAAAAAGATGGATCAGTTCCACGCATCCCCATAAATGTTTCTTAAACTCATTTAGTTCAGTTTGAGTGTAGCTGCAGCTAGTACTTATATCATCACATGTAATGTAACATTTCCTGAAGCTTATTTTCTAAGCCAGAACATGGAAAGTTATTAAGTCTACTTTAAGTGCCTAGCCCCGTGTCTGGTGTTGGAATTTCCTGGGATGGTGGGATGGAGAGAAATGAATGGAGGTAAATACCATTTAATTTCCAAAAGAATATTAAGAACTGTATAGGATGTTCTATGACTGTCCTCATGCTTATTAGAGTGTGGTTGAAGCAGCGTTAATACTCTGCCACAAAATGGTGAATCTTAGTGCTTGCGTGTTCGTACTGCGCTTTATGGCTAGCAAACTGTGAAGTGACCCTGTATTCTTATAATATTTTTTTTTTTTTAATTATATTTCCAGGCTCGGGCTGTAAATGTTCAAATGCTGCTTGGGAATCCGTTTGTATTCAGTATTTGTGTGTGTATGTAGTGCTTTTCTTTTACCCTTCCTTCATTTCCCTGCAGTACCACCCATATTGCATCTCTGCACCTCTCCCCTAATTCCCCACCCTTCCTAAAATGCCCCTCCAACATTCCCCCCCTTGTATCACTACCTGCAGGCCTGGATTAAATGTCACCATGGCTTTCAACTGTAGTGACACCTTGTAGCGAATTGAATCATCTTGTTAAGCAAAGACAAGTTATCTTCCTGAATATATTTCTGAATGTCATATATTCTAACAGGTGCTGAGATGAAAAGTTTAGCTCATGGGTACTGCTCCCCAGCAAATGGCAACTAATTGGGTAAGAACCATGAAAATGATGTGACGGGAGCTATGTTGTCAATGAGCATCATATAGTGGATTGATACATAAGCCGCAGATAAAACCCCAGTTTAAAATAGATGTGATGCTGTTCCTCATAACCATAACTTTGATCTACTCATGTGCAAGTGGATCTTAATGATCGGTCTCGATCTCTGCCATATGCATGCGGTAAGATGTAAGGCCCTGTTCACACCTAAACAGAGTGATTTTTCAGATGGGTTTTTTTTTTTTAGAATTTTGCAAGCGTATTACAAGCAATTTATGTGTGTATTCAAGTTTCTGGTGTTTTTATTTTAGCCGATAGAAAGAGGGGAAGGAAATTAGGGGTGGAGAGCTGCTGTTTTGCCAGAAAACACTCATAAAACTCTTGTAAAATGCTCATGTTGAGCATTTTTCAGGCGTTCCCATCGAAGTCTATGGGGCCTATCTGCCTCAAAGAAGTTCATGTTTTTTTTGTTTTTTTTGAGCGACACAGGTGACAAAAACACTCAGATGTTAACAACATTAAAATGAATGAGATTTTGTTTGTTGAGCGTATTAGCGATACAAGGTTCAAGCAGAAAATCCCTCAGGTTTGAAAGGGGCCTTATACTCTTATCTCAGATCTATAACTTGCACACTTAAGTGTGCAACAGAATGTTTGTTAATCATGTATTGCTTTGTCATTTGATATAAAAACTTCAAGTAACCCTTCCATCCTGATTTACAATCATGGCACTATATCGCTAAGGTATTGTGAGAACCATAATCGCATCAGAGCAGGAATGTTCCAGTATTCATACTCTTATAGTGGTTTGATCCACCAATGCATTCCCCTTTGGATAGGGGAATCTTATTGTAATCGAAAAAACACAAACAAAGGCCTAGTGCATTACTGTAGGGGAAACCCCTAAACCTCATGGGTTTCAGTAACATTTCGACTGTTGAAGCCAGATTGAAAAATAGATGTGTTTTATTATACAAGCATGTAGTTGCCTACATGCATGGAGCGCAACGCAAACACATACTGTTGGTTTCAAAGGAATTGCTCTAACTGATTAAGGACAAAGGGTGGGAACTAGTTAGCTAAAGTAAATTGTTCATTGTTTTTTGCATGTTGCACTTTGTGAGTATACATTTGCCATCATTTTATATTCAATAAACAAAGAACCCATGTAGTAGAATGGTCAAGTTTGCATAGCTCGTCTGCATGATACATCACCTTTTTAGAGAAGAACTCTCCAACCAATGCTCGACTCCTCCCACCCCCTCAAAACTAGGGTGTGGGGACCATTGCAAAACAAAACAAAACTTTTCATCCAGAGCCAAAACAAAATAAATAGACTTGAAATATTTGTACTTCGATGTTAATTATTATCATGTCTGCAAAAAGGGGGAAGGGGCTCCTATAGAAATACTGTTATCAAAAACCCAATGGAGCACTATATACAGCAGTCTCAATGAAACACCTGTATACACAACAACCCCAATTCCAACAAAAGTTAGGGAGCTGTGTAAAATCTACATTGAAAACAGAATGCAGCAATTTGCAAATCTCATAAACCCATATTTTATTCACAATACAAAATAGAAAACATATCAAATGTTTAAATTGAGAAAATGTACCATTTTAAGAAAAAATAAGGTAACTTAGAAATTGATGGCAGCAACTTGTTTTAAAAAAGTTGGAATAGGGCCATGCTTGCCACAACGTAGCATCCCCTCTTAATTTAATGTTTGGGCACTGAGGAGACCAGTTGCTGGAGTTTTAGGAGAGGAATGTTGTCCCATTCTTGCCTGATATAGGACTCAAATTGCTCAACAGTCCTGGGTCTTCTTTGAAAATATGTGGCACCTCTTGAAATGAAAAACATGACAATTGGTGAAAGGTCTGGACTGCAGATAAGCTAGTTAAGCACCCGGACTCTTCTACTACGAAGCCATGCTGTTGTCATAACAACTTTGCAGTATGCGGTTTGGCATTGTCCTGCTGAAATATAGAAGGCCTTCAATGAAAAATACATCCTCCTAATGGGAGCAAATGCTGTTCTAAAACCTGGATATATCTTTCAGCATTGATGATGCCTTTCTAGATGTGCAGGATGCCCATTCCATATGCATTAATGCACCCCATACCAACAGAGATGCAGGCTTTTGAACTGAGTGCAGATAACACGCTGAAAGGTCACACTCTCTTCTTTAGGGGAAGATTCGGCACTCATGGTTGCCAAAAGCATGTCAAATTTTGATTTGGCTGACCACGGAACAGTTTTCCACTTTGCAACAGACCATTTTACATGACCTTTGGCTCAGAGTAAACGGCAGCATTTATGGATCATGTTCAGAAATGGCTTCTTCCTTGCATGATAGAGCTTTATCTTGCATTTTTGGATGGCACGACAAATTGTATTAATAGACAGTGATTTTTGCTATTCCTGATCCCATGCAGTGATGTCCATCGTAGAATCATACCTGTTTTTAATGCAGTGCTGTCTGACGGCCCGAAGATCGCATACAACCAATGTTGCGTTTCAGCCTTGTACGCTGCACACAGAGATTTCTCCAGATTCTCTGAATCTCTTGCCAATATGTACTGTAGATGATATATTTAATAAGTCTTTGCAATTTTACGTTGAGGAAGATTATTCAGAAATTGCTCACTAATTTTTAGATGCAGCTTTTCACAGATTGGTGAACCTCTGTCCATCTTTACTTCTGAAACACTCTGACTTTTTAAGATGAGCTTTTTTATACCCAATCATGTTATTGACCTGTTGCTACAGTGCCTTGCGAAAGTATTCGGCCCCCTTTGAACTTTGCGACCTTTTGCCACATTTCAGGCTTCAAACATAAAGATATAAAACTGTAATTTTTTGTGAAGAATCAACAACAAGTGGGACACAATCATGAAGTGGAACGAAATTTATTGGATATTTCAAACTTTTTTTAACAAATAAAAAACTGAAAAATTGGGCGGTCAAAATTATTCAGCCCCTTTACTTTCAGTGCAGCAAACTCTCTCCAGAAGTTCAGTGAGGATCTCTGAATGATCCAATGTTGACCTCAATGACTAATGATGATAAATAGAATCCACCTGTGTGTAATCAAGTCTCCGTATAAATGCACCTGCACTGTGATAGTCTCAGAGGTCCGTTTAAAGCGCAGAGAGCATCATGAAGAACAAGGAACACACCAGGCAGGTCCGAGATACTGTTGTGGAGAAGTTTAAAGCCGGATTTGGATACAAAAAGATTTTCCTTATTTGTTATGTTGGTGCTAGCTTATTTTTTTATTTTTTTTCGTTAAAATTTTACATTAATATGTTTTTTTTCTATTTTGTATTGTGAATAAAATATGGTTTTATAAGATTTGCAAATAGTTATGTTTTTGTTTTTATGTAGCTTTTACACAGCATTGTTTTTACTTTGCTTTTGGGTTTATTTTCAAGATGCGCAAAGAGGGATCACGGGGATTTAATTGGGTAATGACAGATATAGTGACAGAAGTAACAAATATGATCTCAAAAGAATATGTAAAGAAACGTAGCTGCAGGTAGAATAAGCCAGGGAGTCTCCTCCTGTTCTCCAACAACGACTTAGCAGATGATCAGGACAGAAACATGGTTGTCGCAGTTCTGTCAGGAGACTAACTATTCCAAGTTTTGGCTATAGAATATACAGGAGTAGTTGGTAGCATTGACCAATCATAACTCCCTGGAAAGCAACATTACCCATTAATGAAAATAGCACAGATTCCTAAAGAGGCTTGGCCATTTGGTCAGTTTGTAATAACATTCCTATAGTATGAAGTAATCTAAGGTAACCAGGCTTACGATGCATTCTTGTGTATTGGTAAGCCGCAAGTGCCCCAACGTTTTTGGACTTTGGGTTGTAGAAGAGAGAGATTCATGTGTGGTCTTACCATATGTATTGAGTTCCTTTTTAAACTGTAAATGAAGACGTGTGTGGAATGTTTTCTATGCTGGTAAGCGGCAATTAATGTGTTGAAACGCATGCTCACACTGTCTTGCATGCAGACCAGGACTCCTACCCAGAAGTGTGCCAGTTGATATTCGTCCTATGACAGATCTTAGGCCTGCCCCTTCCTGTTCGCTAAAACGCAGGCTCCACAAGCTTGAAGCACATTGTAGCTCAGTTTTACTTCCCGCCCTCTTTATAGTCAGTGGAAAGAAACCCAGCACACATGTGATCCCCATCAGCAAATAAGGAGCTGAAACAGAGCTATAGATGCAGGTCTGGAAGTAAAAAAAAAAAAAAAAAAAAAAAAAAAAAAAAAA
>BLSH010103051.1:247075-259241 GCA_018402905.1 Glandirana rugosa
ATTCCTACACATAGTAGTTCTAGGTCCGTAGTGAACCTAGTCGTTCGATTACACGAGAAGAAGTGTCGTGTAGAGCGGAGGTACGGTGTAGTGGAAAATTTAATATTGAGAGGTTGGTTACGGTGTGCTGTGAAGAAGAGCACATTAGCTTGCTGATCCAAGTGATGCCTGGATCTTGATGATACACATCCTTAAGCTGGACCACTCTTCTACTTGGGTTCTTTGTACATCCCTCTGTGCCTGTCACCTTTTGTGAGTATTCACTTGCCATCATTTTATAATTCTAAATTGATTTACCCCAGTGGAAACCTTGAAATAATTTCCAGGTCTTGAGGGATCGTTGTTTAAACCAATTAATTGGAAGTCAGTGGAAAAAGTGCCCTTTTCATTGACGTGCAGTTGGCAGAGTGCCCCCCTTACAGTGATCCAAATGCCTTGCTTGCAGATAGGTAAAAAGCTCCCTGATGTCATGTTGTTGGCTCTGCCAAGTGGTGTAGGCTCCAGAACCAAGCAGACAGTGCCATTTCCAGCTCCACGGCTGATTGGGAGTATGTGCACCACTTGGAATCCCTGATGGTGGACTACACACCCCCCCTCTCTAGTTACATCCATTCCATCCCCAACAAGTTCTTCAAATTTCCTACACATTGATTTTACTGGCTTTAAAAACGGCGATCTGCGCAGCTGAGCCAACCTGACACCGTAAATGTTCACGGTTTATTCATCTTTCCAAGTTCCGTTTTCCCCGGTTTCTGCTTGCTCCCTTAAATGTTGGCCCTGCCTTCCAGTTCTTAGGAGGCTCCCTTCCCTTGCAGAGTCTTATGGAGCCACCCATGCATGCTCCCAGCCAGCTGTGTCAGGGATTGTTATCAAGGGTGCTTAGGATCTGTTATTTAACAAAGTTAAAGCAGCCAGTGAACATCACAGGTTTATTCTAACTATTGCAGAATGTACCAGGGTACTGTCCATTGGAACAGCTGCTTGTCCATTGGAACAGCTGCTTGTAGTACAGGAAGCTCCTGTGTATGTTACTGTTATGATTTTAGGGTTCATACACACGGGCCTCATTTGGACAAGAGAATGAGGAAAGATAGGCTGCTGCTTTCAGAGGCAGCAAATTGCTACCTCCCGACGCAGCAGTGTTCTGTGCTTTGGCTTCATTCACACTGTATGGTTGGCTTCAGCAAGTTTGTGTGTGACAGGAATCACATTTACTGGATGCTAACTGTCTGCATCCTGTGATGACCAGAGGTTCATAAAGGTATGCATGTAGCTGCTCTTATTAGCGGTTAAAAACCAGAGCTCATTCATTTGTGCAGGTGGACAGTGCTGCTGTTTCCACACGCTGCGGACATGCAGTTGTTATCAGCCGGCAAGAATCCGCCATCTGATTAAATGAAGCCTTAAAGCTAAAATCCAGGCAGATATTAACCACTTCCCGTATGCATATAAGTGGTCTCTTGGTGGGTGAGCTTTAACGCAGAGATGCATATGTGCGGCCCATTGTAAACACGGTACTGTGCTGAGTGCATGCTCCCTGCGAGGCCCGGCACAGTAACCAGCAGGTACCGGAAAGCTCCTGAGGCATACTTGCCTGGCCGCTTGTGCCTCACGGCATTTAGAACCTCTTTTAGCAACAGGAAGGGTTTAAGACACAAATTATTGCAGCTCTGTATTCAATAAAAATTTAAATGTAGTAATTTTTTAAAAAAAATGTAAGTGCCTGCATTTAACTTTTTATTAGACTCTTGAAGACCATGCACAATCTGAGCATGCAGAGCTCAGGCTGGTAAGAGGGAGAAGCAGCACAATGTGCAGACTATAGCTGGGCAGTAGTGCTCATGTGTTAACAATTAACATGAGAGAGAGAAAAGCTCTTCTGTCTTTCGTTGTTTAACTGCAGACAAGGGGAGGGACAAGACATGTAAGTGTTAACTGTTGCAGAGAAAAATATGGCGTGCTGCTCTACTAGACATGACTGTATTATATACATTTCTGGGTGGACAAAAATCAAATCCTTTTGATGGTAAGGCATCTCCCTTATATGCAGTGGGGGTCTGTCCATAGGGGGAGCACGGGTGCCCCCCCCCCCCATCCATGCGTCTAGCCCCCTGATCTACATGCGGGGCGCCGGATGCATGGATTCCAATTGGGGTTTTTTTTTTTTTTTTTTGAAGCACGTGATTAGAGCCAGAGCACTGCGTCCGCAGCCCACTCAGTTGTGTGACAATAGCAAATGAATATTTGTTATTGTAACACTGATTCTCCCAGCCAATCAGGAAGTGGGTCATGAGACCCGTCACCCAATTAGCCAAAAGGAGAACCGATCGGATTGGTCGCCAGGAGGAGGGAGGAGACGCAGCGGAAGCAGCCGCCTGGAGAGAAGCCGGAACGCTGCCACCGAGATGGGGGTATGTGCGGGGCCCCTACTACTGACTGAGGGGGAGATGACCTGACCGGGGGTGGGGTGGAGGGGGAGATGACCTAACAGACAAGTACTGTTAGCTGCTGATTTTTAATTAAAGAATACGTGTTTGTTCAAGGATCCAGTGTTGTGCTCACCAAGGCAGGTTCTTTTCTTCGCTGGTCTTCAGGTCTCCGACACTAGCATGTTTAGCATGGAAAGTCAGCTGTGACTCCTTGCAGCTTTACAGCTGTGCTGCACTGTGTGAATGGTCCCCCAGCCTCATGGGACCTGTGACGTGTCTCAAGTGGTTGCTGGGGGAGGTGGCAGGTGGAGAACATCCAATGGAATTGCCTAGGCAATCCAAGCGGAAGTGGGTACCTAACAAAACTAGGTATCCACCACACACACACACACACACACACACACACACACACACACACACACACACGGCCCAAAATTGTTAGAGGGGGTTAGGGTGAAGTTTTTCCTTTAAGCTGGACATCCGCTTTAAAGCTGAACTCCAGGCTCAAGTTGACTTTACAATTGCATATCTCTTTCCCTAAGCGATGTTAAACCACTTATACATGTTAAATAGCGGCTTTCTTTTCTTCTGGTCCTATATTTTCTGCCCCAGGAATGTAATGTTATCCCTTGGAAAACTGTGCTCCTTCCTGACGCTGGGAGGAGGACAATTTCTCTTGCTGCAGTCACATACATGTGGGGAAACGAGATTGAATTTCCCATGAGGCATAGGGAAATGCAGGAAGTTACAGGCAGTGTTTTTGAGGAGGGGGGTGGCGCTGAGGGCTATATTTTAGGCATGCCCTCATAGCCAGCCATTGCACTTACAGTGGGCGGCTTAGACCAAGAGTCTCGGACTCCCGAGTCTGCCCACTACAGCGAACGGGGATGGAATTACTGCTCGCTGTATAGAACTACGGTGTGACAGAGACGAGACTGGTGGCCAGGGGGATACATAGCATAGCGGCCAACAGTCTTGCAACACAGATGTCGCTGAAAGTGAAGCCCTCATTCAAAAAATGCACATTGGATTTCTTGAAGATGAGACAGTAGGGAAAGAAACAACAAATATTTTCCAACAATGTATGAAAGCACCAGTAATGACCGATAATAACATTTTCTGCCTGGAGTTCGTCTTAACCTTAGTATTTTGTTGCACAACCTTTAGCAGGAATCCCTGCAAATTAGCGTTTTTTTGTAGTTCTCAGTGAGACTTCTGCTCCTGCCAACAGGCAGCTTGTCCTGCTCTTCTTGAGCGGAGGTGACTTGCCAAAAACATAGAAAAGTGACGGCAGAAAAAGACTGAGTAGTCCATCGAGTCTGCCCCTTTTTATTTATTTATTTATTTATTTTTTACATTAACCTTGTTGTCTGACTATGGATTTATGTTTATCCCAAGCATGTTTGAAGCCATTTACTGTTGACTGTCTCACAACCTCTGTTGGTAGTTTATTCCAATCATCAACCACCCTTTCAGTAAAATAATACTTTCTAAGATTAGTTTTGAACTTCCCCCCCAGTTAGTTTGAGGTCATGTCCCCGTGTTCTTGATTTTGGTTTGATATTGAAAAGACTGCCCTCCTGAACCTTATTCACCCCCTTGATGTATTTAAAGGTTTCAATCATGTCTCCCCTCTCCCTTCTTTCCTCCAGACTGTACATATTAAGTTCCTGAAGTATATTAAGTTCCTGAAGTAAAAAGCTCCAATGTTGTCTCGTGTTCAAAGGACAATCTCCCTGAAGCTTTGGAGCTTGTCAATCTGAATTTAGCAAACTCCGGTCTGGCTTTTTAAAGTTTTTCTTTAACCACTTCCTTACTGGGCACTTAAACCCCCCCCTCCTGCCCGGACCAATTTTCAGTTTTCAGCGCTGTCGCTCTTTGAATGACAATTGCGCAGTCGTGCAGCGTTGTACCCAAACAAAATTTGCGTCCTTTTTTTCCCACAAATAGAGCTTTCTTTTGGTGGTATTTGATCCCCTCTGCGTCATTTCTGATCGCCGCTATAAACAAAAAAAGAGCGACAATTTTGAAAAAAAAAACAATATTTTTTACTTTTTGCTATAATAAATATCCTAAAATAAAATATAAAAAAAAAAGTATTCATCACTTTTGGCCGATTTATATTCTTCTACATATTTTTGGTAAAAAAAATCGCAATCGGCGTTTTTTGATTGGGTTGCGCAAAAGTTATAGCGCCTACAAAATATGGACATTGATTTATGGCGTTTTTATTATTTTTTTTTTTACTGGTAATGGCGGCGATCTGCGATTTTTATCGGTACTGCGATATCGGGGCGTTTTTGACACTTTTTTGGGACCAATGACATTTATACAGCGATCAGAAATTTAAATGTCCACTGATTACTGTCTAAATGTCATTGGCAGTGAAGGGGTTAACCTGCAGGGGGCAGTGAAGGGGTTAGCAATGTTCCCTGGGTGTGTTCTAACTGTGGGGGGGCGGGGTTGACAGGGGCATGACAGATCTAACTGATCCCAGTGACAGGGATCAGTAGATCTGTCATGCCCCCCCTCACAGAATGGGGAACCACCATGTTTACTTTTGGCGGTTCCCCGTTCCTCCTCTCTATAAGGAGATAGCGGGCACGCTCCAGCAGCGTGCGGCGGCACGTGCGCGCGCCGCTCGCACCCGCGAGAGCGCGCCCAGCACAAGCCAAATGGCAAGACGTCTATTGACGTCCTCCCGGCATTTTAGAGCCGCGCTGTAGCCGTCATTCGGCTATGCCGCGGATGGCAGGTGGTTAAAGTGTAACTCCACTTTTGTTGAGGGAAAAAAAAATCATTCTCATCTATGATCTATGTACATTGCAAGGATTATAACAACCCTTGTTGCAGATCCCCTACCTTTTTGTTATTCTGAAGAAATCCCTGTTTGTTCTTCTGTGCCGAGTGGGTCTTATGGGAGTGGTTTCATAATTATCAATCAGCGGTGCAGCTGCAGAGCACTAAGGCTGGGCCTGCATCCCTTTAGACGTGTCCCTATTGGGAGTATCTCACCAAAAATTACATTTTTGTTGCAGGGGATGCCTGAAATCTGACTTGTATCTTAAGCAAACTTCTGGGAAAATTGGTAAGCCAATCACACAAGCAGGAAACCTTTCTTGGGAGTGGTCAGTACACATTCTGTGTACAGAACAACTCCAGGTAGCCATATTGCATTGCATTTTCAGAAAACTACAGTGGCTGCAGATTGAAAAGGAAAGGTAATTTTTAATAACATTCAATTACAATGTGACTTGTGCTGTGATATATTGTAATATATTATTTTTTCTTTATTTGCTATTTTTTCCCCCATGAAAGTGGCGTTATCCTTTAACCACTTCAATATCGGGCACTTAGAACGGTTCCCGCCCCCACCAATTTTCAGCTTTCAGTGCTGTTGCGATTTGAATGAGAATTGCGCGGTCGTGCGGTGTTGTACCCAAAAATTTTTTTTATCATTTTGTTCCCACAAACAGAGCTTTCTTTTGGTGGTATTTGATCACCCCTGCAGTTTTTATTTTTTGCGCTATAAATAATAAAAGACCGAAAATTTTGAAAAAAAAACAAAACTTTTTTTTTCTTTCACAAAACTTTGTATAAAGTACAGTTTCTCCTTCACTGACGGGCACTGATGTGGCTACACTGATGGGCACTGATGAGGCAGTACAGATTGGCACTGCTGAGGCAGCACTGATAAGGTTGCACTGATGATGGGGCACATATGCAGCACTGATGGGCGGCACTGACAAGCAACACTGACTGGCACTGATACGTGGCACTGGGCACTGATGGGCACTGATAGGTGGCACTTTTAGGTGGCACAGGTGGGCACTGATAGGTGGCAGTGGTGGGCACTGGTGCAACAAGCACTGTTAGGGATGGCACTGGCAGGCATCATACATGGGCACAGTGCCCTACAGTGCACTATATTGCCCTTACCTGGTGGTATAGTGGGGGCTCCCTGGTGGTCCTGGTGCGGCCTCTTTGCGGTGTCCGGGGGGGGGCTCCCTGGTGGTCCAGTGGGGTGATCCTGAGGGTGGATGCGCTGATAAATGTTCAGTGCAGCCCTCCCTGTCAGGAGAGCAGCCGATCGGCTCTCCGCTGCTCAGGTCTACAGACCTGAGCAGAGGAAAAGCCGATAAACGGCTCTTCCTATTTACACTGTGATCAGCCGTGATTGGTCATGGCTGATCACATGGTAAAAGGCTTCGGATGGAAGCCTTTCACCTCGATCAGTAATGTGGTGAGTCAGACTGACCCACGGCACCACCGATCGCCGCGATGTGCGCCCCTGGGGGCGTGCGATCGCGGATTATCCTGAGGACTTCAATAGACGTCCAGTCAGGATAATGAACCCCCCGCCCGGACGTCATTTGTCTATGCCGGGCGGGAAGTGGTTAAATAATGGAGTCCTCCTTGGTCGTCTTCGTTTGAGCCTACTGCTGCTCAAAAAGTGACAGATGGAGTGATCAGACACTGAGGTACTGTTAGGGGACATTGGCGCCTTGCTCTGCTGTTTCCGCGGTGGTGCGCACGTCCGTGCGCGTTCGGAGTTCAGCTTGTACAGTGCCTTGAAAAAGTATTCGTACCCCTTGAAATTTTCCACATTTTGTCATGTTACAACCAAAAACTTAAATTTATTTTGGTGGGATTTTATGTGATAAACCAACACAAAGTGGCACATAATTGTGAAATGGAAGGAAAATGATAAATGATTTTCAAATTTTATTTTACAAATAAATATCTGAAAAGTGTGGCGTGCATTTGTATTCAGCCCCTGAGGCAATACTTTGTAGAACCACCTTGGGCTGCAGTTACAGTTGTAAGTCTTTTTGGGGATGTCTTTACCAGCTATGCACATCTAGAGAGCGACATTTATTCCCATTCTTCTTTGCAACCTCTGTCAGACTAGATGGAGAGCACCTGTGAACAGCAATTTTCAAATCTTAGATACATTTTAAAAGTAGGCTGTGCTAAAAAAAAGGGTGCAATAAAAACCTCACACACATAAGAGTAAATAAAGTTAGCATGAATCCGTAAAGTCCTTCCGTGTAGAAATCTGAATGGTGGGACGCAAACAGAATCTCCAACCTGGGGCTATGAGTCCATATAGATCAATTAATAAGGATAGGTAAAGTTCATCAATACAGAAATCCTTATTACAATAAGAGTGGCTGAAGAGGAACACCATGTGCGTCTAGAGTTGTATAAACGTGCAATGATCCGTCACCATACAAGAGCCGCTTACCAGATGCACCTGGAGTGTGCACTTATAGCTTCTAACCCAGCCAGGGTCCCACTATGGGGTGACACTGACCTCTACCATTCTCCTTATGCCTGGGCGTATGGACCTCATTCGGAGTTCACAATACCCATATATGGAAAAAAAGCTTCCAATTGTTTGATATCGCTTAAAAGGCTTTATTAAAGCATAATATATTGCACTTACAGCAAATCCACCTTAGATCGCATGTATAGCTAACTGAGTGTAAAAATGGTAATGGCAGTGACGTCAAGGCGTCCTCCCGATGTACTTTTCGTCTTCAGATAGCCGTCGTCCAGGGGACAAATAAATATATGAAAAGGGTGGCGTGCATTTGTATTCAGCCCCTGAGTCAATACTTTGTAGAACCACCTTGGGCTGCAATTACAGCTCCAAGTCTTTTTGGGGATGTCTCTACCAGCTTTGCACATCTAGAGAGTGACATTTTTTCCCATTCTTCTTTGCAAAATAGCTCAAACTCTGTCAGACTGGATGGGGAGCGTCTGAACAGCAATTTTCAAGTCTTGCCACAGATTCTCAATTGGATTTAGGTCTGGACTTTGACTGGGCCATTCTAACAAATGAATATGCTTTGATGGAAACCAGTCCATTGTAGCTCTGGTTGTATGTTTAGAGTCGTTGTCCTGCTGGAAGGTGAACCTTCACCTCAGTCTCAAGTCTTATGCAGATTCTTAACAAGTTTTCTTGTAAGGTTGCCCTGTATTTGGCACCATCCATCTTCCCATCAGCTCTGACCAGCTTCCCTGTCCCTTCTGAAGAAAAGCATCCCCACAACATGATGATCTTTGTCTACCATTCGCACTATCGTTCTCTTCAATATGGGGTTAATTGTCTTCATGTGGCCATGTCCAGAGTGGTTGGCTACACTCCCATGGATCTTCACCATGTTTTAGAATATTTGCAACTGTACCCAAAGGTGCCTTAGCACTTACCCTTAAAATTATGGGCTACAATTTTATTTCTGATCTTCTCAGAAAACTCTCTGGTGCATGTTCAGTATGTCCCAGACAATGATGCCAAGCAGCAGGATGACTACTTTTTCTCTTTTCAAACAAGCTGGCTGACTTGTTGCAAGACTGAAGACTAGTGATACTAATTACAGAAAACAATGGCTCCCGATGCTCACAGTCAAGCCTCTGAGAGCGAGGAGAAAAGAATGGGCTTGGATCGATACAGGATTCGGGTAAGTATTTTGGGAGGGAAATGGACACAGCAAGTGGGAAAAACATTTTTTTTTTTTTTTTAACCTTGAAGTAACCTTGAAGTAGGCAAAGCTAAAAGCAAAACTTTTTCATTTGGGGTAGAGTAAGGGAGGGTTATAACCCCTGTCAGGTATTTTATCTGTGTCCAGACTGAGAGATTCGTCTTCCTGTCCCATAGTCAACACTGGAAGTGAGAATAAATGCCCCCAAAGTGAGGGAATCCTAGGGGGTCACCAGGGTCTCAAAAACTACTGGCCCATTAGAAGATTTCTCATCCATTACTGTTCTGAGGATAACCAGAATCATCATCACTTTCACTGATGATGGTAAACATGGCGACTAGATTGAATCTCCCTAATGGGGGAACAAATGGAAATACAAACCTGACAGGTGTTCTAATCACTCTACTCTATAATTAAAGGAACAGTTTTGCCTTTAGTTAAATGAAATAATGAAAACCTGTGGTTTTGTGTAACTAAAAGGCAGGCTTCATCCACTTGCTGGCTTGTATATCATTTTTGAGCAAATTTTAGACATTTTACCAAGGCACCCCTGAAGAAACCTGAAGGCACCCTGGTTGAAAAATGCTGTCCTAAACCACCCACTTTGTCCACTATGCCCTTCCAGCTTCAAGACCATTGAAGCGCGTGGACCCGAAAGACTGTGCTGTCATTTGCTGCAGCACAAGCCATTCAGCGGTTCCCAGCCAATGATTTATGGCCGGTACCTGCTGATCGGCTCAGTGAATGACAGAAGAGAGCCCTGCGTTGGTAAATAACACAAGGCTCTTTTCATACAGTAGTGATGTGCCATTTTCTTTTCCTCCCTGCAAAAAAAACCCCAAAGACCGGCACATTCCTTCGTGAAACACCATACCCTAAACAGACTAAACATTGTAAGGCACATATTTAACCCCTTGATCACCCTAGACGTTAACTGCCTCCCAGCCAGTGTCAGTTAGTGTATATTTTTAGCACTGATCACTGGTGTCACCGGAGCGGTCAGTGGCAGTTAGTCCCCCCCAGCGTCAATTAGTGTCAGATTGCCTGACGCACGATCACAGTCCCACTTTAAGTAGGTCATCGCCGCCATTTAAAAAAAAATGATTGTGTATGTTTTATAGCAGAAAGTAGAAATTTTTTTTTTTTTTTTTTTCAAAAGGTAGGGTCACAATAAATAAAAAAAACCCAGTGGTGATCAAATACCACCACAAGAAAGTTCTGTGTGTGAAAAAAATGATATAAATTTTGTTTGCGCATAGCATTGTATGACCGCGCAATTGCCAGTTAAAGTAGCGCAGTGCAGAACTGCAAAAAATGGCATATCTTGTATCAGGACATAGTGTAAGCTGCTGTTTACCAAATTGTTTTTTTTTTCTAGTACCTAAGTGCTGATTTTTTCTGTTCTCTAAAATTAGATTGGAAATTTAGTAGGTGATACATTTTATATGCAGGCAGTTACTCCTGGAATTTTTCTTTCATGTTCCAGACTACTCCTGCTATTATCTGTGGCCGGAGGTCTCTGGACAGTCTACAATAATTTCAGCGTCATCCCCTGCTGGCTGAATATCAGCCGAGTCCAGACACACATCTGTGTAATAATACTGCTTGTATTCGCTCCCCTATACATCTTATGCTGGAGATCTAGTTACAGTAGAATGGTCATCGTTTTCATGTGGACTGTGTTCCGCTCCCCTGTGTTTTACAACCTCAGTAGAAGCTGCTTTATCCAACACTTCCATGTGTGTGTTCCGTACATAGATGGGATGGAATGTGAAGGGTACAAGCACCACTTTAATTAGGAAACATGTTGTGTATCCTTAGGGGAGATTGAATTTAGCAAATTGCGTTGTAGCATTCCAGACTGAGCTAAGATTGTGATCTATAATTAAATTAATGGAATTAAGTCTTCATCTGTAGTTAATTATTGTGTACCGCGCTTAACTATGGTTATCCAGCAGGGCGTGTTCAGCAGTGCTGTTTACCTATCATCCATACATTAAGGCTAAATGTTTTTTAATCTGGCCATACACATAGATTTGTTTTTTTGTGTGTTCAGCCTGCAGGCTGAAAGGGAAAATAAATCTTAACAGATTCCTCCATCCATGCAATACATGAATGGAGGAATCTCCTGTTGTGACTATTATATGACAGTTGGCTTTGCTTGCTGTTGATATACCAGAACACTGAATGACTGAATGCAGGTGCTGTTTGGACGACAAATTTCTACCCGACTCCTTTTATTTTTTTCAATGGATGGATTTTTTTGGCTAATTTCTGATCAAATCCATGGATAACCAGCTTTAAAGTGGATCTTTGATTTAAATGTCACACTATACATGCATCGGAACTGCACATTTGAACATTACCAGGTCAAATGAGTTTACAAAAAGAACCTCTTGCTTTAAACAGAAAGCTGCTGCCCCCCAATGTAGATCGAATTATTACATAGGTTGAAAAAAGACACAAGTCCATCCAGTTCAACCAATAAAAACAAGAAAAACATATATAACCATACAATCCCATATACACAATCCTTCACCCACAGTTGATCCAGAGAGAAAAACCCCCCAGCAAAGCATGATCCAATTTGCTATAGTAGGGGGAAAAAATCCTTCCTGATCCCCAGAGAGGCAATCGGATTTTCCCTGGATCAACTTTACCAATAAATGTTAGTACCCAGTTATATTATGTACATTAAGGAAATAATCTAGGCCCTTTTTAAAGCAATCTGTTGTGCTGGCCAGAACCACCTCTAGAGGGAGTATATTCCACATTTTCACAGCTCTTACTGTGAAGAAACCTTTCCATATGTTGGAGATGAAATCTTTTTTCTCTAGTCGTAAAGAGTGCCTCCTTGTCCTTTGTGATGACCTTAAAGTTAATAACGCAACACCAAGTTCACTATATGGACCACTTATGTATTTGTACATGTTGATCATATCCCCCCTTAATCTCCTCTTCTCAAGAGAGAATAAATTCAGATCTTCTAATCTTTCATCATAGCTGAGCTCCTCCATGCCTCTTATCAGTTTGGTTGCCCTGCACTTTCTCCATTTCCCTGATATCCTTTATGAGAACTGGTCTCTGTCTACCAATCGTATGGAGACTTTATAGTCTATAGTATAGCTAGCCATACGCCAGTAGAATTTAGTTCAAAAGAAGAGGGGGGGGGCGCCACCTGAGTGTAGTATTATTATGCAGACTTTATTATGACAGGAATAAAAACACTCACAAAGTATAAATGATAAA
>BLSH010103051.1:259817-289807 GCA_018402905.1 Glandirana rugosa
AAGACCCATAGTCTCGGCTAGTCACCCAGACCGTCTGAGTTACAGACAGCCATGGGCGGTTAGCAAGACATGTGTCCGTCTTGTCGCCGGACGGACACATTTGTTTCGTCTAGTGGCAAAACAGTCACATTACTACACATACGAAATACAATATGAGGTCAAGTTAACAATACTGATCAAAAAATACGTCAATCCTTTGTCAATTGTAAAATTCAGTACACTAGACCCCCGTCCTTAGACATCAACATTCTACCTACGACGACTAATTAGTGAAGGACGGGCCGCATAATTGTTTACTGCAGGTCCGCCCACCAAGTAATAGGACCGCCCCGTTCGCGGATTATCCTCAGGACGTCAATAGACGTCCAGTCAGGATAATGAACCACCCGCCTGGACGTCATTTGTTAATACGCCGGGCAGGAAGTGATTAATCAGCAGCATCCATCTTACAACTACAGATTCCTGCCCCCAGATCACATGACTTAAAATGTTAACTGTTTCCTAACTGCATAAAAAACTAGTCATAACAATTGAACTGGAGTATAACATAAAGCATACACATCATTACACTGACAAAACGGTGATCTGCTTTGTTTACACAGGCAGGCCGCTGTTCTGCCTGTGTACAGAACGATTGGCGGGTACCGACAGACATTGAGTCTGCCAGACCCACTGATCGGCTCTGATACCCAGAAATGCAGGATTGCGTATATGTACATGATCCTGTGCAGCACAACTGCCCTGTAGCAGTAACTCTGCTATGGGGCGGTTGGCAACTGGTTAAGATCATCAGCTTTATAAGACACAGGCAGCAGGCACTCTATCATGGCTCTGGCTGGCTGTCACAGTGTGTCACATGACATGGCTGCTGGGTACTGATACTTATGAACAATAAGTTAACAAAATTAGCACCCAGTAGCCATGTTATGTGGCACTGTGACAGAGCACTGCCAGTCAGAGCCATGCTAGAGTGCCTGCTGCCTGTGAGCTATGATACCATCCATTATGCAAGAAAGACAGACAGTGCAATGTAGTCTATTCACAGACACCCCCAAAGTACACCGGTGTTGAAGCCTTAAAGGCATGGGCAGCCCCACAATCAGACCCACTTCCCCTCTGTTCCTGCTGCTGGACACTGTCAGCTGAGCTCATCTGCCTCTCTCTGCCTGTCATCGCTTCCGCCTGGGCCGCCTTACAAGTCTCACTCTTCAGGCCCCGGCTACTACTGGGTGGGGAGCAGAGCTGAGCAGAGGAAAATCACTCCGCTGGGGAAGGCAAGGAGAAAGGCAGGTGGCTGGCCGGGATTTGTGCTAAATAGTCCCTCTGCTCTGACCAGCACATAAGTAGGAGCAGTGGAGCTGCTGTGTGTAATTCAGAATTTTTTTTTTTTTTTTTTTTTAAATTCTGCACTGACCGTCTTTGAAATTGCCTGGGGCCCCTGTTCAAATCCAATCCGGGGGCAAAACCGGGGACAGACTTGGTCCAGGGACAGTGTCCTCAATCCGGAGACTGTCCCCTGAAACCGGGGACATCTGGTCACCCTAGTCTATGTGCATCCAGATTCTTGCGTGCATATACTAGTCAGCCTATTTTAAGCCCCGTACTGTGGATGTTCATGGGCACACATACCCAGGTTTAACATACACCTCTTTCTTTTTTGAATGAATTTACATAAATCTTTTTATCCTCATACTTACGATTTTATGATTGTACATTTGTTATCTTATGCTATTTATTTAACATCTGTACCATCAGTAATTTTATAATTTTATATTTTCATCAATATATCAGCTCCTTGGTGTGCTGGTATTTATAGTCCAACACAGGTCACTTTGTATTAGCATTACAGGTTTGTACCTAATATACCACTAACTATGTCATCGTGGTTATGACCTGTGTGGTGTTCTTTTTGCTTTTTTAGTTGTACCCAACTTCTCCTCCTCATTTTTCCATTTACCCTGCAATGCTTTGTTTGTGTTCCTTATTCCCCCTGCACAAGTCCTTCGTCGCTGACACTAATGAGGGCGCCCCTGTTCAGGGTCATGCCCACAGCCTCATAAAAAGGAAGTAATCATAGCCATTCAGTTCATCAACTGAGTAAGGAGCCTCTGATTCGCTCTGAAACATGCCCCGCCGCTTACACGTCATTTCCGAGTCCATGCGTCCCACGCCGGACCCGGGTGCACATCCTGTGACGTCATCAGCCGGTCCAGCGTTCTGTGCTGGTGTATTGCAGCACAGCTGTTTCCTGGTGTCCCCCCGCCTCGCTTCCAAGCTGTGGATCCTCACTGCTTTCCACTCCCCACTGGTCGGATGGGCTATACATCTATGACTGAAGACAGGTCTCACCTCCAGGATCTTAATTGAGCTGGACCGCTTCCCTCAGGATTATTGATGTGCCTGTATATCTGTACACTCTAGTAAGTGTTTTTAACCCTTTGACTTGAAAAAAAAAATTGTTAAATGCTGCACTTAGAGGTGCCTTCTTTGTGTTAACCTGTTTCCTTGGGGGGTGTAGTGTCTTCTGGTGGTAGCCTTGTGTTGGACTTGACCCTGAATATTCTATCCTAAAGAATAATTTTATCAAGTGAGACAATCTGCTCTGCATTGCAAGAGTTTAAACTGCCCCCTCAAGGGCTAGCTTTATCTGGATGGCAAATAGCTGGGGATGATTCTACAAGCAGAACAATCGTATCTGCATTGCAAGAGCCTAAACAATCCCTTTACAGGGCTAGCTTCACTTGATAGCAAATGGCTGGGAATAATTCTACAATTGGGAAAATCTTGTCTGCATTGTGAGAGTCTAAGCAGTCCCCTTCAAGGGCTAGTTTCATTTGACAGCTTAGAGCTGTGTTTGGTCTGGCCTCCTACCTCAGAGTACATGTCTGCTGAATGAAAGAGGTCTGCAATTCAAGAGGCAGTGTTCAACTCCAAAGTGTTTGCTCCTGCAGTTCTCACCTGGAGTCGAGAATGAATTGGAGAGTCCTCTACCAAGTATTCAGCAAAGAGTGGCACTTCTGGGGGAGAGGTTGCTTACTGGCCTTTTTTACGTATCTTATGGATACCTGGTTGCTCCCCTTCTGATTGGAGGATACAGCTTTGGTCTTGGACGGTTGGACTCTTAGGTCAAGCACTTCAGGCCATGTGGGTCAATCAGTCACCTTCGAGGCTCTGACTGTGCCAGGAGGAATCCTTTGCTCCAGCAACAATAAGCAAGTTCTGCTAGCCAATGTGGTCTCTAGGGATGGCAATTCCAATTCCAGTGGATATGATTTTAAGAGAAGTACCATTTGTTGCTCAGAGGGTTGCCTATTTCCCAGAGCTGTCTTCTGACATAACTCTGTTTCTACATGGATTAAGACATTATGCAGCATATATGTCTGCTGGTTGGTTTCTTGATCCACCCTTCCTCGAGACAGGGATTCCTGTCAAATATACAGAGGGAGTTCTCAGAACCCTGCAAGAGTTTGGCTGGCTAGTCTTTCGAAAGGGTCTTGTGACTGCTGCGCAAATCCTTATGTATCTGAGAACTTAATCCATCTCAATTCAGGATACATAGTTTTTGCCACTAGAGCATACTGGTGGTAGGATGCTGGGTAATCCTGACTTTCTTCTCTTCACCTGTCAGTGTCTCAATACCTGATGATCAGGTTCATGGTCTCTCCAATCCCTATATAGAGGTGTGCTCAATGTAAAAGGCCTCCTGTCCTGAAAGGGTTTTTTTTCCTCCAATGTTGATCATGCACCCAGAGATTCTTATCTCGCAAAAAGGCAGATAAAGCCGTGGGTGCTAGCACAGTAATAAACCTTCTGTGCGACTGAATTATTGCCAGTGGAACTCCCCTGTCGTGAAGTCATTTTGTCAGTAGAACTCCCTGGATGGGAAGTTTGAACACTCTGGTTTTCTGGCCAGTTCTTTTATGCTCCCTTCGCTTTTTGGACAGCAGGCTTTTTAGTCTCCAGTGAGGCTGAACAACATCATAGTGGTGTCCTACATCAGGGGGCAAGTCAGAACCTGCAGGGTCAGTGAGTAGAGGTAGAGATGACTGTGATCTGGGTGAATCTTCTTTTCATCTCTTTTGAGTCTGCATAGAATTTCTGGGAAGAATCCATACTCTGTGACCCAATTGGGCAATAAGTGGTTCCTACATACAGGTCCGTCCAAAGTGGATTTTATCTCTGGACAAGATTTCAGAGTTAGATCTGGTAGCATCTCCTTACTGTTACAAGCTGGAAAACTGTCCCCTAGGGGCCTTGGCCAAGCCCTGGGTGTAGATGCTGTGTTAGATCAGGAAAGGTCTCATAAGCCATACGCTCTCCAGTTCAATCCATATACCGTTTTTTGGGGGGAGTCTGTTGCTAAAGGCAATTTTTGCAGTAATTCCCTATTGGCCAAACAAGCCTGGGTTCCTGCCTTTGATACCGGGGTATCAGATTGAAGACCTTTCTCTCGGATGAGATCTTCTGTCATAGAGAGCAATATTCCACCCTTGTTCATCTCTTCCACTTTCTCATCCTGGCGGGAAGAGACTATCAGGCTTGGCTGTTGGTTCTTTAAGCTAATATTTATAAGTGATACAAAAGGATTTGAATAAAGTTTGTTCAGTTTGGACTTCTTTGTTTTCTTTGCTTTAGTTCACTGATCAAGTGCATTCTGGACTTCAACTGTTCTCTGCAGTCCATGTCATATCCAATGTCCCATGGGTAGGCTACCCCTTACTCATCCAATAACTGGATGGGGGGCTGCATCTGAGACTTTGAGAGCCAAGACTCTCTAGGCAGGGTTTATGACTTGCTCTGGACTTCCCTGCTGGCTCCAGGTGGGATCTTTTTGCAGTCCAGCTTTGGTAAAGACTGAGCTATGAAGACATGCACTCTAAAGCCTTGTACACAATGCGATTGTTGTATCACTGCACGTCAAACTTTTGTCAAAAGCGGCTGTCCATGATTTTGTCTAGCGTACTGACAGGCAAATTATTGTTCAACAAAGCTGAACATAGTGACATGTTACGAGCGTATAAAGAGGAAGTTCAGGTGAATGTGAATTGTGTGTTACGGACGCAGGTTTACACGACCGAACACTTCCTGGATTCCCAGCATGTGTGTTTGTACTTACAACTTTTCTTTGTCCAACTTCTGTACACACGAGCTGAAAATCGGACAAAGCCTTGTTGGCAGAAAAGTTTTCTAGTTTGCTCATACAACTTCTGTTGGACAATAATTCAAAATTGGCTGTCGAGTGGAGCGTACGAACGGTCAGATTATCGGACGACAGGCTGTCGTACGACAGTTTTTGCCAGATTGTACCGAGTGTACGGCCCATAAGAGCTATCTCTTCAGCCAGGAAGCTTGCCAAGATCAAAGCTTTAGGCTAGGAAGGATCCTTTGGTGATTTACAGCTACAGATGGTATCCCCCTCCAGTCCAGTTGGAGTAAGGATTTATCCATTATGTCAATCTCTCTAGGGCTACATCCTCATCAGGAAGTAGGGCCAGAATCAGGGCTTTTTAAGGCCCCTTGACAGCTTGCTGCTCGAAATGGAATCTTTCAGTCCAGTTTTGAGTAAAGTCTGTCATGAAGGCAGCTATTCTATGGGTTCTTTTTCCTCAGTTAGGTTTGCCTGGACCTGGGCCCTGTGCCAAGAGGGATACTTGTGGCTTTCTGCCCAGTTTTTGCAGTGTTCTATTTTTGTATATTCATAATTATGCTTAATTAGTATGTAGCACCGTAGTCCTGTGAGATACGACATTTCGTTCTACCGTATGTCCTCACTTGTAGTAGAATGACAATAAAGCTTGACTTGATTTGTATGGGTAGTGTTTATATCCACAATGGGTGACAATCTGAGGTGGCTTCAGCATTCTGAGAACAAAGGATTTGTTCCTTCCATAAGCCACCACCAAGAATAACTGGTCCCATGCCATGGATATTGGGATACTTTAAGCATGTTCTCAAGCTACAGCTTTGCTCAGAGTTTTAGGACATATTTGTCATTCTCTCTAGCAGAATCAGCGGGATGGAGATATCCAGAATTTCTGCTGGATGGGTCATTCCAGCTAGCCATTAGGCTTATAAAGCTTAGGGCTTGGTTCCTACGGAAGAAGTCACCACACACTCATTCAGGAGTGTGTAGGCTTTGTGGGCTTCCTGCGAAAGGGCACAAGGAATAGTTGCAGGAGGATGAAATATCTTCCATTAAAGCGGTTTGGCTCATTGTGGGGTGTAGCTAAGTTCCTTATGCTGTTAATATCAATACATAGGGTTTCTGTTGGCTATGAGTGAAAGCCTACTTTTCAGACATCAGACACGGGTACTCAGAAACAAATGAACACTTGGCTGGAAAGCTGTGATTAATAAAATCTGAGGTGCCCAGGTTTTATTGGAAAACGTTTGCATGATATATAACAGATACTCTATATATCATGTGGAACCCATGCATAATCCTTCAAACCTTATTCACATAATAAGAACCACTGTGTTTGCTATAATAAAGGTGCCGCACCAGATGCTGCTAACAAAACATAATATAGTGCAGCCCGCAGGCCAAGGCAGAATGAAACCGTTAGCTAAAGGGCACCGTTGCAGAACTTGAATTTAGGCCCCTCGTGCAAAGACCTTTCATATCCTGATCAGCCTTTGAGGTTTCCTTTTTTTTTCTTTTTCTTTTTTTTTTCTTTTAACTTTGATATCAAAAAAATAAAAATCACCTTTTCAACGCTTATAAACAAGTAAAGGTTTAAACTGGACATACGGGAACTTAAAAGTAAACTACCGTATATTTTCACTAGCACAGTAGTTGGCCTTAAAGTAGATCTAAACTCAATCACTAAACTCTCATAGAAACTTTAACATGTCAAAACTGAGCTAAATTTGCCAATTTGACAGTAACTATTTTAAATGCTGGAGCTTGCTGAGATGTGAACCCAGCCTTAAACTACTAACTTTAGTAGCTTTTTTGTTTACATATTTAGTTTCCAGTTTCTAGCCTAGGCCAAAATGATGTCCCACATGCCATGAGTCTTCATGGTCATTTATTTTCCTTTCTTGTGGAATTAGAGAGGGATTTCTCCACTAGGAACATCCTCCTGCCTGCATGCCTGAGATAAGGGCTAATGGATGCCAGGAAGTAAATGTTACATGGAACATCTGCCTTTTCTTAAGGTAGCCATAGCTAGAGATGCTAGGGAGTGCTTTTCAAAGTGATTACTCAACAAAATAAAGCATGGAGACATGGCTGGATGGGGACTTTGCTGTGAATATTAAAACAGAATGAAATACCTTTTTTCAGCTACTCAACTACTGCAAGTACCTGACTGTCTTAATATTCACATCTTATAAATCTCCTTGGGAATTTTTGGGGAGAAATATAATGCAAATAGGGTTATCTAACGTTTATGATATGCATACTTGTTCTAGGTCATTGACTCCTCAGAAAAGGATTCCTAAAAAAGAAAAAAAAAAGATTCAGACTGGGGGAAGGGGGGTACCGCACTCTCCGCCAATCAGGATCTACTTCACTGAACAGTGCAGTCATTCTCTTCTCATAATGATGAGAGTGAGCTTAGAAACAGAAGGTATTCTTTTATAGTAAGAAAAAGTATAAAGTCCACTTTAAAAGACAAGTCCACTATTTTACAAAATTTAGTAAATTCAGCAACATTGATATATTAAAAAAAAAAATGCGCACTTACTAAATGTTTACAATGAAGCCTGCAGAGAGCATTGCACCCTTGATCTGTGGGTTGCAGGTGCAGTGCACAGGCTCTTGCAATATTCATCCCCAGGCCCAGGTCCGTACCTGTGACTGAGGGTAAATGATAAGGACGCCAGCATTCAGGTAAGGGGGGTGGTGACCATACTTCATATTACATCCTATGGGTGTAACCTGAAATGTGGTTTAAAATGTGGAGTTGGCCTTTAAATGTAAATCTACAAAATGCTTATTTGTAAATCTAGGTACTTCTTCCATATAGTCTTTTTTCCTCTCTTGACACAACTTGCCTGTCAAATCTTGTTGTGGAGTTATAGGCTTCACTTGAAGGCACTCTGGCTTTGGAATATATTTTGCTTGAGTTTGATTACTTAGTAACCTCTATTACAGCCTTTCTTAACCTTTTTACCATAAAATAACTTTCTGGACTCTGCGAACCCCTGGTAATAATTACTACAGTAGATCTACAGCTTACAATACACTAGCGTGATGGTCAGTGTTAAGAATTAGACTGGGGATCAGTGGGAGGATCTACCCCTCCCTTTACAGATCACTAAAAAGATAATTGGTTTCACTGGTTACCTAAAGGGTGCTGTGGTAGATGACAGAGCGAAAGTTTCTTACCACAAGCAGAACTGACATTGCTGAGAATTTTCAACAATAGCGGATTATCTGTTTTCTTTCAAGCACCTTCCTGTGTGATTTTCCATTATGCGGTACCATAGTGATTGTGACTTTATGCAAGGTTTCGTTGGTTTTGATAAAATTGTCTCCTCTTGTATACAGGGTTGTATTAACAGTTCATGCATGTATGTGAATAGTGATGTTATTTATGTACAGACCGCACCACTTTTATCACTCCTCAGCTCTCGCCACTGCTGTGCCCCCCAACCCCCCACCACCTATTTTTTCCCCAACACACAGGACACTACTTCTGGAATGACAATTGCCTAATCAGTGAGTATGTCTTAAAGAAATCTCAACAAACACATGCTAATATTTACTTAAATGCTGAATTATTACTATTATAAATTGAAGGTAGAATGTAGTAATGGAGGCGGCATGTTATCTCCTTTATAGAATTGTCATAAGACTACATAGTCCATTGGAAAATCGCTAACAGAGAAAATGTTAGCATGGTATTGAACCTACTGTGGGATTTTTGTTATTTCTTGTTAGACCCTGCCCCTTTCCCTGCTGTCTTCTATAATTACATAGTTAGTCTGGTTGAAAAAAGACCATCTAGTTAAACCAATAAAAGGGGGGAAAAATTACAATCCTATATACACAGTTAATCCAAAGGAAGTTGTGCTGATGGATATTCTCACAACTGCACTGCTGTGATCAGAGAAGGCAACAGCACCATAGGTTCAAATTATTTTTGCTTTGTGGGGCTCCGCCCCTATACCTTACAGTTCTAGGTCTGCAAATTCTTCATGTTGTAGTAAACACAACCCTTTTGCATGTGTAGCACCCTCTAGTGTGTGCTACTAGCAGGGCCGGACTGGGAATAAAAACCAACCCTGGAAATAATTTCATACCAGCCCCATAGCATTATTATACGAGCCCAGCCACATAACGCCATTATTTTCTTGTTCATAAAAGAGGAAAACTATGCATTTTAAAGCACATTTGAAGAGTGTATTATATATAGAGAAGGCCAAGGCTGTTGCTAGGTGGGAAAAAGACCAGGGGCATTAGCCCAAAGAAATGCGCAACGCAAATCGCACCGCAGCGAAAAATGGCCATTGTTTAACCTAAACACTGGGCGTGTCTTAAAGGGAGCGTGGCCCAAAGGGGTGTGCTTTGAGTCTGAGATGAGCGAGGGATGGAGGAAGGAAGAAAGAAAGAAAGAAATTGGGAAGGAAGGAGAGAGAAGGAAGGAAGGAAAGATAGATGAAGGGACAGCAGGCCCAGATCCTACACCACAATAGCAATATGTATATTCCAGAAAGCTTAACAATCAGCAGCTAAAGATGCTCCAAACACCTGGTGTTAGTGCTTCAATCATCCCGGCACCATGGTTGGTATGGTGTGAGGATGATTGAAGTGCATTATTTCTATTATTTCATTGTTATATAAAATGAAATCATTCAACTCACCATAATGCAGAATCAGCGGGAGCCCTGGGCGTGTCACTTGCCACATCACCTGCCACCAGATGTCCCCAGCAGAGAGGGGAAAGGGGGCAGCAAGAAAGAATCTGAGACTAACAGAAACAGAGGAACTACAAGTACCAGCATTTCAGAGAGCGAGAGAGGAGAGGGGGGAGACTCTCCCCCTCTCCTCTTTATGAAATACTTGTAGTTCCTCTGTTATTTCTGTCTATTTTTCAGATTCTTTCTTGCTGCCCCCTTCACCCTCTCTCTCTGATGTGCTGGAAGTTGCATTCCCTCTGTGCTCTCTCTTCCCCCTCTCTCTCTCCCCGGGAGAGAGGGGGAGAGAAAGCACGCATGGATTAGAACTCCCCAGCAGACATGGAAAAATGGGCAGGGTGAGAGCACAGTTGGACTACACCACTCACTACAGCCACGCTCCTAGAGTCCCAGTCCTTGCCCTGGCTTTCAGATTGATGTGACACCGCAAGCTTTCCTTCACACACCCCGCCGCACATGCACAGTGTCTCTCCCATTCTTCTGAATGCAGCGGCGCCCTTTAATGGACGTCACACGACCCGCGCTAGCGGGATTGGACCAGAGTGACATCCATTATAGGCGCCACCGCGTCACTCTGAAATGTCCGCTCACTCAGGGCTATCAATAGTTTTTGACTGCCCCGAGACCCAGGGCTTTTCGGGAGCCCACTCGGGGCTCCAGCCCACCCCAGCCCCCCTCCCGACACCCCTGGAGAAGACATATATGAAAGCAAATAGGGCTTTATATATAGAAGAGCAAATTCCAGTTAAAAGTGGTAAAAGTGCCAACAATGTACGGGAGGACGTCAGAGGCTGCGGACATGGTGCAGGAGATGTATTGGGCTGCGGACATGGTGCAGGAGATGTCCTGGGCTGCAGACATGGTACAGGAGATGTCATGGACTGCGGACATGTTGCTGGAGGTGCAGGGGCTGCGGACGTGGTGCAGGGGCTGCGGACGTGGTGCAGGGGCTGCGGACGTGGTGCAGGGGCTGCGGACGTGGTGCAGGGGCTGCGGACGTGGTGCAGGGGCTGCGGACTTGGTGCAGGGGCTGCGGACTTGGTGCAGGGGCTGCGGACTTGGTGCAGGGGGTGCAGACATGGTACAGGAGGTGCAGGGGATGCGGACTTGGTGCAGGGGCTGCGGACTTGGTGCAGGGGGTGCAGACATGGTACAGGAGGTGCAGGGGATGCGGACTTGGTGCATAGCCTAGCTGGGAGAAGAAAGGTAGGAGCTGGGCACAAGAGGTCCTGGAGGGGCCTTTTGTGGACTGGTCACAGCTCAGGTCCACACAGGCTGACTCATTACTCAGAAGGAAGCTCTCCGCTTTGCCACCTCCCGGTGCCATTACGTCACTGTGCATGCACCTGCTGCCCGAAAATAGTTGATTGTGTACGGGCCTTGCCGAGCAACGAATGCGCGGATGACATTTTGGTCCAGCCGCAGCCATATTTGTCACTGCGCATGTGTCCGCCGTCTGAAACTAACCGAGTGTGTTCAGGCTTTCCCGAGCAGCGCCGGCGCATGCACAGTTGACATGTTGGTCTAGCTGCAGCCATATTTGTTGCAGGCGCCGCTGCCCTCAAAGCGGCCTCATAGCAGACGGTTTTGCCGGCCTACCTGGAAATCTCCCGGTAGGCCAGTCCAGCCCTGGCTACTAGTAGTGTAGGAAATTCTAACATTGACTCATGCTGTAAATCTGTGAGTCTTAATTGGGTCAAGCATATTCGAGTCAAGGCTGGGTGACTCATACAGGCAGCTCTCTGGTACCTCCCCCTGGATCTGAAAGTTTGGAGAAACTTCTAGAAGTTAGTAGGCGGAGGGTAGTAGGGCAGTCCTGCATGTTTAAGGGTGCTTTGCCAATCCCTGGGCGGTGGGCCTGGCAGGGGACTAAGCCAACCCTTAAAAATGGATGAACCATGCCAGTCAGGTGAAAGCTGGAGACACAGCACTGAGGAGGCTGTCGGTGGCCCTTGAGGCGGACCCCCTAGTCTGGGGGGGTGCTCTTCTTCGGGCTAGGGCTCGGGGGCTTGCCTGGAAAGGACCCTACCACAGAAGAAGCTGGAGGGAAGCTTTCCTGAGAGGCAGCAAGAGGACAGAGTGAGTAATTCAGCACTGTGCAGGGGCTGACAAAGGGGGGAACACTGCCACATGTGGCAAGTTTCCCTTGAAGACAGCCATGCACTTAAACCTTTGGCCTTGCCCTGGAAGATCTCCAGATCAGATGGGTGGACTGGTATAGCGCGAGAGCCAGGTGGGCTGGTGAAGAGTCGGCCAGGTGGGCTAGTGTTTTCTTCAGAAGTGGAACTGTAAATAAGTTGTCCCTGTTTTTTTTTTCTTGTTATTCAAGTGGGCATCTCAAAATTCCTATTCCCATCCAAGCTATTAACCCCTAATAAAACAAAAAAACAAAGTTCAAGGACTGTTTTCTGTGACCGAATGCAAGTGTGCTTGGCTGTGCAGTAGTGGGGAACCCTTTGTCATCTGTAGCTCCTATGAGGGGTGTGCTACACATGTATGCATCATGCTCCTGCATTGTGTTGAAGCTTCAGCATGAGTTGCAAGCTTTTCTCGGGGGAGCCAGGTTTGATGTGTATGGTGTTCTTGGTGTGCATGAAAGAAGCAATGACAAAGCCAATAGATGTAACATGCTAATGGGCTAGAGGAAATCCTAGGACCAAGGCATTTCCTTTCGACCCTACTTGGGCTCCTGTTCTGGCAAAATAGATCAGATATTCAGTGGTTCATCTTCCACCATGCAAGCATTGCAGACCTCTCTACTGATTTGCATGTTTCTGTTTGGAGAGAATCTGAATCTAAAACATGACTGCAGGTTTAACAACCCCAGGCAAGGCATGTAATTAGACTGTTGGCGCTCAAGTATCTATGTAGAAAACAAAAATATAACTCCTTCTTTATGAATGAAGGATCCAAGCCAAGGGTCATGGCATTCCTATTTATGTAGTGTACGTGAGGCAGATTCCAAGAATTCATATGTACACTTGCATACAAATCTCTGAAGACGAGCGGTGGGCGTATTTTGTTTAGGTGCGGCTTTCTTGTTGACAGCTGTATGTGGTAATTTGCTAAGAAAATTATTTCAGGGGTGAGTCTAAAATGTTTTGAATGACAGCGAGAAGAGATGTCTTATCTTAAGCCGAAACCTTTGTTTGTTAAAACTGTAATGCGAAAATTCGACCAAAACTTCAACTAGGCTGATTGTATGAATCAGAAAACATCTGTTTTATGTCGATAAGGGAATTATTGGCTGAGTAAAGCTGACACTTGATCAGAAAAGATGGTCGCCGACGTCCAAACCTTTTAGCATCACCATTAATGCGAAACAGACGGTTGTCTCGAATACAAAAAAAATCAACATTTTGCTGCAGGGTACAAACTAATTCTATTAATTGCCTGTTTTTTGTAACTATTCATGTGTATTACTATATGCCCTTTTTCCATCAACCCCCTGGGCTGAAGTAGACATACCTTCTCTTAAAGAGAAATGTATACTGCTGTGTTATTAGAGTAAGCGCTCTTGCAGCCCTGACATACAAAGTCCATGCAAATACCTACTTTCTGAAATCTGGCATGCTTTCAAAGTTCACGTAGATATGATATCATATATTAAATAAGACCTTGCAGTAATCATAATTTTTCTGTCAAGCCATTTTATTCATTTTTCACACACGGTAAAATGCACATTTTTAAACCTGAAAATTAACTGTTACTAAACTCATGACCCTGCATTCACTATATCTGGTCTCCCACAGAACATGGAAATGCAATAGTTTTAGTAAATAAACACTGCTAAATATATTTTCTCATCAGCAGTATATAGCAGTCTTATGACTTATCAGTGTCTGGTTAAAGCTTGTAGGAGGAGTTTTAATTCTCCTCTGACTGTCCTATGAGCCTGCAGGACCCTGACCCTCTATCTGGACAGTGCTGATTGGCACTATGTTGATCACGTGCACCCTTCCAAGAAAAAACTCTCTTGCAATATACAGCAAACTGAGCATGTGCAGAGTGTATGCATCGCTTACCCGTGGAAGAGATGGCACCAGGGTGCACTGTGACAAGAAGGAAAATCGGTGGAGGCAGTGTGATGCTTTGGGCAATGTTCTGATGTTTTTAGGGACCTGCCATTTATGCGGATATTAGTTTGGAGTCCCAGCGTTGACAGGCCAGCAAAACAGGGGTCTACTTAACCACTTACGGACCAGCCGCCGTCGTTTTACGTCGGTACTTTGACGTAGAATACAGTTGTTATGGCCGCAGATAGCGGCCATAACCCCAGTATCCACTTTAACGTAAAATAAATAAGAAAAAAAAGTAAAGTGCCCCGTCTCACTGAGCTTGCACGCAGAAGCGAGCGCATGCGTAAGTCGCGCCCACATATGAAAACGGTGTTCAAATCACACATGTGAGGTATCACCATGATCGTTGGAGCAAGAACAATAATTCTAGCACTAGACCTCCTCTATAAATGAAAACTGGTAACCTGTTGAAATATTTAAACGTCGCCAATGGAGATTTTTAAGTGCCAAACTTTATCGCCATTCCACGAGCGGGCACAATTTTGAAGTATGACATGTTGGGTATCAATTTACTTGGCGTACCATTATCTTTCACATTATAGAAAAAATATGGCTAACGTTACTGTTTTATTTTTTAATCCAAAAAAGTTAAATTTTTCCCAAAAAAATGATGCTTGTAAGACCGCTGCGCAAATACGGTGTGACGTAAAGTATTGCAACAACAGCCATGTTATTCTCTAGTGTGTCTGAAAAAAATGTTTGGGGGTTCTAAGTAATTTTCTAGCAAAAAAAAAAATAATAATAATAATAATTTTAACTTGTAAATATCAAATCTCAAAAAGAGGCTGTGTCCTTAAGTGGTTAATATCAGGTGGGTGGTCATAATGTTATGGCTGATCTGTGTGCATGCACTGAAATTCATTTGAGAAAAATGTTCCATCCTGCTCCTTTTAAATTTTGACACCCCTGAGGTTGAAAATGAATGGCAATTTAACCCTACTAATGATTAGAAAATTAAACAAACATTCTTAAAATGAAACTCTTCAAACAAAATTCTAGTGATATACACAGTATGCCCAGCTAATCTATTCCCTTCAATCATTAAAAGACAAGCAGTAGTTTGGCATCAAGCAAGGTACAGATTTATGAAAGCAGTTCTGCCCACTAAAATCATTTTTCAGCACATATACATGTATGTTTGTGTAAAATGAAACCTGGCTCGGGGGTGAAATATTTCTTGTTTAAACAAACACTGTTTGGCAGTCTTTCTGATCATTAGAAAACATAATGAGTTTTTCATCCTTTTAATGTGCATTTTATGACAAAGTATTGCATTATTTGTAGCAATAATGGTCTAATTACTATGATATGGCACTTGTGCTGACATGTTAAAGCCAAACTCCAGGAAATCAGTGAAACTACCGGGAACTTGCACCTGGTACATTTTTTTTAATTCTGATCAGGCAGTTTTGTGAGCCAAGGATATGTACCCTTCTCCGAAAGCCCAGCCAGGTCCTTCACCTTTGCTGCGGTACCATACCTTAGTCAAAACACCTCAACAGATTGTTACTTAGATCTTTTTCCCAACCCAGGGTGCTGTGAGCAGTGGACCCAGTTTGGCTTGGGTCAGTGTCAAGAGTTTGTGCGGGTGGGCCAGCTGCTTGCACCATAACAAAAATGACTGATCCAGGACAGACGGTGTGCAGGGCTGCCTCCAGTATTCAGGAGAAGATGGAAGTCAGCCTCCTCCAGGCCTTATCCACTTCCTGCCCTTTGCTGTATTATTATACAGGATTTATATAGCGCCAACAGTTTACGCAGCACTTTACAATATCAAAGGGGGACAATACAGGTACAATACTATAGAATACAAAAGGATCAAGAGGGCCCTGCTCAGAAGAGCTTACAATCTAATAGGGGGTCAGGAGGTACAAAAGGCTGTAACTGTGGGGAGTGAGTTGATGAAAGTGGTAAAAGATAAGTTGGAGGTGTGATAGGCTTCCCTGAAGAGATGCGTTTTCAGGGATTGCCTGAAGGCGGCTAGAGTAGGAGATGGCTGGACAGGTTTAGGTAGAGAGTTCCAGAGGATGGGAGAAGCTCTGGAGAAATCCTGGAGACGAGCATGGGAGGAGGTGAAAAGGGAGCTTGAGAGTAGGTCTTGGGAGGAACGGAGAGGACAGTTTGGGTGATATTTGGAGACCAGATTGATGATGTAGCTCGGGGAAGAGCTGTGGATGGTGGCTTTGCATGTTGTGGTTTATATTTTGAATATAATTCACTGGGCGATCAGGAGCCAATGTAGGGATTGGGGGAGAGGGGTGGCAGACACTGAGTGGTTGGTAAGGTGGATAAGTCTGGCAGCAGCATTCATGATAGACTGAAGAGGGGAAAGCCTATGGAGAGCTAGGCCAATGAGAAGAGAGTTGCAATAGTCAAGGCGAAAAATAACAAGGAAGTGAATGAGGAGCTTGGTGGTTTCATTTGTTAAGGGGTGTATTTTAGAGATGTTACGGAGGTGAAGTCTACAAGCTTTCGACAGTAATTGAATTTGGGGCTGAAAGGACAGGTCAGAGTATAGGATTACACCTAGTACCCTGGCATGAGGGAAGGGATTGATGTCTACATTATTGATGGGATAACTGTGTGATTGGAGGTGACTCTGATGGAATGGAGGGTCCTCCGGTGTCTGTACACAGGCTGTGTATCTCCCATGTTAGTTTGTGTGATGGCTGCTTGTAGATTACAACACGCTTGCTCCTGACGAGTAGCCCTCCTAGCCACGAAACGTGTTGAGCTACCATTGCCGTGTTTCTGCCGCAAAATTGTGTCTGATGACTCATCACTATTTTTACAATCCATACGTTCATATCCAGGGCTTTCGGGTCATGGGCCATGCAGCTTTTACTGTGCAATTCTAATACTGTTTGTGTACATAATCTGAAATTGATGGATGGGGAATTTTTGTTATGCAATGTTGTATGATTATTACTGTATATGTGTCTAATTACCTGCTTTTGTACATTAATAAATTTAGTCAAGTTCTTAAATCCTCTTCATATGTTATCCATCAGTGATATAATATGACAACCACATGTTTCATTCAAAGTCCCACTCATTTTTTTTTTTAAATACTTTTTATTAACAGATATATGGAACAGCATACATTGTACTTTTGCATCATCAATCGTTTACGAAAACAGTGGCAAATATTAGTTTCTACATGGTGAGACATCTTACGTTAATATCAAATGAATTCACCCAGAACAACAGTGTCCAACACTAGTGGCATGGGGCCATTTGTAACACTAGTATATAATCTCAGCATGTTTGTGCAGACCTGTGGAGCACGAAACGGGGGATATCCCTTAGTCGCGTACCCCACTCACCGTTCACTCATCCCAGATTTTATTAAATTTATGTGGGCACCCTCGGTTTTCATACATTAACTTTTCAAATGGCAGAACCTGGTTCACTAATTGAATCCATCTGTGAATGGATGGGGGCCTGGGCTGGATCCAGATTAAGGCCAAAGTCTTTCTAGCTATAAAAAGGGTTTTGCTTAACAGAATTCTGTGGTATCACTGCCATTGTTCCTCATCTATAATACCTAGCAGACAGATCCTAGGTTCACATGGGACCGGGATGGACAATACTGAGGAGAGCATATCCGTCACCCTCTTCCAAAATTGGGCACTCCCACATTAGATGTATAAAATCTGCATATGGATTAGTGCATCTCATACATTCAGCTGTGTGATGCATAGCATGTAATCTCACCGGTGTGAGATATGACTGGTGTACCACGTACAGCTGTGTTAACCTATTATTAACGGCGGGGGATACATGTAGGTGAGATGAACAGGCCTCCTCCCAGTCCTCATCCGTGATATCAGGTATAATTCGCTGCCACTGAAGACGTATCGGCAGCGGTGCATGGCCTACAGTGGTCGTTAAGAGGTGGGTATACAGTTCAGATATGAGGCAACAAGTCCCACTCTTCCCCCCCCCCCCCCCACTTGCATACTCTGCAATTTTATATAAATTTGACTGAGATGGTTGTATACCTGAATTTTCTATATTGCTATTATTATTATACAGTATTTATATAGTGCCAACAGTTTGCGCAGTGCTTTACAAAATGAAGGCAGACAGTACAGTTGCATCACAATTTGGTACAAGAGGAATCAGAGGGCCCTGCTCATTAGAGCTTACAATCTAAGTTGTAGAGTCAATTGATACAAAAGGTAATAGCTGTGGGGGTGAGCTGATGTAGAAAGTAAGACAGCGTATTACATAGAAGCAGGATAGGCTTCTTTAAAGAAGCACTGGAGAAATCCTGGAGGCGAGCGTGGGAGGAGGTGACAAGGGAGCTAGAGAGCAGGATGTCTTGGGAGGACTGAAGAGGGTGGCTTGGTTGGTATTTTGAGACTAGGTTAGAGATGTAGCTGGGGGCAGAGTTGTGGATGGCTTTGTAAATGAATGTTAGTACTTTGAATTTCATTAGTTGAGTGAGTGGAAGCCAGTGAAGAGATTGGCAGAGAGGGGTGGAGGACACTGAGCGGTTGGTAAGGTGGATAAGTCTTACAGCAGCATTCATTATGCACTGAAGGGGGGATAATGTATGTAAAGGTAATCCAATGAGGAAAGAGTTGCAGTAGTCGAGGTCAGAGATAACCAGAGAGTGAATTAGAAGCTTGGGGATGTCATTGGTTAAAAATGAGACCACACTTACAAAAAGATATTGATAAAATAGAAAGAGTTCAGAGACGGGTAACAAAAATGGTGAAAGGTCTGGGGGATAAAACATATCAAGAGCGACTTCAGGAACTTAATATGTACAGTCTGGAGGAAAGAAGGGAGAGGGGAGACATGATTGAAACCTTTAAATACATCAAGGGGGTGAATAAGGTTCAGGAGGGCAGTCTTTTCAATATGAAACCAAAATCAAGAACACGGGGACCTGACCTCAAACTAACTGGGGGGAAGTTCAAAACTAATCTTAGAAAGTATTATTTTACTGAAAGGGTGCTTGAGGATTGGAATAAACTACCAACAGAGGTTGTGAGACAGTCAACAGTAAATGGCTTCAAACATGCTTGGGATAAACATAAATCCATAGTCAGACAACAAGGTTAATGTAAAAAAAAAAATATATATAAAAAAATAAATAAATAAATAAATAAAAAGGGGCAGACTCGATGGACTAGTCAGTCTTTTTCTGCCGTCACTTTTCTATGTTTCTATTTTGGAGATGTTGCGGAGGCTGAGGCGGCATGATTTGGATAGGGATTGGATGTGGTCTTGAAGGGATAGTTCAGAGTCCTAGGGTTACCCCTAGCACCCTGGCAGGTGGGGACGCACTAATAGTTGTGCCATTGATCTTAACAGAAAAGTCAGGGGAAGGGGCACGTGGGAGAGGAAATACCATGAGCTCAGTTTTAGATAGATTCAGTTTGAGGAAGTGCTGTGACATCTAAGCTGATAGGTCTGTTAGTAAAGCCGTGATCTGTGAGGAGACTGATGGGGTGAGCCGAGGGGTAGAGAGATAGATTTGGGTGTCATCGGCATATAAATGCTAGCAAAAGCCATGGGAAGTTATCAGCTGACCCAGGGAGGACGTGTAGATCGAGAATGGTAGGGGTCCAAGGACAGAACTTTGGGGGACCCCAACGGTAAGAGGAGTTGGAGAAGAGGAAGTGGAGTTGTAAGTGACCCTGAAGGTGCGGTGAGATAGGCAAGATTCGAACCAACGGAGAGCACAGCCATGAAGACCAAGCAAATTTAGTTTTTTGAGGAGGAGGGGGTGATCAACTTTATCAAAGGCAGCGAACAGGTCAAAGAGTAAGAGTACAGAATAATGACCATTGGTTTTAGCTGTTAGTAAGTTGTTTGTAAGTTTTAGGAGAGCAGTTTCTGTGGAGTGCTGTGGACGAAATCAAGACTCAGTCGGTTGTAGACTAAACGTTCAAGGATTTTGGAGACAAAAGGGAGTAAGGAGATGGGTCTTAGGTTGTTAAGATTGGTGGGGTCCAGTGTGGGAGTGACTAGTGCATGTTTTAGTGGGTTGGGGGAGATGCCAGTAGAGAGGGAGAGGTTGAAGATATGAGTTAGAGTGTAGGATAGAGTCAGAGGGTGACTGTAGTATTTGAGAAGGAACGGGGTCCAGGGGGCAGGAGGTTAGGTGGGTGTTAGAGAGAAGTTTAGTGACTTCCTCTATAGTAGCTGGGTTAAACGAGAGTATTGATTGCGCAGGAGGACAAAGAGTGTTAGGGGAGTGAGAAATCTGTAGAGTGGAGATCGCGAGACGAATTGTATTATTCGTATTTTTAAAGTGATTAGCAATCCCCTGGGCAGTGAGTAAGTTAGTGTCTGTAACGGAGGACGAAGTAGAGCGTTAAAGGTAGAAAAGAGTTGACGGGGGCTCTGTGAGAGGTTGTTAATAAGAGTGATAAAGTAGGTCTGTTTGGCAGTGTGGAGGCAGGAATGGTATTTTTGGAGGGCAGATTTATATTGGCTGAAATCTTGCTTTGACTTAGTCTTATGCCCCAGACGCTCAAGAAAGCTCTTTTTTTTTTAGTCTTCTGTTATCGTCTGTCTGCCAAGGTTGTAGCGGTCGGGGCCTGATCCTGTGTGTAGTGAGGGGGGCTAAGGTATCTAGGGTGGATGACAGTGAGCTGTTGTATATAGAAGTGGCCAGGTTAGGGCAGGACAAAGATGAGATTTTGTTGTAGAGACAATCCGTAGCAGAAAAAAGAAGAGAAGGGTTAAGATGGTGAAGGTTTCTACGGGTAGTTTGGTAGCTGGAAGGCAAGGAGGAGGAAGATAAGGAGAGAGAGTGAAACTAATAAGGTGGTGATCAGAGAGAGGAAAAGGAATGTTGGAGTGGTTGCACTAAGTGCATAGGTAGAATGACGTCAAGGCAGTTGCCATCAGAGTGAGTAGAAGCATGTGTCCATTGTTTTAGGTCAAAAGAGGTTAGCCTCAGAAAGTTTGATTTAGCAGGAGTGTTAAGATTAGCAGGGATGTTGAGGGCACCAAGAATGATTGTTGGAATTTCAGAAGAAAGAAAGTCGGGTAGCCAGGCAGAGAAGTTGTCCAAGGAAGCTTGATACCGGTCCAGGAGGCCGATAGATCACAGCAATTCTCAACGAAACTGGAGAAAATAGAAAAATATAGTGAGCTTCAAATGAGGAGAGGGACAGAGGGGGGTGGATGAAGAACTTGAAAAGTGCTTTGAGGGGATAGGAGGAATCCAACACCCCCTCCTTTCCGTCCACTAGGCCTGGGAGAGAGAGCCCACAGGAAGCCACCATGGGAGAGAGCAGCCGACAAAAAGTAAGAATCTTGAAGCCAGGTCTCCATAATTGCAAGTAGGTTGAAGGAGTTTGTGATAAATAGTTCATGGACGGTGGTAAGTTTGTTAGAGTGGGCATTCCAAAGGGCACAGGAGAAGGGGAGGCTGGTTCTAGGCAAAGGAGGAATAGAAATTAGATTGTGTGGATTGCGCCTGCTGTCAGAGGATTGGGGGTGCCGGGTATGTTGCCCAAAGGTTAATAATGGTGGTCCTGGATTTGGGGAAATATCTTCAGAACTTAGGAGACGCAGAAGGGTGAAAGAGGTGATATGGGAGTGTGATTTATGGGGGGGGGGGGGGACATTTCCCAGTGTCCTGGAGGTTTTATTGGTATGTGGGTTCAGAAGTAGCAGGAGCTGATGAGTGCTGTAATAAGGTGAAGAAAGGAGTGAGGGTGATCTATACAAGTGGTGGGGTGGAGAAGAGGGGTGAAGGAGAGTTTGAGGAGAGTGGATGCAACTGTGAAAAGAAAAATTAGGGAGTGCATGAAAAGAGTGGGAGATTGAGAAGCAGACTGGATGAGAGATGAAAAAGTTCTGTGAGGAATCAGGTCACCTATAGTCTGTTTAGTGTTTGCAGTATTCTGTTGTTTGGTTTTCGCTTTGTGCATTTGCTGAAGTGCTGAGCCAAAGTGTAATACTTAATCCAATATGAATACTTAATCCAATATATGTATGGCTCTTGCTCCTTAACCTTGTGACTGATTTTTCATGATGTGTTGATCCAATCTTTTCTAATTATGATATTATCATCAATGTCATGAGTTATGTTCCACTTTTATTAATAAAAACCTTTGTACAAGAAAAATCCCTATTTGTGCTGCCACTTAAAGTACAACTAAAGGCAACATACATATCTTAGTAAATCCTCATATAAAGACCTGGAAGTTACACATGGTAATAAACATAATAACTGAAATTATTATTTCCCTACCATGTAGCTGTGATTGGGGTCTATAATCCCCTCTATCAGTTCTCCTTGGCTGTATAGTGTAGTGATGATGGGAGGAGTTCTGCAGAGGTCAGGTCGTCTTCTTTTATGTCAGTGAAATAGCTGCTCTATCCCACAGACATCCAGCTTTCTATGGTGCTCAGTCTATTTTACATAACACACACCCATCTGCCAATCAATAGCGGGGTGTGTGCTATGTAAAACAGCCACAAAATAGTACAGGTTACTTTGCACACAGATCAGTCTATTAATCTGCGTGCTTCTCTCTGTCTGCACTCCTCTGGTAATTTGTAATCTGGCAGAACAGAAGGAGCTAGGAGCTAGAGCAGTGGGAGGGCAAAGGCAGGACATAGGTGAGAGTGGGTGGGGCTTCACTGGTCGATCATGGGCGGAGCCTAACCATGATTCTCTGCAGAATGAAATCCCTCAGCTTCCCATGTGATACAAAGCCCCTCCCCCAGTGATGTTAAGACGTTTTTGGCAGAGAGAAAAGATGCAAATTGAGACAACATGAGTCTAACACAGGCAATTCAAAAACCAGGATGTAAAGTTGGCACTTCACTAAAGGAAGTGCACATGGCACATCACAGCAGGAGACGAGGTAGAGATCTCACCATCCGTACTGCTTTTTGCAAAACAATCATTGACATGTTTAACAGACTGTATAGGTGCATAACATATTGATTTCTTCATTTTGACCATAGTTCTTCTTCTTTAATATTCGATAAAAATTCAATGAGGTGAAACAACTGTCAAGTGAAAAAAAAAAGACAATTCCACAGTAGGGCACTAATTACTCTACAAATCTCCTAAATATTAACATTGTGATAAAATCAACATAAGGCCCATACGTGATAAAGTCAATATAAAAAGGCCCATACATAATAAAAAGTGTGTATATATATATATATATATATATATATATATATATATATACATTTTTTTTAACATATGTAAATCAATATGGTAAATAGTAACACAGTCAAACTTAAATTGATGGAAAAATATTGTGAAACAATAGTGAAACAGAATTTAGTTGAACCACCAAAATCCTTCACCAAAGTGATGTGTGCCACTTCCACTCCTTAAGAATAAAGCTCACCAGATGCTGTTGCCATTCACTCTCGTGTCTGGCAAATATCGCCTTATTAGACGTTACTGAAGAGCCGCTTAAACACGCCAATCTCCATCCAGATCACTAAAGACCCTCTCCACATATGGGGATAAAAATTGAGATAGAGCCTCCAATAGTGTAAAAACACCTTAAGGTAATCGGTTTATCAAAAGTAATGCACTTCCATCATAAAAGATTCAAATCACCTTGTTAAAATTCCAAACATGTCAGATGACTCAGTGTTGAGATCTCATCATAGCTTCCTTCACACACCTGGAGTCACTGTCTCAGCATTGCCGTATAGCCATCGCTGATGCGTTTCGTCACTTCGGACTTCGTCACAGGGGGTCAAACCCTGTGAATGGCAACCGCATCTGGTGAGCTTTATTCTTAAAGAGAGGGTGTCTACCCTCCCAAAAAAAAAAAAATAAAACCTACAAGGGAAAGGCATAATCAGCTAGTATGCGGTGCATGAAATACCACAGAACGAAGCTCCCGCAGGGCTGCCTGGTGCCCATAGAGGGAGCCAACATCTTTCCTGTGGGGACTCACAGCGCCGGAGCCGCGAGACGTCACTCCTGTGCATGTGCGCGGGAGCCTATCTTTCCGGCAGGCTTTCTGGCAAGATCCAGCGCTATGCGTCGGGACATTACTGCCTATGCGCTGTGATGTCAGCGGCTGCATGCAAGTGGAAAATATTAATTTTACCTACAGGTAAGCCTTATTCTAGGCTTTCCTGTAGGTAAAAATGTGTTTTTAGGGTAGACAACTGCTTTAAGGAGTGGAAGTGGCACACATTACTTTGGTGAAGGATTTTGGTGGATCAACAAAATTTTGTTTCACAATATTTTCCCACACTTTAAGTTGGACTGTATTACCATATTGATTTGCATATGTTAGCATATATATATATATTTTGGATATGCTATATGGACACTTTATTTTATGTATGGGCCTTTTTATGTTTATTTTATCACAATGTTAATATTTAGGAGATTTGTTGAGTAATTAGTGCACTGCTGTGGAATTATTTGTCTTTTTTTCAGATTGACAGTTGTATCCCTTCATTTGCATATGTACATATATTGTTTGCAACCTTTATACCTTTTCTATTAACAACTTGTCGCCCGCCTTCAATATAATGCAGGCAAGTGTCCGCTGTAGGCAAAGCTATGTACCCGTATGTTGCTGCTTACTTCCAGGTTTAGGACACGTGCATGCGCTCTCCGGGCCCAGCACCTGCTGTGATTGTACACAGCGGACGCCTGTCAGCAAGTCCTGGCCATTGGCCATAACCCATTTATCGGCTGTGTGCAATCTCCGCCCAGAGCTCTGTGTGGGTAAACAACACAGAACTCTATACAGAGGGAAGAATCTGTCAGCTTCTCATTCCTGCAAAGCAGGGATGGGAAACTAAAAGATCTCGTAGTAAAAGCAGCACACATTTAACCCCTTGATCACCATAGATGTTAACCCCTCTCCAGCCAGTGTCATTAGTACAGTGACAGTGTATAGTATTATCTCTACTCACTGTATTATTGTCACTCATGATGTTCGTTTTCAGATTGCCCGCCGCACTATCGCAGTCCCTTTAGAAGGTGCTGATCACTGCCATTAGTAGTATAAACAAATAAAAATTCCAGTGTATATATACCATAGTTTGTAGGCGGCATAACCTGTGCTATCACACAAACATCAGGCAGTTTGTTTAATTTGTGGGCTTTGCTTATACCAAGTGTTTTGTTATAGGTGTTACATTTCTGTCATCTGGCCCACAGTGCTTGTGTTGCTCATTAGATCTATATCAGTGGTTCTCAACTCCGGTCCTCGGGCCCCCCCAACAGGCCAGATTTTAAGTATTACCTTGGGGAGATGCAGACTAGAATACTGCAATCACTGAGCAGTAAAATTCTATCACCTGTGATGTATTTCAGTTATCCTGCAAACCTGGCCTGTTGGGGGGGCCTGAGGACCGGAGTTGAGAACCACTGATCTATATTAAGGTGGAAGCTAAACTCATAATGCAGTTTACTCTTCCTTCACTTTTGCTGGTCTCAATACAAAGGTACCACTAAGCCCTCTAAAGTATTTACCTGGTAGCTGGACCTTCCATTCACTACCTGTTCACTTCTCACCCTAGGCATAGACCAGAAGTATAGAGGAAGATCTGCATGGGTCAGATGCTCTATATTCCTATCTTACACTGATTCTATTCTGCCCATGGCTTAATCCATAGGGGCAGTGGAGAAAGTACAGTAAGATAGATTTCCACTTTATCTATGCTTAAATGTATAAAATGTGTCTTGCTGAAATAGATAATTGAGCAATACAGGGATTGAAACCCTAACCCTTCCTGGGGATAACGCTGCTCCAGGATCCCTGTAGTGCTAGTCTCATTACTACAGCACAGCTTTATTGAAAAAAAATATAGGCTCAAATTGCATTGATGGTACCCCGTGACCACTGTTTTAAGGCCTGTCAAGTCTAACCACTTCACCTCCGCAAGAATTTTCCAGTTTAGGACCAGAGCACTTTTTGCAATTCGGCACTGCGTCGCTTTAACTGACAATTGCGCGGTCGTGTGATATTGTACCAAAACAAAATTTGCTTCCTTTTTTTCCCCACAAATAGAGCTTTCTTTTGGTGGTATTTGATCACCTCTGCGTCATTTCTGATCACCGCTATAAACAAAAGAAGAGCGACCATTTTGCAAAAAGACCCAAATTTCTTACTTTTTGCTAAAATTCAAATCCAAAATAAAATATAAAAAGACATTTTCTTTCACCGGTTTTGGCCGATTTATATTCTTTCTCATATTTGTGATAAAAAAAATCGCAATCGGCGTTTATTGAATTGGCCAAAATGGCCGCGTTTACAGATGGTGAAAATTCATTCCTAGTAATGGCGGTGATCTGCGATTTTTAGCGGTACTGCGATATTGCGGCGGACATGTTGGACATTTTTGACACTATTTTGGGACCAATGACATTTATTCAGCGATCAGAAATTTAAATGTCCACTGATTACTGTATAAATGTCATTGGCAGTGAAGGGGTTAACCTGAAGGGGGCGATCTAGGGGTTAACTATGTTCCCTGGGTGTGTTCTAACTGGGGGGGGGGGGTTAAGCTACCATGGGCATGAGAGATCTAACTGATCCCAGTGACAGATCAGTAGATCACCCATGCCCGCACTGTCAGAATGGGGAACCGCCGTGTTTACAGCGGCCATTCGCAAATCGCCGTCTTTTTACGGCGATTCGCAGCCAGCGTCCAGACACTGCCGCCGTAAATATGCAGTAGGCAGTGTGAAACTGGCTAATTTGCTTTTTTTGGTCAAAATCTCCTGGTCTGTATCTCATATTCAAGTTGAAAAACACACAAGGATGCTTTACAGTGGGAGGAAATTGGCGCTTAAAGTGGAACGCTACCCATAACAGCTTGATAAAAAATAATGTTCTTTAGCAAGGAACATACTGTAAATTCCACATTAATAATTATGCTACCAAACTTTGTGTGTGCTGTAAATTGCTTCCAGCATTGTTCCTGTTTCTTCCTGCTGGAGTTTGTCATTTTGCTGAAGCCTAGAGATCCTAAGCAGCAGTAAATATTTAAGGCTGTCAGCAGAACACCCTCAGCAAGGCCAGTGAGACCAGTGAGGGGAAAGAGCTGCAGATGTGCACAGCGCTGGATTGAATGAGGGCTCAGGTAAGTAAATGGAGGGATGAGGGGGAATACTGATGCCTAAACGTTTTTTTACCTTAACGTGTTTGTAAAGGCAAATTTAGAAAAACAAAAAAAAACAAAAGTCTATACTTACCTGCTCTGTGCAATGGAATTGCACAGAGCGGCTGCGAACCTCCTTTTTTTGGGCCCCCCATTGGCGCTCATAGTCCCTCCTCTTTATGCAGTGCCTCCATGACACAGACAGCGGAACTCGGAGCCATCTCCCGCTCCCTCATCAATGGTTCCTGGTGCCCTAGCAAAACAAGCGAGACCCAAAAGTGAGGGGAGAGAAGAGCTGAAGACGTGCACATCGCTGGATTGAATGAGGGCTCAGGTAAGTAAAAGGGTGGGGTGAGGGGGGATACTAACACCTAAAACATTTTTAATGTAAGAAATGCATTAAGGTAAAAATGTTTAGGCTTTACAACCACTTTAATACAAGGAGTCTAGGCTTAATAACCACTTTAAAATACCTTTTTAGCACCCACAGCAGGATGCAATAGGTGCAGGTCTGCTAGCCTGTGATTTTAATACTTCTGTTCGTATTTTAAACTTTTAACATTGAAGTAGTGTAAGAAGGTAATGCACAAGGCCGGTGCACTCTCATTTAGGCCTCATACACACGGGCGTATGTTTTTAAATAAGCAAAACATCGGGTCCGACGTCAGGGAAAAATCAGCGTTTTTTTTCTGCGTTTTGCATCGGCGTCAATGAGCTTTAGTGAGCGTAGGTGTCAATAGGCATTTTTTTTAAAAGAACATTCCTCTGCTATTTTTTAACCAGAAAACGTTGGCGTCAAAAAACACTGGTACGGCGTTAGTGAGCGTTTTGCCGATTAGCGTCAAAAAACGCCAAAAGGCTACAGCCTCAGAACGCGCTGGTCCCGCGTTCTAGAAACAGCTCACTAATGCCGATGCGCTCTACTGCTCAAAAACGTTGGCGTTTTTTAGAGGGCCACTGAATAACATGGAGAGCTGCAAAAAACGCCCAAAAAAGTGGCGTCAAAAATCGCCCGTGTGTGTGTGAGGCCTCAGAATTAAAGACTTCCTTGGTCTAATGGGAGCTGCAAGGCTGTGAAAGATCTGTGGACATAAGAAGAATTGGATAAACATATGAGGGAGAGGCTTTTTTAGCCTAGCATATCTTACACACTTTCACTAACACTTGAGCACTGACAGTGGGGTTTATTTTCTAAAGCTAAAGAGGGAAAATGAGTCACAATTCTGCACAGAAACCAATCAGCATCCAGGTTTTATTGCTAAAGCTTAATTAAATAAGCTGAGGTTAGAAGCTGATTGGTTTCTCTACAGAATTGTGACTAATTTTGCCCTCTCTAGCTTTAGTAAATAAACCCCAGTGTGTCTATTTTTGGAAATCTATGCTTGTCTAAAGTAGACCTCCAGTTTTTATTGCGCCCCCACAATTACAATTTAGAAATTTGTATATATTCTCCGGGTTCTTCTGGCTGGTCTGGTGACGTCATGAGTCATTCCCGTTTCTTCAGAGATAGCAGTATGCAGTTCTCACTCCTGCAATGTAGTATATTCATGTTTGAGGGGTGTTCAGTACCAGTATTATTGAAGCCAGGTTGGTGGTATGACCTCTAGGAAGTGAGCCTTGGCAGTCTGGAGTGAGTTAAATGAGCCTGGCTGTCATTTTTCCTGCTAGGCAATGCATTAATAAAAGTGAATATTTCAGCAAAAGCTTTTTTTTGCACTTTTTGCTGGCCATGTTTTTTTTTTTTTTTTCTAGGAAACTGGAGTGGCACTTTAGAGCAACCAATGGAGTGCTTTTTTTTTTTATGGATTCTAGTAGAACAGTGCCAGCTGAAATCTGGTTGTTTGAGGGAGTACATCCTTTTTTTCCTTTTTGCTTTATTATGCATTGGGCCCAAAGTCTTAAATCTTTCTTGATATGCTGTAGTGTGGAATGAAAGGAATGTCAGAATTTTAGAGATTTAGACAAAATGATGGAAGCCCTAAAAATGCAGTAAAGGTATACTTTGCACTACATGTGGTTTTATGGCTGCAACATGCGCAGCATGAACAGGCCGAGCGGAGGCTTTATGGGGAGGTTTCCTCAAGACCGCCGAGGCAGAGAAATGTAAACCTGTCTGAAACGTGAACCTCCGCACTTTTAGTTTGTAGAGACGGGGAATGCATATATTTATATGACCCCTCTCCTAATCTAGGATTACAGCATATATTCTCATGTTTGTGATTGGTTTATGAGGCTTTAGCTGTCATATTAAACCTCATTGAATATCTTTTATGTGCTGATAAATCTTGTGCAAGAATGTTAATGATAAGCAATTGCTACATCACATAGTGTATTAAAAAGAATTATCTGTGTATAACAAATGGCTTTTTAATTATGGATGTCTGAGCTGCCTTTCTAAGTAATATGTATACACTTCTATGTATGGGGGAGAAAAAAAATTATATATATATATACAGTCCTGCTCACCATTATTGGCACCCCTCCATGTTTTGCATAACTGAGTGAATGTCTTCAGAAATAAATGGAAATGTACCAAATTTATATCAGCAGGATCTTTTAATTGGAGGTCCAAAGTAATTTAACAAAGACAATTGTTATTTCAACATAGATATTGTAATTATAAAGAAAAAACAGAAAACCAGCATGTGCACTAATATTGGCACCCCTCCTTAATATTTGGTTGCACACCCTTTGGCAGCGATGACAGCCTCCAAACGTTTCTTATATCCATCGATAAGCTTCTTGCACTTCTCGGGTGGCATTTTCTCCCACACTTCCTTTGCAATATGCTCAAGCTCTTGAACATTTGCAGGGTTCCTTTCTCCAATGGCAGTTTTCAGCTCCCCCCAAAGATTTTCAATTGGATTGAGATCAGGACTCATTGCTGGCCATTTTAAAACAGTAAATTTTTTCCCTTTCAACCATTCCTGCGTGCTTTTGGAGGTGTGCTTTGGGTCTTTA
>BLSH010103051.1:290164-309269 GCA_018402905.1 Glandirana rugosa
GTTCGGACGCTACGACGAGTTATAACACACAAACCTAAACAAATACACGAAGACGGCACACGAGAAGTTAACAAGATCGCATGACTAGAACTGAAAAAACTGGAAGGAACAGACGATTACTGGGGCTAGAATCGAACAAGGAATGGAAGGGACAAGACGGACACTGGGGATGGAACCGAGAATCTGAAGCACGGGACCCTTTGGATACGAGATCGAGGGACACGTTAGACACAGTCTCAAGGTCGTCAGGGCGAAGGGACGTGGTAGGACTCGAGCTCAGCGTCGTCAGTCGATTCCCAAGTGTTGGAATCACCACACGGGGCTTGGGTCATCTGTAGTAATATGTTGGTTAATTTGATACATTTCCTTCAGTAGATATTCCACAATATGTACATAAACTTCATGGGTGCCAATAATGGTGAGCAGGACTGTATATATATAGTGATGTAATGCGAGGCACAGTAGCGTGTCAGGTCACCTGATGGCAGGTGACATGTGCGCACCGCTGGGTTCGGGGCACACCACTAAGGTTGTGAACCCTTAGCTGACTGCTGCGACTCGAGCTCAGGATGGTGCAGGGAAGCGGGACTGCTGGAACTCTGACACAGATTGCACAGGGAGCTAGAGCATAGGTTTCCCAGGGCACGAAGTCTAAGAGCCAAGGTAGGGGTCACAGGCAGAACAGGGAAGGTAAGGAACAAGCTAAGATCGGGGTCATTAGCAGACAAGGAAGGTCAAAAAAGTCAAGATCAGTACGCTAGAACAATTGAAGAGCACACGGCAGAAGCACATAAACAAATCCAAACACACAATATTGAGCAGCATCGCAGGCTTGCACTGCCAGGTGTTAAATAATGTTCCTAATTAGGGCCTGGGGTGGAGCCCAGCTGAGGAAGGCTACTAAAGCACACAGGTGAGGGATGCACGGCCTCTAACTGGACACATGCAGAAAGGTAAGCAAACAGACAGGACATGAAATGTTATTGCAGGTTCATGACAAAAGATGGAATCCGGTCCAGGTGTTACCAGCCACCTTGGCAGGGCTGGTTCTGGCCGGAATTTCTGGTCCACCCAAACCCCTCTCCAGCTGGATATAACAACCAGGAAGAGATCTCACAGGAGCTCACCCTGGGTCTCAGTGTGCTAAACTGAGGAAGCTAAGAGCTGGACTGTGGTTGCCTAAAGACTGAAAAAAAGGAAAGGTTTGCATTTTGTTTGTTTAGAAGCCCTGACATTGTATAGATGTTCTGTATTATGTGTTTTGTTTGTTTTATGATTTGCAACCTTTTGTAAATAAAGCTGGCAACCCGCCAGACTTTTAAACAAAGTTGATTACCCTTTTCCCAGGAAAGGTGAAACCACAAATGCTAGTCTCCCACAGTATATATATATATATATATATATATATATATATATATATATATATATATTTGAGAATATACAATATCTCACAAAAGTGAGTACACCCCTATTTTATTATATCTTTTCATGTGACAACACTGAAGAAATTACTCTTTGCTACAATGTAAATTAGTGTACAACTTGTATAACAGTGTAAATTTGCTGTCCCCTCAAAACTACTCAACACACAGCCATTAATGTCTAAACCCCTGGCAACAAAAGTGAGTACACCCCTAAGTGAAAATGTCCAAATTGGGCCCAGTGTCAATATTTTGTGTGGCCACCATTATTTTCGAGCACTGCCTTAACTTAACCCGTTTGGGCATGGAGTTCACCAGAGCTTCACAGTTGCCACTGGAGTTTTCTACCACTACTCCATGACGACATCATGGAGCTGGTATATGTTGGAGACCTTGCGCTCCTCCACCTTCCGTTTTGAGGATCCCCCACAGATGCTCAATAGGGTTTAGGTCTGGAGACCTGCTTGGCCAGTCCAATGGTCATCTTGGAGGTGTGTATGGGGCCGTCATAATGTTGGAATACTGCCCTGTGGCCCAGTCTCTGAAGGGATTGGATCATGCTCTGCTTCAGTATGTCAAAATACATGTTGGCATTCATGGTTCCCTCAATGAACTGTAGCTCCCCAGTGCCGGTATGACTCATGCAGCCCCAGACCATCACACTCCCACCACAATCCTTGACTGTAGGCAAGACACACTTGTCTTTGTACTCCTCACCTGGTTGCCGCCACACACGCTTGACACCATCTGAACCAAATATGTTGATCAAACTACAGGACATGGTTCCAGTAACCCAAGTCCTTAGACTGCTTGACTTCAGCAGACTGTTTACGGGCTTTCTTGTGCATTATCTTTAGAAGAGGCTTCCTTCTGGGATGACAGCCATGCAGACCAGTTTAATGCAGTGTGCGGCGTATGGTCTGAGCACTAACAGGCTGACCCCCCCTCCCCTTCAACATCTGCAGCAATACTGGCATACGTCTATTTCCCAAAGACAACTTCTGGATATAATGCTGAGCATGTGCACTCAACTTCTTTGGTTGACCGTGGCGAGGCCTGTTCTGAGTGGAACCTGTCCTGTTAAACTGCTGTATGGTCTTGGCCACTCTGCTGTAGCTCAGTTTCAGGGTCTTGGCAATCTTCATATAGCCTAGGCCATCTTTATGTAGAGCAACAATACTTTTTTTCAGATCCTCAGAGAGTTCTTTGTCATGAGGTGCCATGCTGAACTTCCAGTGACCAGTATGACAGAGTGAGAGCGATAACACCAAATTTTTCACACCTGAGACCTTGTAACACGAATGAGTCACATAACACCGGGGAGGGAAAATGGCTAAGTGGGCCCAATTTGGACATTTTCACTTAGGGGTGTACTCACTTTTGTTGCCAGCGGTTTAGACATTAATGGCTGTGTGTTGAGTTATTTTGAGGGGACAGAAAATTTACACTGTTATACAAGCTGTACACTCACTACTTTACATTGTAGCAAAGTGGCATTTCTTCAGTGTTACATAAGATATAATAAAATATTTACAGGAATGTGAAGGGTTTACTCACTTTTTGTGATACTGTAATTGACTAATTAGTTAAAATACACATAACCATGGCAACTGCAGGGAAGTTGTATAGTTGTGTTAATAACCTCCTCTCCCAAAAAGTGGGAAAATATATGTGTGTGTGTGTGTGTGTGTGTGTGTGTTTTTCTGGTTTCCTCTGGGAGAGGAGATTGTTCATTGTGCAGTGTGTACAATTGAGGTTGAGCTTAGACTGGCCTTTATGTCTTTTTTTTTCACAAGCAGGTCCTTCACTCTCTCTCCTGAAGGTTGTCCTGATTCTCACTCCACCTCCACCTCAGACACCTGCTGACTGCTTCCTCTTCAGGCCTCTCCTTCAAGCAGGTTAGCCCTTTCAGGGCCAAAGCCCTTATGACCAGGGTTGTAGGCTCTTTTCCACCCAAAGTTTCTCTGAGCCTCCAAATTCTGGATCCCATACAAGAACGTAACAGTCTTAGAAAACTGTAAGTCGCTTTTCTCTTTTCTAACTGGTAGTGGGTGAGAACCCTTGAGTGTTCCAAACTGTATTCAAATTGTCCACTTTAAAGGGATCACAACCCAAATAATGGGGAAACAAACTGGTCTTCCTGGACCCATCTGTAGTGTGTGTGTGTGTGTGTGTGTGTGTGTGTGTAATATTGTAGGCAAGAATGCTTACAAAAATAGTGATCTGAATAGTTTTTGTTCATCAAATAATAGCATACAAAGTTATCATTAAATAACCTGCAAACACAGAAAAAGAAAACAAAAATCGCATAAATATTAAATAAATGTCCATCCTTTGCCTTTTAAAATGACATAAATTCTTCCAGGTACACTTGCACATAATGAAGAATTTTACAGGCATATGGTCCAGTACACAATTAAACAATTATATCAAACAGGAGCTAAAAATCAACAAGATAACATGTCGTTTACAATATTGATAAATTAAACAGATCATTAACCATGTGCCAACTGCGCTATAGCCGAATGACCGCTACAGCGTGGTCGTCTAGTTCTGGGACGTCATCATATGACGGCGTCCCTTGATCGTGCCCACTGCAGGTGACGCGCTCTGTGATTACATATTGAGGCAAAGAGCCAATCAGCAGCTCTTTACCATGTGATGAGCTGTGTCATAGCCTTGTGACTTGGCACCATGCTCCAGGAGGCCCATGCGCCCCCCTGTACACCTGGATAGGAAGGGCGGTAGCATGTAGAGGAACCGATCCCTCCATGCCTGCTTCTCCTCCTCTCCCTCCTGCAAACATTCAGCGGCTGCAGGAAGGAAATGCAGGGCATTGGTTGCTCTACATGCCGCCTCCCTATCCCTGTCCTGCTGCCCCAGGCCCCTGTGTGCTGTCCTGGCCCCCTTTCGCCCCCTTCCACCAGCTACTGTGGGGGATACTGTAAGGATGGATGTATCGATGAGTGGGTGATCGGTAACTATTTTTTTTTTCTTTCTTGGCTGAGGGCATAGCAAATTGTTTGCTATGCTTCTGTTTATGAATGAACAAGAAACTCTGTACAGAGCTGTGCTTGTTCGTTCTTTCTGTGCTGCAGAGAGGGAGAGTGAGGTGTCCTCAATCTCCTTTCTCTGTCTCAAAGGTGAAACATCAGAGGTCGGTTTAAACTCCTGATATTTTACCAAAAGCCCCCAATGTGGGTCCTAATTTTTTTTTTTTTTAAATAAAAAATAAAAGTTTAAAAAAATAAATAAAATAACATGGTAAAAAAAAGAATAAAAAATACAATAAATTATGGACACCAGTGGCAGAACGACCTGGATCACAAAGGTTGCACTTGCAACCATGCCCTGGCATTCCACCACTGTGGGGGGACCCCAAGATGGCAAGAAGGGGATCCGCTGTGTGATTGTAATAAAGGATCCCACGATGGGAGTAAAGGGCCCTGGGATCAGTGGTAAGCCCTGAGTCCCTGAAGGTTCTAGTTACGCCTCTGCTGCTATAGGAGAAAAACCTAATTATACTTTTGAGGTTTTTCAGGATCCATTTTGGCTAATGGTGACTATAGGTTTTTGTAAATAAATGGAAACATCTGCTGCACATGAAGCATTTGTTTTTCATACTGTCGATGAATAATCCTTTTTCTGTAGCAATGGAAAGTATCAATAAAGCCCCAATCTGGGCACGAGACAAAAAATACCCCTGCAGTGGGAGCCCTCTGCACTGCAAGATATATACACTTGCAATCAGAAATATTCAACCCCTAAAGAGTTTTAAGGATTTATAAATAAAAATCTTTTCAAAGTACAGGATTCTGCTTTGGATGGCTTCTTATTCAGTTTAGTGATACATAAAATCAACACAGAAAATGTATGATGTAGTATTTTGTGTGTAACAGTATATTTTGTTAAGATCGCCATGTCACAATTATTCAACCCCTATATAATATTGTTGTTTCTAAAGCTTTCTGACAGTTTTTATGGCCTAAAGTGGAGCTGAAACATCATTAAGCCTTTGGCAACTCTATAACGATCCTTCATTTGCTTCAGCTGTGATGCATATATAAACCCCGACCATGAAGGTGTTCAAGGTGAGTTGCAATCATGGGCAAGACAAAGGAGCTTCCACAAAAGCTGAGAGAGGAGATTATTTCATCACATCTGAAGGGCCTTGGATATAAGAAGATTTCCAAAAGATTTAACATTCGAAGAGACACCATTGGGAGCATTATAAGGAAGTTTAAAACGTATGGAACAGCTGCAAACCTGCCTGGCCGTGGAAGAAAACTCACAATTTCATCAAGGGCCCTTAGCAACTTAGTCAGGGCAGCTAAGAAAAACCCCCGTGTGACTGCAAGACAGCTACATGATGACATGATGAAGGTTGGTACAAGTGCTTCAGTGGCAACTATAAGACGTGCACTGAATAATCAAGGACTTCATGGCCGGACCCCAAGACGCACTCCACTCTTGACCTCCAAGGAACATCAGGAGTCGACTAGAATATGCCAGGAGGAATTTGGACAAAACTACAGAGTTCTGGGAGACAGTTCTTTGGACTGATGAAACCAAACTGGAACTTTTTGGACATATGGACCAGCGGTATGTCTGGCGTGTAAAAGGTCAGACTTATGACCAGAAGAATACCATCCCCACTGTCAAGCATGGAGGTGGATCAATAATGATGTGGGGCTGTTTTTCTGCGGCAGGAACTGGCAATCTTGATTGTGCACCTGGCATCATGGATTCCCAGAAATACCAAGTCATTTTGAAGAAGAACGTGATGCCTTCTGTTGACAAATTAATCCTTGGTGATCATTGGCTCTTCCAGCAAGACAAGAAAAGATGCTGGAGTCTCCTGCAGTGGCCTTCTCAGTCACCAGATTTAAATCCTATTGAAAATCTTTGGTGGGATTTGAAGAAGGCAGTTGCAGCACGGAAGCCGTCAAACATCACTGAGTTAGAGGCTTTTGCACGTGAAGAATGGGCAAAGATTCCAATCGAGAGGTGTAAGAAGCTTGTCAGCACTTATCGAAAGCGCTTGTTAGAAGTTCTAAAAACTAAAGGGCGCTCCACAGGGTACTGAAGCTGGGGGTTGAATAATACTGCACATGCTCATGTGTTACAAGACTTACAATTTTCATTTGAACTCCAAAGTTAAGTCAACTTCTGTTGTCAAAATAACTCAAATATATGTATCAATAAATATTATTTCACGAGTTTTTTTTTTCATTTATTTTTATTATCTTTTATCAACATCACTGTATTGTCTATTGAGGTGGGGGGGTTGAATATTTCTGATTGCAAGTGTATGTGTGTGTGTGTGTATATGTATGTATATGTATGTATGTATGTATATATATATATATATATATATATATATATATATATATATATATGTATGTATGTATGTATATGTATGTATATGATATATATATATATATATATATATATATATATATATATATATATAAAATATATGTATAGAGGTAGAAGAATTGGGTGTAATACTTCTAATCCTTATAATATAACATACAGGTACACTGTATAAACCTCCAGTGTAAGATAAATGAAAACAAAGCTTCAGCTTAAATACCCACCCATCGGTCATGCCTCTCTGACATGTTTCACCCACATTGGGCTTAATCATAGATGTAGACCTCATTGTGCGGTGGTACATGTATGCTATATTATATCTTGGAGCGAGATTTACTCTATCTTTGCCAGCAACTGAATACAGAGTGTAAACCTGGGAGACTGATACTGAAGGCTTGGAGTGGCACCGATCTGTTATGGTATTTGTGAGTACCTCTATTGTAACTTTCCTCCATGTTGTTTGACCGTCACTGAAACCTCTTCTCTCAGACACTTCAGCAGTCTTACAGTGGCCCACCCACAACCTGGAGCATCAGAGAGAGGGGTTGAGTGATAGATCAGAGTTGTTTTTTTTAAATTCTTCTTAGATACTTGTGAAAGAGGTAAGCTTAATGTAAATATGTACATGCTAAGGAGGGGGGGTGGGTGACCATATATAATGCTGATTAACAACCAGAGCAATTTTTCAAGGAAAAGGGGTATTATCCAGATGTGCAAAGTAATTGCAGCCAACAGAGATTCTACAAAGCAGGCCATGAAGGGTGCAAATTTGCACGATTCCCCCATGAACACAGAGTGCTGACGGGAATCCTGGCAGGGTTGGCTTTGCCCGCCCCCACCCTGCCAAGCTGTATGTGGTACAGAACAGTACGATTTCTTTTTTTCAGACCGCATCAGCAACACCATATTCTGGCATCACATATTTTGGATGAAAAATCTATTTTTTTTTTTTTTTTTTTTAACCTTTACATTTAGCTCTCCTTAAATGCAGCAGCTATACCCCAATCTGATTTCATTTTTCACTTGAAAAAGTTGTCTTGTCTGTGCTGCAACACTGATTTTTTTAATCATGCGATAATATACCTGAATGGACTGGTGGATGTAGCCACCACAATAGATGTATTCTTAAAAAAAAAAAAAAAAAACGCTAAAGTGCCACAAACGTTTTTATTAGTATACTTTGTGATCTTTTTTTTTTTTTTTTTCGCTTTACCATGCTGCATTGTCTCAGAGATTTTATTTAAAAAAAAAGACAAAACAGAGTGCACAACTGAAAATTTCCCATCAAATACTTACCTTAATTTTCCTTTCCTGACGGACTCCATGGCAACCTTTGTGTGGGTTTACCCCGCCTCCTCTCCAAGCCTATAGGACGCTACTCGAATAAATTTAGCCTCATGGTCAGTACATGTGTTCCGTAACTAGCCCCTCCTCTAAACCCAAGGGTGGGGACTCTGGCTGCCATGAAGTCCGTCAGGAAAGGAAAATTACGGTAAGTATTTGATAGGAAATTTTCCATTTTCCTTACAGACTCCATAGCAGCCTACATGTGGGACTTAACTAGCCAAAAAAACACACCGGCGAGAATTTTTAACCACTGCAGCCCCAGAAGGATTTCACACTTTAGGACCAGAGCACTTTTTGCGATTCGGCACTGTCGCTTTAACTGACAATTGCGCGGTCCTGCGACTTTGTACCCAAACAAAATTTGCGTCCTCCCCCCCCCCCCCCCCTCACCCCCCACCCCACAAATAGAGCTTTCTTTTGGTGGTATTTGATCACCTCTGTGTCATTTCTCATCCCCACTATAAACACAAAAACACAAATTTTGCAAAAAAAAGAAAAAAATATTTTTCTTACTTTTGGCTAAAATACAAATCCAAAAAAATATTTAAAAAAACTAGTTTTCATCCGTTTTGGCCAATTTATATTCTTCCTCATATTTTTGGTAAAAAAAATTGCAATTGGCGTTTGGTTTGCCTAAAAGTTGGAGCATTTACGAATGATGAGAATTAATTTCTGGGGTTTTTATTTTTTACTAGTAATGGCGGTGATCTGCGATTTCTAGCGGTACTGCAATATTGCAGCGGACATGTTGAACCATTTTGACACCATTGACAATTATACAGCGATCAGTGCTATGAAAATGCACTGATTACTGTGTACATGTCATTGGCGGTGAAGGGGTTAACCTGGAGGGGGCGCTCTAAGGGTTAAATGTGTTCCCTAGGCGTGTTCTAACTGTATGGGGGCTGGGCTGGCAGGGGGAGGGGAGTGATCATGGCTTCCATATACAGGAAGCCTGTGATCACAGCCCTTCCCCGTCTATGAGAACGGAGATCCGTGTTTACATACACAGACCTCCGTTCTCTTACTGCGGGGGAGCCATCGCGGGTAGCCGGTGGAGATTGAGTCCGCCCTACCCACCGCCTGGCCCCCCGGAACACAGTGAGCGCACCTCCGGCGGCGCGCGCACGTTCACAATACTTGTGATCGTGGGCGCTGTCCTGTGGCGGCGTTACGCGATAACGAACCACCTTGCTGCAGTCACGCTGTGGCGGGCAGTCGGCAAGTGGTTAAAGAAGACCACGAGGCCGCTCTGCAAATGACATCGGGCAGCCGCCCAGGCGGTAGCGACGCTCCTGGTTGAGTGCGCCGTGACCACTTCTGGAGGGGCCAAACCCTTAGCCCTGTAAATCCTCTGGATAATCCAAGCTGCGATTGTTCTGGAAGAGACATTTTTCCCCTTGTTTCTCCCGGAGAAGAGAACAAAAAGGTGATTGGATTGTCTGAACTGCAAGAACTCCAGGGCTTTTGTAGGATTTCCCATTGGAGGATGAGAAATCCGCAAATCTGGCCCATATCTTCTCGTAAACTCTATTCATGCTTGATCATCTGGAATTCATAAAGATGGATATCACTCTTGGGGCGCAGCCCAGGGCTTCAAGCCTCTCCCTTTCAAATACCAGAAAATTAGGTGTAGCTGTGATGGGCATGTTTGTAAGACTTCCCCCTGAGATAGGACATCCGGCCTGAGGGGAAGGGGCATGGCTCCAGAAGCTCAGTTGTGTCGACTATGGAAACCAGGGCCTGTTGGGCCAGAACCGTATTATCGCCGATATCTCGGCCTTCTCTGATCGAAGCCTCTGCAGGAACCTGAGAATGATTGGCACTGGTGGGAAGGCTTAAGCCCTGCTGAACCTCCAACTGTCTGTTAGGGCACCCACCCCGAAGGCTTGGGAGCACTGGCCCCGTGTGTAGTATTTCTTGAGTTTGTGATTGCAAGAAGAGGCAAATAGATCGACCTTGGGGTTGACTTCTAGGGACTGTGTTCATTTGACAATTCCACATAAAGGGACCACTCTCTGTTGTTCAGTTGCACCCTGGAGAGTTAGTCTGCTGTAGAATGTAGACTGCTGAGATATCTGTCAGGACCTTCTGGGCCCATGTTAGGATCGACTCCACCTCTCGTAGTAGGGGAAGACTCTGCGTCCCCCCTTGTCTCCTCATGTAGGAGACCACTGTCGTATTGTCCATCCTTAGTAGTATGGCCTTCCCCTCCATTAGGTGGCAGAAGGCTTGAAGGGCACAGTAGGCCACCCGAAATTCCAGAATGTTGGATACTGGAATGCGGGGAAGTGGACCCCATCTTCCCTGTGCAGAATCTGCTCCACAGTGGGCTCCCCACCCTAAGCTGCTGGTGTCAGTTGTGACTACTAACCATGATGGTGGGGCGGTGGAGTGACATCTGAGCAAGTTCTTGCGCTGCAACCACCATAGCAGGCTGTCCTTCATGACTGTTAATGTAGATGGTGTGGTCATCTGTCCAGCTTCCATTGCTGTAGAAACCCCGTTTGGAACAATCGCATCCTCCACAGGGCCCATTTGACCATGGGGGACGTGGAGACCATGGTGCTGATAATTCTGAGGCATTGGGAGGCTTTTAGATGTGAAGAGGATAGGGCTAGCTGTACTGTCCCTGACTACCGAAATCTTCTCCAATGGAAGGGAGACGGTATTCTTGACAGTGTTGAACTGTGCACCTAGGTACACCAAGTTTTGTTACGGTTCCAAGTGGCTTTTTTCCAGATTCAGCAACCAGCCGAACTCCTAGAGCATAGAAATTACCTGGGCTCTTTGGGTCAGCAGTTAATCTTTGTCTTGAGCCAGTAGAAGCAGGTCATCGAGATAATGGTGCAGCCATATGCCCTTCATCCTGATGAGGGCTACTACAGCCAGGAGGACCTTTAAGAACACTCGTGGAGATGTTGAGAGCCCGAAAGGGAGGCAAGTCAACTGAAGGTGGTCTTGCCCAACCAAAAACCGGGGGGTACTTGTGATACCCTTCCGCTACTGGGAGTGAGAGTAAGCATCTTTCAAGTCTGTCAACAGTCTCTATTTTTCGTTTTTGATCAATTTGTTTAAGTGAGTGAGATCTATAACTGGTCTCCATGAGCCGTTCTTTTTTAGAACTAGAAAAAGGGGGGAGTATAAGCTCTGAAATTTTTCCTCTTCTGGGACCGGTACAGCTGCGCCCTGAGCCACCAAGGAAACCACGTAAGCTGACAATACTTGCTTCTTTTCTGGGTATGACTCATACGGAACGGGGGATTTGCGAAGGACCAAGAATGCCCAGAGAAGACTGCCCTGATAGTCAAAGCATCCGAGATTGAGGCCGCCCAGACATGTCGGAAGTGGCGCAGACGTACTCTCACTTGACCTGCCTGGGCAGGCCCAATTTCAAAAGGATTTAGTAGTTTCGCACCTGGCAGGCGCCGTGTTCTTAGTGGCTCTCTGGGCAAATGTCTGGCCCCTCTTTCAGTTTTGCCTGAAGTCCCAGCCAGGCATGTAGCTGCGGGCATCCCTCACCCAATTAGTGGCTTGTCTCCTCGATTGAGGCCTCTTCTGGCCAAACAGTCCTCTGTCCTGTGGGAGGAATCACGACTTCTCCCGGTGGCCCGGGCAATGGCCCTGTCCAACCTATTGCCAAACAACAAGGACCCTTCGAAAGGAATCCTACACCAGGCCTGTTTGGAGGATGGGTCGGCAAGCCAGGGATGCAATCACAGGGCCCGCTTGGCCGTTATGGAAGACAGCATTACCCGGGTCACTAGGCAAATCATATCCAGGGAGGCCTTCCCCAGTAAGGCCGATGCCCACTTCAGCTCTCGTATGGGCAAGCTCCTGGATACTTCCTCCGAGATGCCACTTAGCATAGTCTCCACATCTTTGGCCCAGACCTCCATCGCCTTTAACATGACTGCTAAGGCTAGGGCAGATCGATCTTCCGGTCGAGAGGATCCTTAAAGGACACTGCATCCTCCAGGGGGAGGGTGACATGTTTTGACAGTCTCATGACTGCAGCTTCCACCAACAGACTCTAGACAATTGATGTCTTCCTCCTTGAAAGGATAGAGCCTAGATGCCTTCTTATCTACTCTCTCCCACTCCTCCATAAAGATATCTTTCAGTTCAGAGAGTAGTGGGAAATTGGAGTGTTTTTTTTTTTTCAAGGTGTTTGAGAAACTTCCTTTGTTTCACCGGGGAAGATACCGGCTCCTCCCAACTCAAAGCCTCCTTGATGCCCTTAATCAAGGGTAGGATCAGGACAGCGTCAAAGCCCATGGCATCATCTCCTTTCATCTTGCTGCCCGAGAATCCCAGGGATGCAAAGCTCGACTGGGATGAACCCGTCTCTTCCTGGGTGTTTCCTTCCAGGGAGCCCATAGTGGAGGACTGGCTCTGGATATGGGACGGGCCCAGTTCTTTCAATGACTGCTGTCCCACCTGTCTCACCAGCGACTCCATCTGCTGGCCGCCAACCTCAGTCTCCCCTACCACCCAGGCATAACATGTTTCACATAATTATTTGTCCTCAGGAACATGGGCGCCACATCCCCAATAGGAGTGGCTGCCATGGCGGGAGCAGTGTCTGGAGGAAGAGTGAGAGCTTCTTCCCTAGTGCCGACCCCTTGACGAGGACCTATGGTGCTGAGATCTGGACGAGGCATGTCAATGTTGGGACCTGGCAAGGACTCTGGCATCCCGTGTATTATGCTGATGATCCGACCTGGGAAGGCTAAAAAGACAAGACAGGGAGGAGGAAGGGAAAGAGAGAGACACACAACCAAGATTTTAGAAACCTGCAGGCAGGAAGTACACACAGGCGCCCCCAGCCCTATGCTGTTACCTGTCTTTCCACTTCTCCTCCCCCTACCAGTGCCTCCTGCATGAGCAATGGCTTACCTGGAGAGACCGTGACAGGGCCCGAGGAAGCCACCGCACACTGCCCGCAGTCATTCCCAAGATTGAGCAGGGCTGGCGGCTATTTGAAATCTCTGCCCTGCCACGTCACCACCGCATTACGCTGCATGCGCACAGACCAAGAGAGCCCGACCTCCGGCCTTTTTGCACCTGCGCTAGCCAAGCCTCGCTCTCGCTCCGGGGCCCGTGCATGTGCAGATGCGCCCGCGGCCAAGGGAAGGGAGCCGAGCAGCGGTATGGAACGCAGAAGCATTCCAGCCACCATGAGAGGATGTCCACTAGCGCCAGTGAGAGAAAAAGAGGAGAGACACAGATAATGGTGTGGCCCCATAAATAAAGGTGCTGCCATGGAGTTGTTGCAGATGATCTGCCAGGCTTCTTCTGAGACCCTGCCCATCCGCGTTGGCGTCTCCCTGGACAACGACAGGCCATCCATCCTGGGACCTCCTGGCCTGGACGCCACTCACCCGTCGTGGCTAGGTACTGGGTGTAAGGGGACACCGTAACTCTGACCATATCTGCCCCGCTCAAAGGCTGGGGAAACATGCTGCCCAGAATGCTTAACCTTCATCATGGATCTGGTGAGTCTGCGTGCATAGGGTTCATAGAGGAGGACAAAAAAGTAACATGTGCACTGACCTTGAGGCTAAATTTATGGGAGTAGGGTCCTATAGGATTGGATTGGAGGCGGGTAAACTCACACGTAGGCTGACATGGAGTCTGTCAGGAAAGAATGCATCTTCACATTTACTAAACCCCCTCCCATTCTCATATCTCCAAAATAGACCAGATATGTTTGTTAAAAAATTTCTATTATTTGGACAGTACATGAGTACTTGATTAGACCGTAAATAGAAAGAGACAATGCAGGTTTTATCAGTAAAAAATTGCATAAAGTGTATTATCAGAGAGACAATTGCCACAAATAATAATAAGTGGCTGGACTGTATGTAAGCCGCTTGGTAAAGCTGCAATAAGTGGGAGCTTATAGGACAGGTCATATATTTTCCCTCCTCCATTTGCTGCCGCTTATCCTTCCCCCCCCCCCCCCCCCCGCATTGTGGAAGCCTGTGGATATAGGATTTTCCACTACAGCTATGCCCCTAGTGCCCTGCTGAAGCAAACGGGGGGGGGGGGGTGTTTGAAACCTACAGCCAAGTGGAAGAGTAGGCAGCAGCAGCTTCTAAATGTTGAATCTCTGAATTTCTACCTTAAGCTGCCCGCCTTACCCAAATTAGTACTGTCCTCACCCTTTCCTTCTCCAGTGTGTGATTATGATCTCTGTGGAGTCCCTGTGCTCTTGTTCATGGCCTGGGAACGTCCCCACATTAATATTTTTCCTTGTAAGGTTGTCTCTGTCCTGGTCAAGCACACTAGCAGGTAAGGAAAGGATGTAACTAAAACACTTACAATTGATTATATTGTATAATGACTACTGGGTGTCAGGGATATACCACAGGCTGGAGGTGGCTCAATATGCTAGAGATGCTAGCTTGTCTTGCCACTTGTCCGAGAGGGCCTTTAGTGCAGTGGGAAAGATTAGTGACTGAGAAGCTGGCTTTTAATTACACAAATCAGACCTGGATCACAGAGGACCCCACTGCAAAAGTTACTTATAAGATCAGTCCATTTTGAGGACCAATACATTTTGTAAACATAGAGAACAATTGTTTTGTATGTGTCCTTGCACTGAGCCTTCGGTAATCGATGCAGCTCCTCATCTGGTGTGAAGGAATTCTAACTGGTAGTGTGTGGCACAGAGACACTGACAAGACAAATGTTTGACAATCCAATCAAATGTATTAAAAGTCAAACCATGTGGGTGGTAGATCACTTTCTGTTATTTTCTTTTGAAAGGAGGCTGTTATCTTTTGATTATAACACACTCTTAAGCCTCAAAACATTTTGTTTAATCAATCTTTTACAGCAAGGAAAATAAGTTGAACATTTGTTGCAAACCAATTCTGCGGCACCATTTGTGACGGAACCATTTGGCCCCGCCGACTAGGTCGTTTGCTAATACCAGGTACTTTTTACCCCAAACATCGCTGAAGAAATTACACTTTACTACAATGTAAAGTAGTGAGTCTCCAGCTTGTACAGTTGTGTTCAAAATTATTCAACCCCCACTGAAATTGATTGTTTTGGTCGGTTTGACATTGATTATGATCATTCAGTCATCCTGCTTACAATTAAATCAAAGAGGCACGTGTAGGTCAGACAAATATAACATAACATTTATAATGAAATAACCACAAATGTCTTTTCTGAGCTCACATCATTATCCGTTTTATTCAACCCCCAAGTGACATTCAATCTTAGTACTTAGTACAACATCCTTTTGCAGTTATAACAGCTTTTAAACGTGAAGCATAGCTTGACACAAGTGTCTTGCAGCGATCTACGGGTATCTTCGCCCATTCATCATGGGCAAAAGCCTCCAGTTCAGTCACATTCTTAGGCTTGCGCACTGCAACTGCTTTCTTTAAGTCCCACCAGAGGTTCTCAATCGGATTTAAGTCTGGTGACTGCGATGGCCACTTCAAAATGTTCCAGCCTTTAATCTGCATGCTTGACTGTAGGCAAAACACACTTGTTTGTACTCCTCACCTAGTTGCCGCCACACACACTTGACACCATCTAAATCAAATACGTTTATCTTGGTCTCATCAGACCACAGGACATGGTTCCAGTAATCCATGTCCTAAGTTTGCCTGTCTTCAGCAAACTGTGGGCTTTCTTGTGCATCTTTAGAAGAGGCTTCCTTCTGTGACAACAGTCATGCAGACCAATTTAATGCAGTGTGCGGCGTATGGTCTGAGCACTGACAGGCTGAACCCCCACCCCTTCAATCTCTGCAGCAATGCTGGCAGCACTCATACATCTATTTCCCAAAGACAACCTCTGGATATGATGCTGAGCACATGCACTCAAATCCTTTGGTCAACCATGGCGAGGCCTGTTCTGAGTGGAAACTGTCCTGTTAAACTGCTTTATGGTCTTGGCCACCATGTTGCAGCTTAGTTTCAGGGTCTTTGCAATCTTCTTATAGCCTAGGCCATCTTTATGTAGAGCTACAATTATTTTTTTCAGATTCTAAGAGTTCTTGAATCTGAGGTGCCATGTTGAGCTTCCAGTGACCAGTATGTCAGAGTGAGCGATAACAATAAATTTAACACACCCGCCACATTCACGCCTGAGACCTTGTAACACTGAGTCACATGACATCGGGGAGGGAAATGGCTAATTGGATCCAATGTGGACATTTTCGGTTAGGGGTGTACTCACTTTTGTTGTCAGTGGTTTAGACATTAATGGCTGTGTGTTGAGTTACTTTGAGGGGACAGCAAATTTACACTGTTATACAAGCTGTACATTCATTACATTGTAGCAAAGTGTCATTCTTCAGTGTTATCACATGAAAAGATATAATTAAATATTTACAAAAATGTGAGGGGTGTACTCACTTCTGTGAGATACTGTAACATCCCACAATAATTTGGTAACAAGTAAAAGTGGTCACCAGATTAATCTTATCTCCACGAGATGACCAGACATAACCAATAGAACAATGGGAAAGACCTACTTGACCATAAACAAAACAAACCGTGATCTTACCCCACCTCACACTATTCAGCAACAGTATTCAAGAAGACCCAGGGCTGTCCAAATCTCATTAACCAGCTTTCTTTTCACATACATCTGTTCGTTAAGTTTCAAGTTGGCAGAGACCATCATGGCTTCCTTGACTGTTAAATGTAATAATGTCCTTTTGCATTATATAACAGGACAACTTCCTAAATGCTTGTAGCTCCCTCGAATGCCAGGGCCCATAGTCAGGTATAATATGGGTCCTCTAGTTCCCAGAGATGGTGTTTTGGGGAGGCATGGACTTAAATCCAAAGTAACATTACTCCCCCAGGCACACACCTCCCAAAGCATAGTGCTCCCTTAAAAGCCAGGGCCCACAGTCAGCAGGCAAGGTGCTAGCCTGCAGTCCCCTCCAAAAGCCTCTGCCCCATTTGAGTCTGTCACAACATTTAAAACATTTGTTTAAATAAAATTGAAAATTCTAGTTTTTGAAATGAGCGTGTATGTGGGCAACATCAGGGGTTCTCAGGTAGTGAAAATGAACATCACCGTCTTTGTAAATGAGTACAAAGAATCCTAATTATACAGATTCTGCTTCTTGTATTGCTGTAGGGAACATTCTCTGTATCTGTGCTCACACACAGGGGTGCGACATTTCCTCAGGCACAACAGGTAAATTGTTAAGCTCTTTTTTTTTTTAATTATATAAATGATTGCTGGAATGTGAAGGTAGAGAAGCCGATGCACATTACAAGTAAAAAACCTGAACAAAAGCATAGCAAAATGGTTTATAAAATGGAGTTAGTCCTCCCAAGCTGATCTTTCCTTCCCATATGAAATATGCCATGTTCTTTTAACTGTGGCTAATGTGGACGGCACATTGTTCAGATGGTATTTAATTAAAAACATGTACAAAGTATGCATGGATTTAGTAAGCTGCTAAAAGGACACATAGGGGTTGATTTATTCAAGGTAAATATGCTGTTCACTTTGCAAGGGAAGTTTCCCTTAGCTTAGTGACTTCCATCATCCAATTATGCACACGCAAACATTTTTTTTTCCTCTTGCACATAATGTGGGTATTTTTGCAAAATGATTTTTCACTACATTCACTAAGCCAATGAAAAGTTTACAAAATGGAAATTCTCTTGTAATGCCTTTAGTAAATCACCCCCCTTGGGGTTGGAAGAGCAGGTTGTTATTTTATAGTGGTTATCTATTAAATAAACATAGCCAGTCACTTACTGAAAGGTAAAGACCTGGAAAAAAGATCTGATATGACCTTGTGCCTGTGGTCTTTGACAGTTTGGGAGCAAGTATTGCATTGCAAAATTGATTATTTAAGCGGCATCAGTGTAGATAAAATTAAAGCGCTGCTATTGCTGGCTTTTTCGCCCTTTATTTGAACATATAGTTCAGTTTTTACATACATTTCTTATAAAAAAAGAAAAAACACAGAAAAAGAGAATTGTTTAACCACTTCAACCCCAGAAGGATTTGCCCCCTTCCTGACCAGAGCCCTTTTTGCGATTCGACACTGCGACGCTTTAACTGACAATTGCGCGGTCGTGCGACGTTGTACCCAAACAAAATTTGGGTCCTTTTTTTCCCACAAATAGAGCTTTGTTTTGGTGGTATTTGATCACCACTGCGTCATTTCTGATAGCCGCTATAAACAAAAGAAGAGCGACAATTTTGCAAAAAAAACACAAATTTCTTACTTTTTGCTAAAATACAAATCCAAAAAAAAAAAATATAAAAAAAACATTTTTTCATCGGGTTTTGGACAATTTATATTCTTCCTCATATTTGTGATTAAAAAAATCGCAATCGGTGCTTATTGATTGGTTTGCGCAAAAGTTGCCGCGTTTACGGATGATGAGAATTAATTTCTGGGGTTTTTATTTATTTTATTTTTTTTTACTAGTAATGGCGGCGATCTGCAATTTTTTTTTTTTTTTTTTTTTTTTTTTTTTAGCGGTACTGCGATATTGCGCATCCGGAACATTTTGACACTTTTTTGGGACCATTGGCATTTATACAGCGATCAGTGCTATAAAAATGCACTGATTACTGTGTAAATGCCATTGGCAGTGAAGGGGTTAACCTGCAGGGGGTGCTCTAAGGGTTAACTGTTACGCCTGATGTACTATATGAACTGCCTATCTCATTTCTTAAAACCCTAACATGTTAGGAAAGTACAGATATCCCCCAAATGACCCCTTTTTGGAAAGTAAGCAGTCCAAGGTATTTAGTAAGAGGCATGGTGAGTTTTTAGAAGTTGTAATTTTTTCCACAATTCTTTGGAAAATAAGAAAAAAAGAAATTAAATATTTTTTTTCACTAAAATGTCAATTTAATATGTTCTTCCTCACACACGGCATAGGCATACTTGCAGCTACACCCCAAAACACATTCTGCTACTCCTCCTGAGTATGGCGATACCACATGTG
>BLSH010103051.1:320462-331552 GCA_018402905.1 Glandirana rugosa
AAACATAGAATTACGTATCCTACGTAATTCTATTTTTTTTTGACTATATATATATATATATATATACTTGTAAACAAAAAGTTCCAGAAAAGGCCTGGTCTTAAAGGAGTTGTAAACGCAGTTTTTTTTTATCTTAATGCATCCTATGCATTAAGATACAAAACTTTCTGTGTGTAGCAGCCACCCCACCCCCCAATTACTTACCTGAGCCCCTTCTCTCTCCAGCGATGTCCACGAGTGTCTTAGCTGTCCAGGACACTCCTCCTGATTGGCTGAGACACAGCGGCGCCATTGGCTCCTGCGGCTGTCAGTCAGCCAATCAGGGGAGAGAGGGGGCCGGGGCTCCGTGCCTGAATGGATACACAGGGCTCTGACTCGGCTCGGGTGCCCCCTGTAGCAAGCTGCTGGCTGTAGGGGCACTCAATAGGAGGAGGAGCCAGGAGCAGAGAAGAGGGACCCAAGAAGAGGAGGATCCAGGCTGCTCTGTGCAAAACCACTGCACAGAGAAGGCAAATATGACATGTTTAAAAAAAAAAAAAAAAATGAGCCTTTACAATCACTTTAAAGTGGTTACTGATCTGCATAGTTCCTCTAGATCAGCAATTTAAAACATTCAGGTTTAGTTCACAGCCGGTTAATTAATATTTTCAGAAGGAAATTCCCCATATGTCTCTTATGACAAAGTGAAAGCAATGGCTTCCTAATTCTGAGGCCAGCAGTGGTGTATGTTTAGAGTACTGGAGTTGAACTAGAATGTGACGGTGCACAGCCCATGTGTAGTAGTGAGCAGATGAGACGTCCTCACCACAGACCTGGTATTCTGTGGGTGATCCTGAAGTGTGGGGAGCGATAACCGGGTTCTATATGGCTGAGCTGCAATGCAAGGCATTTGCATTTTAAATACAGGCTGCTCCCATCATCCTCCACCCAAACTGAAATTATTTTGGGTGGAGGCCTTTTTATTTAAATGTGGCTGTGCATGGGCAAGAGAGAGACAGAGTGCTAATTAAATGGTTTTCTCTCAGTTGTACTCCCAAGGATCTTGTCACCAATCACCCACTTCTCATCCCTGTACAGTTTATTAGGACATTTTACACGAGTGCCATACAGTTGAAAGCAGCCTGTTCGTGTGTTCTATATTTCACATAGGCTGCTATGTTTATATCTGTTTATTGTTGCCTTACTGTAATCTGAAAAGCTAAGTGCATATAAGGTAAATGTAGCGCTAATCCCCCGACAGGTCCTGCTGACTTGCTCCTGGGTCACTTCCAGGTCAGGTATACAGGCAGCCAGATGACAAGGCCAGGGCTGTCCTTATGCTTTAATGCTGGTTGAGGTGCAAAGAAGCTTTGGGATACTCCAAATTTTGTGTGCAAAGTAACTGGAGGACACTCTCTGATCAGTCTATGCTTTTCAGGGAAATTTCTTTTGGTAAGCCACAATTCAGCAACAGTGACACAAGATGTTAAACAGGCAGTCACTAGGATCCTACAGCACACTGTGTCCCCAGATACTTGGATACCTCCTGTCCAATATCGGTCAGACATTTCTCCTGTGTGTTTCGTGGCTGGATCCTCCGTGAACCCCCTTGACTTGGTCTGACTGCTTCCAGAAAAAAAGGTCCTATGCTGAGTGGCTGCCCTGCTATTTACTGAACACAGGAGGTTACTGCTCAGCCCAAGTATCATTCAGAAAACCCTTTCCATTTTGTCAATGAATACAAAGTGTTCTCTGATTGGATGAAGTAGAGATTGTGACTTCACTGCCTTGTCTCTCTACTTCATCCAATCAGAGAATGATGAAAAGCATTCTCTGAATGGCGCCAGTGCAGAGAAAGTGACCTCCTGTGTTCAGTCTGCAGCAAGGCAGCTGCTTGGATGGGACCTGGAAGCTAGTGGAGATCACTGTTGGGTAGTACCTACTACAATGATTTCCAGCTTCCAGAGGGATTGCACAGGTATGGTCCAAGCTGGACCAATGTAACTACGCAAAACTATCCATACCTGGGCTTCGTGTTTAAATTATAACATCATTCACTAATGTTATGAAGAGGAAGGGAGAAAAAAAACAGGAAAAACCAGAGAGAGAATTTTAATTACAGTATAAAGCTAGCCATACGTTATACAATTTTCATGTTCAGCTTCCTTTAGGATTCACCATCCGCTACAGTGCAAGGGCCTGCCCGATTGCATACAAATTAAACACTGTTTAAGTTGGACCTCATATGATCTGGGTTTGGTAAATCTAAAGGAAAATTGTACAAGACAAATGTATAATCTATGGCCAGCCTTAGTATGTAGATGGATTCTGATTTGTTGTCTGCACTGGACTGCCAGTCGAATAAGCCTGGAGGTCTAGCAAGGAATACAAAATAACTGAGATAAACTAAGAAATCTCCAGTGTAGTTGACTCAGGCTCCAAAGGTAGAAATTCCTCTAGATAGGAGCAGATCTTTCAATCAAATGCCAACCCATGGTGAAAATACTCTTTACTCTGAGATAGTTGTACTTGATGCTTTAACTCCCCCAGAGATCACTGTATGAGAAGACAGGGTCTAAATCAATAGAAAGGCATAAAATGAAGAATTAATCCTTTTATATGGGCACTTTAAATGTGTGGTGTTTGTCATTTTCTTATGGTTTGTGGTGCTTTTTATGCTCATCCATGTGGGTATAAATTGCAATGTTTGTGTGCAGTAGCTGAAGCCATTCTGGGTTCTGTTTTCAGTGTACAGTAAAACTTTGGTTTGAGAGTAACTTGGTTTGAGAGCGTTTTGCAAGAAGAGCAACTTTTTTTTTTTTTTTTTTTTTTTTTTTTAATCCAGAAATACTTTTATTAATGAATTGAGGCATACAAATAAAGACTGTGTCACATAGACAACTTAAGTGACATCTGGATTCATAGCTTACACATTGTACAGCCGCAGGTCAGTTTATTTACATTTGTGAGCATACAACAGATAATTACGTAACATGTTATTGTAAAACAGATAGAATCTTCTGTAGACGTGGGGGTCGGTGCCAGAGTGTATGGGATGGTTGCATCCACTGCGTGTTTTTTTACCTGCATACCAGTTTCCCACTAGACTTGTGCCCCGGGCACGTCATCAGTCGTGGACGTCGACTGTAGCCATTTATCCCAGATCTTATAATACTTATTGGGGCAGTTCTTGTGTTGATATAGGAGTTTTTTTTATATGGGAGAGATTGGTTAACTGCTGCTTTCCATTCTTGGAAGGTCAGTGTTACCGCTCTAAGCCATCTCCTAGCTATCATTAGCCTGGCAGTGTATAATGTTTCTTGCATAAAAGTGTGGAGGCATCTATTTTGTTCCTGCTTGGGCAATAGGCCAAGCAGGCACTGCTTTGGGCACAAAGTCAGTGGGGAGCCCATGACATCATGCAGGAAGTCAACTATTTTCTTCCAGTATCCCTGGATGGCTGGGCAGGACCATATAAGGTGAAAAAAGGAGCTGTCATCAGCAGCACATCTTGGGCACCGTGGGTCCTGTGCAGGTCTGTATCTGGCTATGCAGGTTGGGATGAGATAAGATCTGTGCACAATGTAGATTTGCATGAGTCTGTCAGATAACTTGGGGAACACCAGTTTACAGGAGGCTAGCACATCCGACCACTCATCTTCCAACTCGCCCATATCCGCCTCCCATCCTGACTTGAGTCCATAGGCAAGCTCCGAGGCAGAGTGGGTAAGAAGAGCCGCATAGCAGGTGGAAGTCAGGCCCCCAGGGTCCCCTCCAACCAGGACGCCCACAAGACTCACAGGGGACAAGTCCAGGGGGGTAGAAGTAAATTGGCATTGTAGCGTGTGGCGGAGCTGGAGGAAGCAGAAGAACATAGAGTTGGGCAAATTGTGGGCGGTTTTCAGTTCCTGGAAGGATTTAACCCCAGTGCCGTCCATCGCTTGGTGCAGGTAGACCACCCCGCGCTCTACCCACTGGCCAATATTTGGTAACGCGAGGAGCTCTGGGAGGTTACGGTTACCCCATAAAGGTGAATGGGTATTTATAGGGGGGATCCCCAGTCGCCTAACAGTCAAGCCCCAGATTTTGCAGTGGTGAGAAAGCATGCTACCCCGGTTCCTAGTCCCAAGCAAGGCACCCATACCACTCAATAAGATCTGGAAGGGGTGTATCGCTGTACCAGACAGCCGTGAACAGGCCAGAGTAAGGTATCTGTGTTTATCATCCTTGTCAAAATAAAAAGAAAAAAATGGGAAAGTTGGGCCGCTAGGTAATAAAGGTGTAGGTCCAGCAGGGCCAACCCCCCCAGGTCGGTCGGCCGGTTTTTGCGGGTTCTGCCACAAGAGCTTGTGTCTAGAGGTGCCCCAAATAAAGGAGTTGAGGATGGAGTCCATGGTTCTGAAAACCCTAAGAGGCAGGTAGGTTGGGGAGTGCCAAAACATATATAAAAGCTTTGGCAGTAAGATCATCTGAGTAAGGCGTAGAGAGGTTCCACATTCAGCCTAGTGTAGTCTGCTATGGATCTAGTGACCTGTATCCCCAGGTATTTGATCCGACTTGCTCTCTGCAGTGGAAGTTTGGCCTGGGCGTGCGATGGTGCAGTCGTGTCTAGGGGGAGAATTTGAGATTTGTCCCAATTTATCTGGAGTCCCGAAAATTTTCCGAAACGCTCAATAGGGTTCAAAGCTGCGGTGAGGGAAAGGCCCACGTCATCCAGGTACAGCAGCATGTCATCCACATAAAGACTGAGGGTTTCAGTCAATTGGCCAGAGCTGAGGCCCCTAATTTCCGGGTGCGTTCTGATGGCAATTGTTAAGGGTTCAACCTTGGCAGGTGCCCCTGTATAACGAAAAGGGGTCAGACGTCCTCCCATTAATCAAGACCCTTGCCACTGGAGCCTGATCTAGTAGCTGGATCCAATTTATAAAATTCGGCCCAAACCCATACCTACAGAGGCACTCCCATAGGTATGCCCATTCGACCGAGTCTAATGATTTAGCAGCATCTAGACTCACCACCACCCTTGTGCCCGCCGAGTCATAGGTAGCCTGTAAATTTAGAAAAAGGCGCCGCAAATTGAAAGCAGTGTTTTTGTGGGGCATGAATTCCACCTGGTCGGGTGGATTAGGGATAGGATCATTTTGTTCAATCTAAGGGCAAGGACCTTGGCCAGGATCTTGATATCTAGTTGAAGGAGGGAGATTGGTCTGTAAGATTCACGCAGGGAGGGATCTTTGCCAGGTTTAGGTATCAATACGATAAATGCTTCTTTCATGGAGTCTGGAATCGTAGCGGAGTTAAACGTGTTGAAATAGTTTTTGGAGTTGTGGCACAATTATCTCTCTAAATTGGGTATAGAATTCTAGAGGGAGTTTGTCAGTACCAGGGGCTTTGCCCATAGCTAAGTTAGCTATGGTTCGTCGATGTCCTACGTCGTGATGGGAGCCTCTAGTTGTGCTGTTTGGGATTGGGACAGTATGGGAAAGTCCACAGGTCGTAGAAGGTAGGTCAGATCGGCTTGGGCATGTCGGGCGTGGGAGGTATATAGAGTCGAGAAGAATGTGTAAAATTCAGCAGCTACTTGGTCCGGATCAGATTTAGTATTCTCCTCAGCGTCCCGAAGGGACGCTACCACTGGGGGTGTGTGGTCCAAGTGGGCCAGATAAGCTAGCAACCTACCTGCACGTTCCCCGTGTTTGAAGTTTCGCTGCGTGGAAAAGAATATGTTCTGTTTAGCTTTATTTAACAGGAGGTGGTTGACCACTCCGGCCTGTGTTTTGAGAAGCATCGCACTGTGGGGAGAGGGATCCAACTAAGTCTGTTCTAGGGTCCTCAAATGAGCCTCAGCCTGGGTTAAGACTAGTTTGGATGAATTCTTGTACCTGGAGATGCGGGCAGACAGTACGGCTCTGGCGTGTAATATGAATGATTCCCACACCGCAGACATAGCAGCAGTACCTGGGTTGGTACTAAAAAAGAAAACCCATTCTCGCTGCAGGGAGTCTGTCAGTTAGTATAGATAGCCAAAAGGGGTTCAGTTTCCACATGCGGGCCGGGGAAGGGACTGCAAATCTATAGTCACCTAGTATGGGGAGTGGTCAGACAACACCCGAGTCCTGAAGCCCACGTCCCGCAGATGCGGAGACAAGGATAAGATCTATTCGTGACATGGTGGAGTGGGACTGTGAGTAGCAGGAGTAATTGCGGGTGGTGGGGTATTTATGCCTCCAGGAATCTGTCAGGTTAAGTTCCTGCATCATACGGCCAAATCTGGTCAGAGTAGAAGGGCTTCCAGTGTCCGAATCCCACCCCAGTCTGTCAAGTGAGGGGTCTATCAGCTTATTAAAGTCTCCAAGCCAAATGGCTGGGACTGTGAGATATCGTGACATAAAGACCACTCCATCCTGTAGCACTGTAAATAAAATGGGGGGGTGGACATAAAATGCAAGCATAAGAATTTCATAACCATTGAGCATTGCATGTATGAAATGTGGCAAAAGGTCGCAAAGTTCAAGGGGGCCGAATACTTTTGCAAGGCACTGTATAAATAGGATGACACAGTCTTGGGCTAGCCCCATTCAACCTGGATAGTATAGTGCTAAACAATAAAAACATACAAAAACAGAAAAACAGAATCTTGGTACAGTGTACATGGTTAACTTGGGTTCATAACATACACTGGAACAGCGACTGTCTCCAGGGTGCAGAAGGAAGAAGTGCGACCCTAGAACAGTGACCGACCAGGGAAACTTAGCTTGTACACCCTACTCCACTCTGGCAAGCAGGGATAGTGCTTGAAGTGTCCAACTAACAAATAGAGACCACTGTTCTCTGGAAAGCTGGGTTTGGAGCAGAGGGCGCATCCAGTACAAAGTTCGGTACCACGGTGAAAGGCCCAATAAAAAAAACAAAACTAGGGTCTTTAACAGTTCATGTGGATCGCTCCGGATGGCACCAGCACTTTGAACAGGGATGTGTGTGAGAAACATTCTGTGAGGATTAAGTCCTAGCAGAGCTATGCAGACGCACATTGGCAGGGGTAAGCAGGATATGGGAAGGGGAGAGGCCTCAAGTGGAGAAATTCTTCAGCAAAAGTAGGAGAGAAAAAGGTGGGGGGACACAAGCAAAAAAAAGGGGGGGGGGGAGACAAGAGGGGGACACAGTCAAAAAGTGGCATCCAACTCACAGTAAGATGCAGCCAAAGTGGCTGTGGCAGATGGAGGTTACACGGAGCAGTAGTGAGGGTTTCAGCAGGAGACTTCCATGCAGGTTCAGGGGGGAAGGTGTCAGAAAGTAGCAGCCACGCCGGGGCTCTTATCCTAGGAGGCCGTGTCTCGTCTCTCCAGCCAGGACAGCACCACCTCAGGGTCGTCAAAGAAATGCACTCTGTAATCTCCTACCACCCACAGCCTGGCGGGATACAGCATGGCATGCTTCAGGTGTTTGATCCGCAGCCGCCTCTTTGCTTCTGTAAATTGAGCATGGCGGCGCGGGAGGTCGGCAGAGAAATCTGGATAGACAGCCACTCGGACATTGCCACAAGGTATGTTCCCCTTCTCACGGGCCAGACGGAGGATGGCGTCTCTATCCCTGAAGTTTAAAAACATTGCGATGAAAGTTCGGGGTGGCGCTCCGACAGGCGGTGGTTTGGCAGCCAGGCGGTGGGTCCCTTCAACCACAAAGGAGACAGAGAAGGCCTCCCTGCCGTAGGTGGTGACAAGCAAGGTCTCGAGGTAAGTTTGGGGGTCGTTGCACTCCGATCCCTCCGGCAGGCCCACGAAGCGGAGGTTACACCTCCTTAGGCGGGTTTCCATATCATCTTGCTTTGCTATCACAGCCTGTAATTGGTGTTACAGCTGCTCTGTGGAGGCCTGCAGGGGCGGCATGTCGTCCTCCATGCGGCCTATGCAACGCTCAGTTTCGGATACTCGTTTGCACACCTTCTGGAGGTCCTGCCGTAACAAGGAGATGTCCACTTTAACCTCCTCAATCTGGGATGTGAGGGCAGTCTGGCAGTGGGTTAGAGCATTGAGTATCTTGTCTGTGTCCCCGGAGGTGTGCTCTGTGTTAACAGAGGCCGCAAGCAGCGTCACATCACAACAGAGTATAAAATAGAATATATGCTCTGGAGCAACTGTACTTGCAGTGCACGGTATATTTGCCTTTAGTAAATCAACCCCAAAGTTGATGGAATATACAATTTGCTGAAACTGACTGTAATATTGCGGCTTCAGTCAGGCTAAATAAATTTCAATGCACAGAACCGCAGAAGAAAATCAATGCAAACACTCCTTTTACTAGGTGGCTTTCTGATTTGCACTACAGATAGATTATATAATTTTACATAATCAGTGAAAGAAGGAAAACCATAGTGAGAGCGACAGGAAGCATGTAAAGAATTTTGCCCCACGGTAAGGGACTATGAAGAAGCCTCAAGGCTAATAAAACTTGATCTTGGAATGTCTGTTGCACTGATCACCTGTTATCATCCACATTTATGGAGAATATTGATGGGACAAAGTAGTGACTTTTTTTTTTTTTTTTCCTATGAAGTGTGCATGTTTTTCGTTGGAAAGTCAGCTGTATGATGAGCTTATTTCCAGCTAGGCTCTGGACAGTTATTTTTTTATTTGTTCTAGATATTTGAATTGCGTGCAAAGGCAAACTTTTTTTTTTTTTTTTAAATAGTTAAACCCTCTATGAACTTTATATTGCTGTTTATGTTCCTTTTTTTTGTCACCAAGACAGAAATTAAGGGGAAACCCAAACTTATAGAGTTGGGAGTTTTCAATGGGGGCATCTGTTCTGGGGTCAAATAGGGAAATTTTCCTCTCACAACCCGTAGCATCTCTCAGACAAAAAGTATTTACATATTCTAATATATACTGTATGCACAAACACACTAATTTAATTGTGTGTCTTTTAAATATCTTCTTGGACTCTGTTTTAGAGATAGATTAATAGTTTTAAACTGGTGTTAAGCATTTTTAAAATGACGTCTGGTAAACCTGTGTATTTGTTCCATGCACCTAGGTGCATTGGAAGTTGGCTTTGCTGAATGTTGCTCCTCATGATAAAAGGAGAGGAAGCTCTTGTTTTGTTGTGGATCCCCCCACCTTTCTTTCACTGCATATAAGGGAAAATTAAACTAGCCATTGTGTGGGGCAATTACAGTTCTTCCTTCAGATACTTTAAACTAAAATCCAGTTCCAAATGTATGTATATAAGTGAACTGTTTTACCCAACATAAGGATTAGCAGTCTTGTGATTTAGGCACAAAAGGAAAATGGCAAAAACGGGTGGTCTAGGATGGCTCATTGGTAATCCAGAATAACTAACAAATTGTAAAATCATCATTTATTATGAACCATAGTATAAAAAGCGTCCCAGTAAATGGGTATTAAAGACACACAATTTATCACATCACAATTAAAGATGAACAATTCCTTGTTTTATATACAAACGTCACATATTACATGGTCAACACATTTCGTGGACACACACTGCTTCCTCAGGACTCTGTGTTTTGTATGTGACATATGTCTTGCAAGGCTTTGGCTCCATTCTAAAATCAGAGAACAGACGATAAGATAATAACATAAAAAAAACTATAGGCAAGCATATACATAACATACAGAATTTAATCAAACCACACAAGTTAGTTCTGACCATAACAAAAAAGCAAAGATCAAATGGAATAAAAAAAAAAAAAAAAGTGGGTATTTGGTATGTGGAAACTGGGACCCATGGGTTGGTGGTTCTGTGTGATGGTGTTTTTGAGACGGTTTGGTGACTGTGTGGTTTCTACCTTTTTGACTTTTTTAGTTATAAGAAATGCTGGTAACACCTGTTTATGAAGACATATCTCCCCCCTTGGGACACACCAAAGTGTACCAGTGCTCTTCCTGTAATTGGTATCTATTTATATACATTTAAAATTGGCTTGGAAGGCATTGTGTTCACCCAAAAAAGATGGCTATTCTCTGACGACTGAGGGCTGCTGAAATATTCCCCCCCTTTTCTTTGCGTCTCTTGTGGACATACTTTGTTTTTTTCCATTCTTTCATCTCTTTCCTCCTTTCTTCTTATTCTTTCCCTCATCCCTCCTGTTTTCTTTTCCCCTCAATTTTTTTCCCCTGTCCCTAAACCTCTCCCCCTCCTTTTACTTTCTCCCCCCTTCCCATTTCATTCCTATTTTCTCTTTCCTCCCCTCTCTTTGCCTCTTGATTTGTTTGGTTGATATGCCTCTGTCTATAAATATAGTTCATGTTTTATGGATATATACAGTATATGCATCTACCTTAAGAGTTGGTGAACTCTGATGACTTAGCTGGAGAGTGTTTAAGGTTAGAACTGAAATGTGCTTAGCAGATTTTTGTCATCCCCTCTTGAATAGGCGAGTGTTCTTGGTACTGGTATGTGTAATATCAAATGTTTGCATTTGAAGGGCTTTTATCTGTGAGTTCAAATGTGTGTCTATATGATTACTATCCCTCTCTGTTCCCCTATTAACCGCTTAACAACCGCCCCATAGACAATTGACGTCTACAGGGCGGTTGCTTAATTCTGGGAGGACGTCTATTGACGTCCTCCCAGAATCGCGCTCCCCGCGCACCCCATGGGGCGCGCACACGGGAACATCCGTGACCGTCGGGTCCGGGGGACCCGACTGATCACGGATCGGGGTGAATGGCCGCTGTGCGCGGCCTTTCACCACGTGATCGCGCCGTCAAATGACGGCGTGATCACATGTAAACAAGCCGGCGGAAGCGCCGGCTTGTCTCTCCTCTCCGCACCGATCGGTGCAGTGTGAGAGGAGAGAGGGGGGAGAGAGGTGGTGCTGCAGCGCTGTGGGCAATGTGTAATGCCCACAGCGCTGCCTAGTGACAGAATACTCCCCCCCCACCATCTATTTACCACCCACCCACCACCCCCCAGCCACCATCAGCCACCCACCCAGCCATCATCAGCCACCCACCCATCCTCACTCAATCCATCCATCCATCCATGCTCATCCATCCAGCCATGCATGCTCATCCACCCAGCCGTGCTCACCCATCCAGCCATGCATGCTCATCCACCCAGCCGTGCTCATCCATCCATCCATCCAT
>BLSH010103051.1:333815-348873 GCA_018402905.1 Glandirana rugosa
CTCAACGTGTTCTTCAGTTATTCCCGGGAAAGTGTGAACAATGTTGCATGACTGAGTAATTGTCATTCAAAGTGTGAGAGCGCTGAAAGCTGAAAATTGGTCTGGTTGTTAAGGGGGTTTAAGTGCCCAGTTGTCAAGTGGTTAACCTCCACGGAGTACACGACAACCCTCCTCATCCCCCACCTTTCCCCTTCAAGAGCCCTTAGGCCCCTTTCACACTTGTGCGACTTGGGACTGCAAAGTCGCATGACAAGTCGTTCCCCATGATTTTCAATGAGTACCATCCATATCTGAGCAAATTCAAGTTGCAGCGACTTCAAAGTAGTCCTTGCACTACTTTGGTCTGACGTTGATGCGACTTGAGGTCCATAGATCTCAGGATTACACAGGCATTACTTTAAGTTGCATCAAAATTGTGGTAAAATCACGCAACTTTCAAGTCGCACAAGTGTGAAAGGGCCCTTATTGACTTCTTGTGCAACTCCTGATGTACATGGCATTGGAGGACCCGAAATATATTTAACCACTTCCCTACCGCCGTATGCAGAATGATGGCTGGGAAGTGGTTGCGTTATCCTGACTGGGTGTCATATGACGTCCAGCAGGATAATAAGCAGGCACGTGGCGATCGGTGGTTTGGTGTGTCAGTCTGACAAACCGGATTTTTCAATCTAGGTAAAGCGCTTCTGTCAGAAGCTTTTTACCATGTGATCAGCCATGACCAATCACAGCTGATCACAGTGTAAACAGGAAGAGCCGTGTATCGGCTTTTCTTCTACTCGCATCTGCAGACGCGAGCCAATCGGCGGCTCTTCTGACAGGGGGGGTCTGCGCTGATTGTTTATCAGTGCAACCCCCAGTAGGATCCCCATCCAGGACTACCAGGGAAGCACATTAAGGACCACCAGGGGGCCCACCCTAGACCACCAGGTAAGGGGCACACAATGTGCAATAGGGATGGCAGTGCCCAGTGTCACCTATCCGTACCTGTCAGTGCTGCTTATCAGTGGCGCCTATCAGTGCTGCCTCATCCGTGCCCATCAGTAAAGGAGAATACATACGTATTTACAAAGTTTTGCAACTGAAAAAAAATAACAAATGTTTTCAAAATTTTTGGTCTTTTTTTTATTTGTAGCACAAAAAATAAAAACCCCAGAGGTGGTCAAATACCACCAAAAGAAAGCTCTGTTTGTGGCGAAAAAAAATTATAAAAATTGTGTTTGGGTACAACTTCGCATGACCGCGCAGTTGTCATTCAAAATGCGACAGTGCTGAAAGCTGAAAATTGGTCTGGGCGGGAAGGGGGGTAAAAGTGCCTGGTATTGAATTGGTTAAATCATGTTCTTAAATATGTTATTTATGAAGACCTACATTGGTCAGTTTGGGAGATATTGAGTGGTAAATTGTATTGCAGCAAAGCCTTAAAGGTTCAAGATTAACCCATGGTCCATTGAACCATGTTGCCATCATAACCGGATTGAATGTAGAGCTGCTGTTCCCCTGCTTCCTCCCATTTAAACTGAACAACATTAATGTGAGATCCCAGGTAATGTGCAGATTTATGACTAACGCAATTCTGCATCTCCCCCATTCCTTTATTTAGGCCTTATTTACACTGCTGCTGGTAAAAGGTCCTTTGGGCGTTTTTTTTTTCAGCTGCCCCTGAACTCATCTAATGTCATCTTATCAGTACACAGGATCGTTTAAGGTCGTTTCCAGGCAGTTGAGTTTAGAGGCTTTTTTTTGGAAAGCAAAAAAATGGGTTCAGACGCCAGTTCAGAGGCATTTGAAACGCCAAAACGCACGTATTAGATGCAGGTTTCTAGCTGTCAAGATAATCGGTTTAGGGTAGGTTGAAACAGCGTCCCGTGTAAATGGAGCCAAGCTGACTTTAAAAGATAATTAAACATTATTTAATATGCAGTTAACATGCAAAAAGGGGAGGAGGGTAAGCCTCTCTCTTATTATGGGTGAAGGTAACTTTTAAAAAAGATTTATCTTGCTACATTGGACCTGGACAGTTTTCATTGTATTCCTAGCAGTAAGCAGGCAGAAAATACAGTTTTAGCTTGGAGTTTCATAGGAATGATTCTCCACGTCTCCTGGTACTTATTTGCTCTACATAGGGTTAAGGTGTCTTTCATCCCCTGATCAAAGCATGCATATAATTCCACTCTGGTGATTGGTATTATAGCGCCAGGATGGAATTTGTCAGTTCTTAACCTTGTCCATATGATGAAACTTTACACAGAACTGTAAAACATATGAGCAGCACTTCATAATAAAATGTATCACTCCGGGGCAAGCACACATGGAGGCCTAGTCCAGCATAATGGATACATGGAAAGCTATGGACCTCTTGCAGCTTCCAGGCTGAGGATGGGTTTATGATTTGGTGCTTGTTTATTTTTGAATGAAGACATTTGACCTAACTTGTTCAGGTACTAAATAATCTGTTTACTGATGGAGTGTGCTGATTCCATACAGTTGTTTCACAGTCTGTGATAGTACTTGTAACGCAAGGCTTCTCCTGTGATAACTATTTACAGTTTTACACAATTCTCTTCTCATATCATTGGCCTTGTCAGAATTTTGTTTCCAGCTTTTCCTAAGTCCTCCCCTAGTTTTTTATGCAGGTTTCAATTGTTTATTTTGCAGTTTGCTGGAAGCTTTACAAGGGCACTCCACTAGGAAACTGGTGAGGCTTAAAGCCGCAAGTGTAAATCAGGTTTGGCAATAGTGCATATAAAGAGGAATAGTTCTAGGGGTAATCTACCTCTGTGCCATACTAGCCCACAAAAGTGTGCCTTATCTGTTTTTGTTAAAGCTGAAGAAGAGGAATTCAGATCCTTTTTAAAAAGTGAAAGCACACTAATGAGTTAAGTCCAACGAGGTGCATGACATCTCCTGGACTGATTTTTATTATATAAATCTGGTTTATGGAACTCCGAGGCAGCTATCACTGTAGTTCCAGGAGCCTGATGCTGGACCCTCTGGTCTCAAAATCTTCAACAGTAGAGTTGCTGCAGCTGCTATGCTCACTCCTGCTCAATCACAGAAGCCTTTGTATAATGTGAACATGCTCACACAATACAAAGGCTTCTGTAAACGGGCAGCAGAGTGGAGGGGCAGGAATAGCTCCTCTGTGTGTTTCTCCCCTCTCACAGCCCAGAGTGTGTATCCTTGGGCCAATGAGGTGGGAGCTGAATTCCTGGAACTCAACTTTAAATTGAGTCTCCCGCTAGATTCTCTTCCACTGGTGACATCCTCCGTTTTACATTATGGACAGGGCTGACTTCCTCCCAGGATCACGTTAACAAATGTGTTTTTGCCAAAACCAATAAGAAAACATTCCATTTAGGAGCAGATATTGGGGTCATTGTTTGAAAACAGCCAGATTGTGCCTGGTAGCTATTGCTCCTTTATAATATAGCGTGACTGTCTAAATTTCAGACTGCATTTTTGCTGTTAAGGATACTTTTTCCAGCTGGTTTTCTGCTTCGCTTAAACTGCTTTTGAGACTTTCTTAGGTTATTTTAAATTTCTTTATGAAAGATGAGAATATATACATGGACAGATAATGGGCTGGGGAGACATCTGCCTTTCCATTCGTGAGCAATTATGGAAGTCTGACCTTGGAAGCTCTTTTATCGTCTCCCCAGGGGCAGTCCTAAACTTACCATCCTAGTAAAGAATATGCATATATCTTTGGCTAGAGCAGTGATCAGGTAACATAACTGTCTCTTGTGATTTTCCTTCACTTTTTACCAAGAAACCCAACAAGAAGTGAAAGAAAATCTCCCCTCTTTGATCACTGTCACCGGGACAGGTGTTTCCATTGAAAGACTTCCCTCACCTCTTGTTGGGATGACAAAAGCCACCTTGACCAAAAAAGGTGAATAATAGATCCAACGTGGCACAGACAGCAATTAAGACTTAACAAAGGCTCCTTATCCTTTTACTATTCTTTCCACATCTGAAAAAAGTGTTTTTTCTTTATATACTCTGACTTGATTGTAGCACTGTATTAGCAGACAGTTGTGTAACTGACATTTCATCCCTCACTGAAGAATTACTGCTTTGGATGAAACTTATTATCCATGGGCCAGCACCCTAAAAGGATCTGAGGAGAGCCAAGAGAGTTCAGGGAGGATTATTACAATATAAAACAATGTTCAATGAGATAAACTGTAGCTGAATAACATTTAGTTTGCTAAAGCAGTATCATAAACAATCGCCATATCTTGTTTTCACCTCGTGTCGGGGTGGATTTGATTTAAATTATAATTTTTAAAGAGCAGCTGTCAACTCTGTACCACAGCGGCTCCTCCTCTGACCCGCTGTTGACTCACCGACAGTCCCATTCACTTTAATGGGATGGCTGGTGATGGGGCAGTGACACAACAAGGTGAGGGACGTGGCGGCAGCAGGTGAGTGGATGCCCGCTAACAGGCACTGCCATGATGGATCTGAAATGACAGGTGCTCTTTAAATGTAAGGACTTCTTCTTGCTGGTAGTTAGAATCTTCAATATTTGCAAACAAAATGAAGGTTTCCTATTTAGAATAATAAGCTGTCAGGTTAGTAAAACAGCGATATCAGAACCGATTCAATCATACAGTTTGTAGTGTACATAGATTTGCAAAACAATGGGATAAAGGAATATTCCTTAACTTTGTTTTATCTCATGGTTACTGTGACATTGTGTGAATGCCTCAATGCAGTGCATGTTATCTCAGCTTACAGAGCTTGGATTCATTAAATTAATAAAAAATATGTAAATATTGCAGAATATACAGCCTCATGCTACAAAACTAAAGTGGACCTTCAGTCATTTTTTTCAACTTTCCATCTATTAAAGCGGTTGTCTACCCATTTTGATTACTTTTACCTACAGGTAAGCCTATAATAAGGCTTACCTGTAGGTAAAATGAATATCTATTAAACTTGTACGGTTTAGGAGATATTCCCTCTCGAATCCACTGCGGCGTTACAACGCATTTGCCGGGTATGTCCCGGAAATAGTTCCGGACCTTGCCGGAAAGACGGGTCCCGCTTGCATGCGTGGTAGTGACGTCTCGCAGCTCCGGCCAGTCACAGCGCCAGAGCCATGTACCCGGAAGCAAGATCCAAGGGAAGATGCCCGCTCCCACAGAGTGGGCCGAGCAGCCCGGTCGGATCTTTGTTCCAAGGTGAGTATTTCATAATGAGCTAGTATGCGGTGCATACTAGCTCATTATGCTTTTGTCTTGCAGGTTATTTATTTATTTTCTGGGTAGACAACCGCTTAAATCTTCTGCCCATGTTGTTTTTAACTTTGGATAGTAAAACATTTTTTTCTGCCAGTAAATACCTTATACAGCCCACTTCCTCTTTCTTGTCTGGTCATAGGCTAGGCCTCATGCACAGCTCTCTCACTCTTGTGAGAGTTTTCCAGGAAGGGGAGGGAGGGGGGGAGTCATAAGAGGGCCAATAAAAGCTGCAGAGCTGGAAGTGTTCCTCTGTGTGTCTGTGTAAATCCAAGAAAGGAACAGGCAGCAGCTTCAGCTGCCCACAGTAGAGGGAGGGAGAAATATGCAGCATATTTGGCAAGTAAAGAATCACAGTATATATAAAATAATATGCAAAGTGGTCGGAGGGAAGCTTCAGAATGGCAAAGATGTTTTAGTACAAATTATGTGAGCAGAATGCAGTTCCTCTTAAGCTCCATTTCATGCTGAATAAACTAAATTGTTAATGTATCCTAAATAGAAAACTATCTTTAGCTAGATTTTTACTCCAAAAGCATGTTATTAAAATAAATTTAATAAAAATAAAATGAAAAAAAAATCTGATTTAAATAAAAAAAATCTGTTCTTTTTTTAAAAAAAAATAATTGATTTTTATCCACCCTGCCTCGTGTTCATCCTTTGCGCTGTTCTCAGTGCTGCTGATCTCCCAGCCACTGTCTACATGCACTAGCGATGACTGCATGATATTTCTGAAGTCTGGCTTTCCAATGCTGTCAAAGTGGATCATGTTGCATGGCTGCCTGAGGTCAATGGGAACACATGTGACAGGGTGACAATGCAGGTTTATTAAATTGAAGTAGTGGGTTACTGTATATTATGTGAAATTGGTTTATGAGGTGCTAGTTGTCATTTTCCTGACCGCTTTAGTGAACAAGTAACCTATTAACCAGTTGCTGCCTGGCCAGGCTGGATCACATACATGTACAACAGCCAGCCGGGGGGCGTGCAGCCAATCTCCGCATCACAGTAGCAAAATAGTCCTGAATGGAACCCATTCATGACATTCTAATCATGTGATCACTATGATTGGTCACAGTGATTACATGATACCCTAGCCAGTTACCAGGTAGTGATCGCTGTGATCCGCTGTCCACAGGATGCAGATCTGCACCTGCCGCAGTAAATGTCCTGCGGGAGGGCGGCAAGTGGTTAATTCAGTTGTTTGCCGACCAAGAATTGCAAGGGTGATATCTCGGTCATCGACGCAGCAGTGACCAAGGTATCATCTTTTAGAGCCAGCGATGCTGAACAAAGTAATCTGAGAGGAGCTGCTGGATTAATTCTACAGGCAGGGGAAGAGTCCTGCCGCCTTTACCAGACTCTCCTGAGCAATCGGGGAGCCCGGTAAGAATGTAACCGATGCCATCTGGTTCCTGGGACACTGAGAGGAATTGATGTTGTTCCTCCCACTGTATGATGTCTGAAACTGGAAGCAGCAAGGATTTAGTCACTTCTGGTTTTTGATTGTTCTGTACAAGCATCTGATCAAACTGATCTCCGTTTAAACAGATGCTGTCACAGAACAACATGGGAGAATCCTGTCAATGATCTCAAGGCAGCTGGGACCATAGCCACCAAGAAAACAATTGGTAACACACTACACCTTGAAGGACTGAAATCCTGCAGCACCAGCAAGGTCCCCCTGCTCAAGAAAGCACAAGTACAGGCCTGTTTGAAGTTTGCTAATGAACATCTGAATGATTCAGAGGAGAACTGAGTGAAAGTGTTGTGTTGAGACCAAAATCAAGCTCTTTGGCATCAATTCAACTCACCGTGTTTGGAGGAATGCTGCCTATGACCCCAAGAACACCATCCCCGTTGTCAAACATGGAGCTGGAAACATTATTCTATAGGGGTGTTTTCCTGCTAAGGGGACAGGACAACTTCACCACATCAAAGGGACGATGGGCAGGGCCTTTTGTCTTGGGTGAAAACCTCCTTCTCTCAGCCAGGGCATCGAAAATGGGTCATGGGTGGGTATTCCAGCATGACAATGACCCAAAACATGCGGCCAAGGCAACAAAGAAGTGGCTTAAGAAGAAGCACATTAAGGTCCTGGAGTGACCAACCTGGCCAGTCTCCAGAACTTAATCCCATAGAAAATATGTGGAGGGAGCTGAAGGTTCGAGTTACTAAACGTCAGCCTCAAAACCTTAATGACTTGGCGAGGATCTGCAAAGAGGAGTGGGACAAAATTCCTCCTGAGATGTGTGCAAACCTGGTGTCCAACTACACGAAACGTCTGACCTCTGTGATTGCCAACCAGGGTTTTGTCACTGAGTACGAAGTCATGTTTTGCTAAGGGGTCAAATACTTTTTTCACTCATTAACCACTGCACTATACGTCGGCACTTTGATGCTAATTATAGTATTTTTAAAACCAGCGGGCGGTCCGCTTTCGCATAAAAATAGTGGGAGAGGTGGCCCCCCCCCCTCCCGCCGTGCTCCGGTCGTCTCCCGTGCTTACCGGATCTGTCGGTAATGCCGGAGAGATCCTATCCCCTGAGAGGCAGGAAGTTGAGTGAGGGAATTATGGTCCCCACTCAACTCCAGACATTGGATGACTGAAGTCAAACGTCACTTCCACCCAATGGTCTTAAAGGGGAATTTTTTTTTATTGCTTTTAAGTCTAAATGTTAGATCTGAGGTCTTTTTGACGCCAGATCTCACATTAAAGAGGCCCTGTCCTGCCTATTTTTACTACAAGGGATGTTTACATTCCTTGTAATAGGAATAAAAGTGATCAAATGTTTGTTTTTATTTTTTTAAAGACCGTGTAAAACTAAAAAATAAAAAGTAAAATAAATGAGAAAAAATTTTAAAAATTTGAAGTGCCCCATCCCTCAGAGCTTGCGCGCAGATTGAACGTATACGCAAGTCGCACCCACATATAGGTAAATGGTGTTCAGATCTCACATATGTGAGGTATCGCTGCGATCATTAGAGCGAGAGCAATAATTCTAGCACTAGACCTCCTCTGTAACTTAAAACTGGTAACCTGTAGATATGTTTAAACGTCGCCTATGGAGATTTTTAAGTACCAAAGTTTGTCGCCATTCCATGACTGGGTGCAATTTACAATATATATGTAAAGCTGCGTAAATTGACAGCCCTATATAAGTACCTGAAATAAAAATAAATAAATACATTTTGAAGAATGACATATTGGGTATCAATTTACTTGGTGTAACATTATCTTTCACAATTTAGAAAAAATTGGGCTAACTTTACTGTTCTATTATTTTTTAATTCAAAAAAGTGTAGTTTTTCCAAACAAATTGCATTTGTAAGACTGCTAGACAAACACAGTGTGACAAAGTATTGCAACAACCGCCATTTTACTGTCTAGGGTGTTTGAAAAAATATATATAATGTTTGGGGGTTCTAAGTAATTTTCTAGCAAAAAAAAAAAATTATTTTAACTTGTAAACAACCAGTTTGAAAGATAGGCCCGGTCCTTAACCCCTTCCTTACCGGGCACTTAAACCCCCCTCCTGCCCAGACCAATTTTTGGCTTTCAGCGCTGTCGCATTTTGAATGACAATTGCGCGGTCGTGCGGCGTTGTACCCAAATAAAATTTGCGTCCTTTTTTTCCCACAAATAGAGCTTTCTTTTGGTGGTATTTGATCCCCTCTGCGTCATTTCTGATCGCCGCTATAAACAAAAAATGAGCGACAATTTTGCAAAAAAGAACAATATTTTTTACTTTTTGCTAAAGTACAAATCCATTAAAAAAATTATTCATCAGTTTTGGCCGATTTATATTCTTCTACATATTTTTGGTAAAAAAAAAAATCGCAATCGGCGTATATTGATTGGTTTGCGCAAAAGTTATCGCGTCTACAAACTGGGAATTGATTTATGGCGTTTTTATTATTTTTTTTTTTTTTTTACTAGTAATGGCGGCGATCTGCGATTTTTATCGGGACTGCGATATTGGGGCGGAAATGTCGGACATTTTTTACACATTTTTGGGACCAATGACATTTATACAGCGATCAGAAATTTAAATGTCCACTGATTACTGTGTAAATGTCATTGGCATTGAAGGGGTTAACCAGCAGGGGGCAGTGAAGGGGTTAACAAATGTTCCCTGGGTGTGTTCTAACTGTGGGGGGGCAGGGCTGGTCGGGACATAACAGATCTAACTGATCCCAGTGACAGGGATCAGTAGATCTGTTATGTCCCCTGTCACAGAACGGGGAACCGCCGTGTTTACAACGGCGGTTCCCCGTTCTGAGGCTCCTGAAAGTGATCGCGGGTCTCGGGCGGACATCGAGTCCGCCCGACCCACGGGCACGCTCGCGCAGCGTGCGGCACGCGCCGCCGCTGCCGCCAGGGGGCGCGCATGAGCATGCGCAGTGGAGGACGTCCTCCGGGCATTTCAGATCCGCGCTGGAGCCGTACTTTGGCTATAGCGCGGATCTGAAGTGGTTAAGTGGTTAAAATGCAAATCAATTTATAACTTTTTTTGAAATGCGTTTTGCTAAATATTTTTGTTATTCTGTCTCTCACTGTTAAAATATACCTACCAATACAATTATAGACTGATCATTTCTTTGTCAGTGGGCAAATGTACAAAATCCGCAGAGGATCAAATACTTTTTTTTCCCCTCACTGTAGTATTTGTGTGCAATAAAATTCATTATATAGTGTTTTTCATGAAAGTGTACTTTAAAAAAAAATGCATTTGTTGGAAAGCCACTGCCCAAATAGTGTGCAACATAAAACTGCAATTTTTAATTTGTATTTTAAGTTTTGCTATTCGAATGGGAGGCATGTGACAGATATAAAACAAGTGTTATCTCAATTTGGTTGCAAAAGTCGAACTAAACTCACTACAATTTCTAGTAATGCTTGGCTTTTCAAAGGACATGAACCTGTTATTTTCAGCATTTGAAATCTGCAGCTCCCATTAAAATCATACCTGTCATGAAGGCACACTCTTAGAGGGGAACAATCCTGTGTCCTTTCTCTCAATTGTGTCCCTGCATTGTCACATGAGATGCCTATAGAGACCGCTATTGTTGCCACTAGGAAACCGGCCCTGAGAAATGGCATGTGGCCAATGCTGGAGGGTTGCAGAGAGAGGCTGCATATGATCAGCAGTACTGAGATGTAAGAAGGGATGAAAGCAACTATTTTATTTAAAACAATGCAAGTTGTTTAGATAAATAAGGAAATTTAGCAGCATTTTTAGTCAGGTTTCAGGTAGATTAACCATTTATAGACCTTTGGATGCATGAGGTACACCCCACCCCCCCCCTAGGTTAGGTGTACTTAGGGGGGATAGCTGGATCTCCCACTCAGTCCTAGGAACTGCTGGACCAGCTCTCATGTAAATTAATACTTAAACTTCCTTTTGCATCATCCTGTACATAAAAACTTAACGCAATGCATCAAATGCATGTACATTTATTTGCATTTTCCATGCATCTCTATGCGTACGGTGAGTGGTGACCAACAGTCACTGCTCTCCACTCTGAGCAGACTGAGAACAAACGCTCAGTTCTCAGTCTTAGAGCTGATCGATCTTGCAGGATAGAGGTGGGTAATATATATGTTTATTTATTTATTTTTTTTGCAACCCCCAAAATTTTTCTTTAACCTCCTCCCGCCGGTTGCACACATATATGCAGCCTCTCGCGGGTGGGTTTTAATGCTGAGAGGCCACATACTGTATATGCAGCCCCTATGTAAACACAAAGCTATGCTGAGAGTGTGCACTCCCAGCACCGTCACCTGCAGGGAGCAGAAAGCTCCCAAAGTTTTCCGATCATGTGACCGTTGAGACGTGATTGCCCACCTCCACCTCCTGGCATCTAGAAGTTCTTAAAGGGCAAGGAAGGGGTTAAAAAAAGTTTAAGCATACTAACCCTAATCAGCCGTCAGTAAAAACCTTCCTTGCCCCCAGTGTTAATTTTGTCGACTAAAACTAAAACAATTGAGATGACTAAAATATGACTAAAACTAAAATGCCATTTTAGACAAAAAACTAAGACTAAAACTAAATTGAAATTCAATGTCAAAAGTAACACTGGTCTGTAGTGCATGTTCATACCTCAATACCATAAATAATATATTAGATTTTTCACTCCAGCAGTAGTATATAATGAGTTTGGAATTGTGGAGAAATGCTTAAAGCGGTAGTAAACCCTCCTGATAAAAAAAAAAAATCCTGCAAGACAATAGCATAATATGTTAGTATGCGTCGCATACTAACACATTATGAAATACTTACCTTAGAACGAGGCCCCCGATGCCCGAGTTGGTCAGCGCTAAGGACGCTGACATGATGGTCCTCTTATTTCTTCGCAGCTCCGGCGCTGTGAGTGGCTCTTCATTCCGGCAGGCAGCTCTGATTTGCCGGCCGCCTTGGCCGGATCATCAGAGCGCATGCGCCGCTGATGTCAGCGGCTGCATGCAGGGTGAATATCTCCTAAACCATGTAGGTTTAGGAGATATTTTACCTACAGGTAAGCCTTATTATAGGCTTACCTGTAGGTAAAAACAGTAGTGGGGGGTTTACTACCGCTTTAAATAATGCATTACAATTTAACTACACCCATTCGATTTTAGACGACTAAAATGAGTACTGGAGATTTAGTCAACTAAATGCAACTAAAACTAAAACACTTGCGGACTAAAATGGTACTAAAACTAAAATGCCATTTTAGTCCTAAAACTAAATGGAACTTTGCTGCCAAAATTAACACTACTTGCCCATAAGGTGCTCTTTTTTTTTTTTTTAGCAAAATCTCTGTTAACTATTCTTATGTAAACTTTTTCATTAATTTTGTTTGTTCTTTTTTTTTTGTAATGTCGCATTGTTAGAAAAAACCTCCCCATATTTTTTTTTTTTTTTTTAAAGCCTTTATTTCTAAAGATTTTGCTGGGCTTTGTATCAGAAACATAATTTTAGTGTCAGGACAAATCACAGGATGCAAATTGTACAGAATATTATTTTAAAAGTTGCCTGGTCACACTAGAAAAAGTGTAATTTTTTGTTTTGTTTCATCTATTTGCCCATTGATTGCATAGTAAATCTTTAAGATCTTATTGATAACAGAAAAAGCATTGGGGGTTCCACATAGAAATATATATATATGTTCCTATAATATTGTCAACCATGAAAAAAACCCTAGGCTGCGTTCACACAGGGACTTCGGCGTGCCTTTGCTAGGCGACTTACAACGCGACTCCATGCCAGGCGACCTTGCTTGTGGCCAATCGGAGAAGGGAGGGAGGGGGTTGCCTGGGTAATTCGTACCTGTGTAAATTATTTTCTTTTTCCTGTCGCTTCAATATAAATTGGGATCCGACTTGGAGGCGACTTCCATTGTATTCTATGGGCACACACTGGATAGAAGTTGCCTAGAAGTAGTACAGGAACCTTTTCTGAAGTTGGAGCGTCTTCAGTAGTGTACATTAAGACGACTCCCGTTCATTTCAATGGGATTTAAGATGTCAAGCGACTTGAGGCGACACAAGTCTGAACGCAAGTCGCCCCTGTGTGAACTGAGCCTTAGCGGATATTTCCAAAGTCTGCTTTGGTCCATTGGGGGTTTACAGGTGCTTTGAATTGAGAATTTTTATGTTTGTGTGAAGTGTAATGTAAAACGCATGCTTTTTCTCTCTGTGACTTGCTGTGGTATACCTGTCCCTTTGTGAAGGATTCCAGCTCATGCAGAATAAACATTATCAACCTGTGAATCATTTCCATCGTCACAGGTCTCTCTTGTATACGGTTCTTTGTACATGTACAATCTCAGTGCAAGATTTATGCTAACATCTGGCCAGAAATTTAAATTGAAACAGCAGATGAATTTGTTTGCACCAAAGGCAAAGAGTTTGTATAAAATCATGTTTGTTTTTTTTATGGTTCTAATGACTGCTGTAACGTTTCAGCCCTTCTTGGCCTGGAACAGAGAATGGAGGTCACTTCAGATCTATCCATAATTGTAGCAAAGGAAACAAAAATGTTTGTTCAGGCACAATGACTTCATTAACTAGAACAAATGGATTTTGTAAAATCAGCTATGCTAATAAAAGTCTACAGAAATCTTGAGAGAAAAATACAGTACGTGGTGTTCTATACAGAGGTGGTGAAATGCCAGTTTATAGGAGTGTCAGGGACTCGGTGGTGCACAAGTCTATTAAAGGCAAGGCCTAAATGGGAAGGGGGTGCAGCTGCAGTTGGTTCAATTTTCCAGACCCAACAACTCCGCCATAGAGTGTTACTAAACCCAGTAATATGAAAATAGTTCTTCTGCCCCCCAGTGCCCACAGCTTATAAATTATCTTTTTACATTACAATACTGCCGCTATATACCTTTTGGGATGATTTGTATACCATGGTTTTCTGATAACCTGCACAGTTTTCATAGTTGTGTGTTCAAGTAGGAGGAGATTTTCACTACAGCCTGTATACACGCCCACATGTGTGATGTCAATATTATGTGACTTTGCTAGCTCTGAGAACAAGTAAATGTTCTCTCCAGCATAAAAGACACAACTGAGCATGTGCAGGTGGGCTACTCTGCCTGTGTTAAGCTGGCCTTCCCCAGATGGACAGTGCAGGGAGGGAAGGATTCATGGCATAAAAGATAAAACAGTATTTTTACACAATGCAGAGGATTAACCCCCTAAGTTACATTGAGTATAACAAGCATGCTCTACTGCGTATACAGACTGATTTTACTGTTGTGGTTTTAGTAACACTTTAACTACTGGAAGGTTTTACCTCCTTCATGAGCAGGGCATTTTTTGCTATTTAGCACTATTCTACTTTAGCCAGTTCACAGCGGCAGGTTGGCACTGCTGCACGAATCGCTGTAGCTGTGCGGCAGCTCGCGCAGCCACAGGCGGGTTCTCGCGCACGCTGCGTGATCGTGTTCGCGAACTTGATGTCAGCCGGCGACCTGCGATCCCCTGTTACAGAGGAAGAATGGAGTTCTGCCAATGTAAACACGGCGCATCTCCATTCTGTCAGGGGATTTGTCACAGATCTACTGTTCCCAGTAGTCGGGAACAGTCAGATCTGTCATGGCCCTGCCAGCCCACACACAGAGCACAGTGAGGGAACACACTTAACCCCTTGATCGACCCCTACAGTTTAACCCCTTCCCTACCAGTGACCTTTATATCATTAATTTGACAATAGGTGTATTGCGCTTAGGATTAGGGTTGCTCAACTGCTGCCCTCCTGAATTCCCTCCCGTGGGTGGGATTAATGCAATGTTTGTTATGTTTGGATATGGCGCTGTCTGAGCTTTGGGTATAAAGGAAAAAGATGTGTATATCAATGCAAAATATACTAGTAAAGTGCAGTAATTTCACAGTGTGCAGTATTGATTCCGTGTTTGTCCATAAAGTGCAAGCGTGCTTCAGTGATAATGTATATGTTGTACTTGTAGTGCTTCAGATTGACCCATACATATTGCAAAGCAACCCTTAATGATAACACATATAAATAGATAAACCACAAATCTTAAATGGTAAAAACATTTCAAAAAATTATAAACATATATTTAAAGTTGTATAAAATCCAAATAATGTGCTGGTGTGTGTGTGCTACTTTCCTCAGAAAAAACAACAGTAGATGTGTCCATAAACCATATAGAAACAAATTTGAAAAAGTCCTTTTGTTGTATGTGATATAAATGGTTAATCAGCTTTTTCCAGTCCTTATCCAGATCTTTGGTAGGTATCAGTTTATAACAAGTTCTATTTACAGTTAAGGTGCAAGGTGCTCAGAAGTGACAGT
>BLSH010103051.1:348883-369496 GCA_018402905.1 Glandirana rugosa
GCGGCCGTGATCCTTCTACTTTATCTATCCTGGAGTGAGGAAAAGTGGAAATGAAGTATGTGTATAGTGTTTGGATAAATAATGTATGAACCGTACTCTAAGACTACATACAAAAATTTTTTCAAAAAATTTTGTTAAAAAAATATATAAACGGTAAACCTGAACAGGGATAAGAAACTTATTTTGAATCAAATAAACTGATGATGTGATACCTTAGGGGAGAGACAAAAAGAGGAACTATGCGTACCTACCTCGACGATGATGGTCCTCGTTGGCTCCTAGTTTCTGTTTCAAAAGGAGTGAGGTCCTATCTATTTCATCTTCCTAGTGCCGGCGTGTACTCGCTCTATGAGAGGAAGACCCTTCGGCTTCCTGCAGTGTGAGCCGCAATCAGCTGTAGCACGCTAACCCGGGACCGGAAGTGATGTACGGACCAATGATCGCTCAGCTAGGTGGTCATCTGATGCGTTTCGTCGTGGGACATTTTCAAAGGTCTTTGAACCCGGTCCCGTGTTAGCGTGCGTATGACGTTGATTTGCGCTCACGAGCCATCTTGCCGCCGTCAATTGCCGATCGGCGGTCGGCAAGGGGTTAATCACCATTGGAGTTTTTTATTTTTGCTATAATATAAACAAAAGACGACTGAAATTTAAAAAAAACTTGTTTTTATTAGTTTCTGTTATATAGTTTTGCAAACAAATAAGCTTTCTTCATAAATTTAGGCCAAAATGTATTCTGCTACATGCCCTTGGTAAAAATAACCCAAATCACTGTGCGATTATTAAAGATTCTATAATTATGCTGTATGTGTTATATATATATGAAAATTTATCAATGCTGATATACTGATGGCCTGTCTCATGTCTTGAGAACCTGAAATGCCAGGACAGTACAAATACCCCCCAAATGACCCCTTTTGGGAAAGTAGACATTCTGTGGTAAGAGGCAAAAGTATGAGCCATGGTGAGTTTTTTTAAATTGAAAATTTGTCACAATTTTTTGGGAAATGAAGAAATTCCTTTTTTATTACATACTGTCACCAGTGAGGCATACTGACTGGTGACAGTATGTAGAAAAAAAAAAGTAAATAATTTGTATTTCGTTTTTATAACGTTTTTCCTTACATCCTGTCATCCGAGTAGTTCAATGTCAGCATTGTGACACTTACTATTTTGGGGGGGTTTGATCAGGGGTTTTTTTTTTCCTTACACTATTCTTGCTTATAACAGTGATGATCACTGTTATAAGCAATAGTTATAGCGGCCATGAATGGCTTTCATTCATGACAGTGTGATTAGTATTGTGATCTGTAATTGGCCCAGGTAATAGCTGTAGGCCAATCATAGTGATCACATATGAGTGGCCAGGTCTACCAATTACGGTGGACACAGTGGTCACGGCATTGCGCCAGCGTGCATGCTCACCAAAATGTACCAGTGGGCTGGCTAGTGGTTAAGTGGACTACAGAATACCCCCCCCCCCCGTCACACTTACCTTTATTTTAAATTCAGTCAATATTAAAATATTTTTGTATTTTATATACTTTGTCTGGTCAGTGTTGTCCCCTAAGGGTCCTTTTACACGTTTGGTCTGTCTGTTTTTCATCCATCTGTTGACGAATGAAAAACGGGCAAATGGATGATCACTCGTGTCCATTCAGGAAGCTGACCTAAAGGTATGTAAATGGACAAACTGTCCATTTTTTGCATTGGTTGTTGGGAGCCGGCACCCACGGCGTCCTAACAACCAGTAACTCATCCTTGCTGTCAGCACCAGGGATGAGCCATTGGCTGTTAAGGAGCCGGTACCCGCAAGCTTCCTAACTATGGGTCCTCCCTGCTGTCAGCGTGCAATCCCCCACAACCGTTTATCCGTTTCAGATTTGTTTAGGTCCACTTCCATTTTTTTGTTAAAGAGAACAAAAAAGAGACTTGTTCCATTTACATCCGCATCTGTTCAGGTCCCTTTTTAAACAGATGATCATCTGTTTACATCCGTTTGCCCATAGGAATGTTTTTCCGTCAATGGATGGATGAAAAGGGGACAGATGGAACGCTCATGTGAAAGGACCCTAAGATTTGTCAACATGGGGGGGTGTCTGGACTTGCTTCCTTCTCTGTTCAGCCAAACAGCCATGTTATGTGAATCCCATGGAAAGCAAAGCTTATAAAAGATGCCTATACTTACCTATTCTAAAGGTCTCTGGTCCGGTCACATGATCTCTCCAACACCTGCTTCATTGTAGACAAGAGATCCCTAACAACAGCTGCAGATCCAGAGTGCTGACATCACCCATGGACTTGCTATGGGGCATCTGTTGTCAGCTGTCCCTCCTCTAGACTGAAGCCAGGGCTGGGACCTGATTACATGACATGGCTTCAGAATAGTTAAGTATAGAGATATTTTCTTTTACAGGGTGGACTTGGAATAGGGGTGGGAGTAGATTTATGCTTTGTTAGGGTTTGATTTGCCTTCCACTTTAATGTGTTTAATTTCACCACATGTGGAACTGCACATAGGGGACTGGTGGCCTTAGCAGTCAGCTGTACATAAACCCAGTTGCAGCAAAGGATAATGTTAGGGCAGTTCACACCACATGCAGGCTAGTGCATTTTTAATCTGCATCAAAAAAACACATGGACAGTAGTTAGCATGGATTTCAATGGCCCTAATTCACACCAGTGTAGTGTGTTCTAGAGCAGTCAACAAAAGGAGAACATGTTGCACGGAATGCATTAACGCAAAGAAACCCCAAAACTTTGACAAAAACAAAAGCGGAAAAAACGTACCAGAATGCATTGAAACCACATCAAAAATGTGCATTCAGAAATGCAAGTGGATCACAAAATTGTGGTGTGAATTGGCCCTTTGAACAGAACAGCTTGTCTTCACTGCTCTGTAAGACATACTTATTTATTATTTATAGAGATGGAGCGTTCTAATTAATGAGCGAATGTGATAAATTTGTTCGGTCCGTCTCTCCTCCACCACCATTTATCTCTGCTATCAACATCCACATCTGCTTTTATTTAGCATTTTCAGCAGGTCATCGAAACTGAATGAGTAACGATTGGCATTCTGTCTCATCACACTAAGGAGAATTTTTACAAAATGGTGTAGAAAACCTCCCTATAAAAACCAGTGTCCAATAACAAAAACTCAGGTGTGGGAGCAGGGGGCATGTTGGAGACATGGACCCAAACCTGAATGTAATACTAAAGGCAAAAATGTTTTTAAATTAAAATAACATGTTATGCTTACCTGCTCTGGTTTTGCATAGAGTGGCCCCAAACCTCCTCTTCTGGGTGGCAATAACTTTTGCGCAAACCAATCAATAATACACCTATTGCGTTTTGTTTTTTTTTACCAAAAATCTGTAGAAGAATACATATTGGCCAAAACTGATGAATAAATTCGTTTTTCTGTATATATTTTTTGTGGATATTTATTATAGCAGAAAGTAAAAAAAATGTTTTGTTTTTTTCAAAATTGTCACTCTTTTTTTGTTTATAGCGCAAAAAATAAAATCTGCAGAGGCGAACATACCCTCAAAAGAAAGCTCTATATGTGGGGGAAAAAATGACATACATTTTGTTTGGGTACAACGTCGCACGACCGCACAATTGTCAGTTAAACGGTGCAGCGCCGTATTGCAAAAAATGGCCTGGTCAGGAAGGGGGTAAATCCTTCTGGGGCTGAAGTGGTTCTTCCTACCGATGGTACGCATATATGTGGCTTCTCTGTGGGTGAGAAGTGTGTGCCCTACACGCTCTCAGCACAATCACCGACGGTGACCGGAAAGCTCCCGATGCATACTTGTGATTAGGAGCTTTCCAATCATGTGACCATTGTGACAACCAATCACAGTGGTCACATGACGTGAATGCCTGCCTCTGGGCATTTAGAAGCTCTTACAGGGCCATGAGGCGGCAGGAAGGGGTAACGCAGTATGGTAAAAACATTTTGGTTTTAGAACCACTTGAATTTCAGGCAGACAAAAAAGCCATTCAATCCGGTTATGTATTAACTGAAAAATGATTGTGTTAGAAAACGAAAAAACAAAAAAATGTATTCCTTCAGGCTGGGTTCACACTGCTGCATGGAACGGCTCACAGCAGGGTTTCGGTGTGTCCTTGTTCACGGTTTCAGGTCCCAATTTCTGGCTGAATTCAGACCTCAAATAGACCAGAAGACATAAAGGACCTCTGTACAATTCGCTCTGCAGCCGTCCCGGAGCTGTGTGAACCGACTCCATTGAGAGCTGGTCACAGTCTCCTGACATTGGATGTGGAAAAAACCCATATTCAATTTGCAATAGTGTGAACCCAGCCTCAAGTGAATCTCATACCAAAACTTTGTCAGTGGGACAGAAAATTATGGTAAAAATCCACATTTTACAGTTCTCACTAGAACAGGAGAAGAGCGGGGAAATGTTCCCTTAAGGGACAAAGCTTGCATTGGAAATTATTTAATCTATTCCAACATTTCATAAAAGAAAAACTGCTAATGCTGAATGCTTTCTACAATCTTATGGAAGAATGTAAATCATTAGGTCATCCAAAAGAGGTGCATGTCAGAGGGGACAATAGAATCCATTAACCGTACAAATGATTTTAACTACTTTTATTTTAATTTTAAAAGTAGCAGTTGTCATGTAATTGATACCCTGTGCTTGCAGCCTGCCTGGTCCAATACTTCTACTACTACCTCTTTCCCCAACCAATGATCTTAGGCTGTGTTGTCTGATCAGAGCAACACCGCCTTTCTTCCAAATAGAGAGCTCTTCATGCATGCATACTACAGCCCCATTCATTCCTATGAGGAGCTGTACACATGACAGATTCCAGCAGTCTTGCAAAGTATGACTCTCCATTGTATTGAGTGTGGGGTGTGTTTTTACAGGGTAAAGACATCTGGGATGCTTTTTGAAAAAAAGGTTGTGCAGCTCCAGGCAGGGTGGAACAGTAAAAACTGAAGTTTTGGACCAGATGGGCAGCACTCGGGGGAGGGGGGGGGCATGCCTTACAGGACAACTTGTCATAGGTACTGTCTATTCAAAACTAACAAAGTCTTTGCTTGTTGTGTGAGCTATAGAGTCTCTATCGTCACCCACCTTACCTATTTTCTTTCTGTTTTGCAGGCGAACAGTGCCATATGGACTCTCCAGTTACAGAGGAGGTGTACGGAAAAAGCGAGCAGTAAAGAAAAGTCCAATGCGGTCCCAGTCCCATCCCCGATGTACATGTTCCAAAACCAGCGATCAACAATGTGTCAACTTCTGCACAGCAACCACAAACAGGTAAGAAGACGCTTCACCCCAAGATAATTCTTTATCTCAAACATTTTTAAGATGCCTGCAACAAGGCTTCAAAATTATCACTGAAAAATAGCTCTTTTAGTTTACTATCAAAAAAAGCATAGAAAGTTAGCTTGGCATAATGGCAATTTGATGGCTTGACATTGATCCAGTTTTTTCTCAAGCCAAGAGACTTCCTAGGCTTGAGAAAGACTTTAATTAGGCTGGGTTCACACTAGTGCGAATTGGATGTGGTGGTTTTTCCGCATGTCAGGAGCGGATTGCACAGGAGTCCTGTGAGTCTTCTAGTCCATTTCAGGTCCTAATTCAGCCAAAATTTTGGGCTGAAATCAAACCTGAAAGGGTGAATGGGGACGTACCAAACCCCTGCGGTGTGAACCCAGCCTAAGGGCCGGTTCACACTGCAGCGATGCAGGAACCCTGCAAATCCACTGCGGGTTCCCAAATCGCATGTTTCCCGTCGGCAGTTCACACTGCTATATGCCAACTGCTGGAAGTGTCAGAGAAAAGTTAATGACACCCCCAAACCAGTTCGCATATCGCAGTGCGAACTGCAAATTCAGACATGAATCTGTGTTCACACCCATGCGATCAGATTCTGCTGTGGACCAAAAAAAGGGTCCCGTGCGAGTGTGGACCGAATGCGATTTTAGCCATACGATCTGACTGAAATCGCATCACACAGAGATGGCATGTAATGTGCGCTGTGCGAATCACATCCGATCTCGGACATCGCACCAGTGTGAACCGGCCCTGAAGGCGAAGTTTGCAAAGGGCTTTTTTTTTTTTTTCAATAGGAGCCGGCAAGGATTGCATCCACAATCAGTGGATTGTAGGTGCAATGTCAGGCTCCTCAAATCTCTCTCTAGCTCTCTGTCTGCACCTCTGTATGGGCTTTTAATTGCAGAGCTGTAGGAAGTGTCAATGTATTATGAGTGCGCTGAGCCAGCCCCTCCCACAGCCCAGCTCACCAGTGAGTGCTGCAAGGGATAGCTGAGAGGCGCTGACTGACAGCCCTGGTTCTCTGCTCAAAGTAGAGGGGGAGACTGAGCAATCAGTGATTTTTGATTATTATACAGGATTTATATAGCCCCATCAATTTGATCGCTCAGTACTCATTGCAGAGCCGGCAGGGGACAGATGCAGCATCGGATCAACACTGCATCCACCTAGGCAAGTAGAATTTTCTGTTTTTTGTTAGTTTTTAAGGCCTCATGCACACAGGACATTTTTGGATGTTTTTTCAGCTTCAGACGTTTTTTCCTACAGTCAATAAACCCTCCATCATGTTATCCTATGTGTTCATGCACACATAGGCTGTTATCAACTGTTTTTGGCTGGAGCGTTTTTGAGCTATAAAAAAACCCCAAGACCAGTGGGTTCTGAGAGATGTTTTTTCAGCTGTAAAAAGCTCAAATAATTTGCAAAAACGTGGCTCACCAACATTTTTGATCCATTGAAAAACGCTAGTGCAAAAGCGCTGGGAAACTCACTACATAGCTACTGACCTTTTTAGACCGTTTTGTTTAGCGTCCTGTGTGCATGAGGCCTTAAAGCGAGCAGGGGGTAGGTAGTGCAGGACATCATTGCTGACAGGTTTCTTGCTTGTTTTGGGTTAGTCACTCACTAGGTACGCAGCACAGGATTATAACCTTTTACAGTAATGGCAGCTGTGATAAATAGTATTCATGAATAAGTCCTCACCCTAGTCCCTGAAAACAAATCTATGCACCCTGAGCCAAATAGTCTGATTTCTGCTGTGGATTATGCGATAATACAATTTTGGGCACCAGTACTAGCAATACCTTTGTTTTTAACTTCAGTTATACATTTATTTAAAATTTCAAACAAACTAAAGTGTATATCTTTGCCTGGAGCTGCAGGATACTATGTGCCCTCTGTGCCCTTCCCAGGAATCGGAGCGTGATTACAAGCAGCCCTTGTCACTTTGTATTGTGCAGCCTTCCAGGTGAAGGTGGCCATGTGAGACTGATCAGAGATAGAAAGGCATGTATTCACCTAGACATGAACCGCGGCCAGGGGGATACATTGAGGATCAGATGACAGCGTGCGAGTGTGTTCTTACTCAGTGCTGTTTGCTTTAATGAAATGTTCTCCTTTTATCAGTGCTGACATGTGGCCCTCTGACGGATGCGCACAGAAGCTGGTTCCCAGAAATCATACTCATTATTTCAATTATTTAAGAGCATTGATGAAATGCTGAGTACAAGTATGGGGTCAATTATCCTGAATGTCTGGGTACCAGGGTTTCCATGGTACGTTATAAGATAACTTGCACCTTATAGGATCAGTGTGTCCCGCATCTCACTGTAGCAGCCTGCTACCTTCTGTATTACATCCTGCTGTGAAGACGCTCTCAGCCGCTACTACAGTGAGCGATTTTGGCAAATTCAAGATGGAAAAAAGGCCAGTTGCACCCGTGTGTTGCAATAACCACATTTATATTGCACATACCAAAGTGTAATATATTTTGAATGGCACACCAAATCACCAGTGTTGCAGTGTACAGCAGCACAAGATAACACACTGCTGTGTGATGTGGTGCACTGCATTAAAAAAATAGTGCAGGTGATATGTTTGGTCCGCTGTGGTTTGCTTACAACCCAATCAACCAAATAACAGACATCATTGCACAGATATAAAGAGGGCCGTGGGTTTGGACAGAGTGGGTAAAAGTCAAAACCCCACTGGGGAGATTTTCTCTTCTGCCCCAGTAATTCTCATACAAGTATGGGGGGAGCAGTTGTCACTTGAACAGGTAGGTACAAACAGAGGAAATCTTCCCAGTATGGACACAGCAAATACAAGATTGGGCTCAAATTTTTTGCTGCTGGATTAAAAACAACTTCCCAGTTTCGGGAGGTTGGGCAACCTACAGTGGCGGCCCGTCCATAAGGGGCACAGCCCCCCTAATCCATGCGCCCAGCACCTAATCTTAATGCCGGACGCATACATTTCAATGGGGTTTTTTTTTTTTTTTGGAAGCACATGATTAGAGCCTGAGGCTCTGGCTTCAAAAAAGGGTGGACTCGGGACTTTGCCCTGAGCCCACCCAGTTGTGTGACCATAGCGAATTAATATTCACTATTGTCTTCCTGATTCTCCTCCTGGCCAATCAGGAAGCGGGTCCTGAGGCCTGATTGGCCAGGGAGTCATAGGACTCCCAGCTATTCGGGTCTCAGGACCCACTTCCTGTTCGGCTGGGAGGAGAAGCAATGGCCCCGGAGCAAGGAGTAGCAATTCTACCCCGCATCCTTGTCATCTGCCTCCTAAGGTAAGGAGGCCTCTTGAGGATCATCACCTTCCCCTCCGTCTCCCGCAGGGGGGTGATCGCTGCCTTCCCAGCAATGGTTTGATGACGCTCGCCCCCCCAAATGTTGAGCACCACCCGCCACTGGCAACCTATCTAAAGTAACCCAAGCGCTCCATCTAGCACAGGAGGACGTAAACAGAAGCCAGGAGGTCCTATTTATGCAGCCTGCAAAGACAATGACAAGTAAAGGATCAGCATTGGAACATTTTAACCCTTTAACTGGCAATAACGTAGTGCCCAACATTCTTCTAGAGACAATCAATGACTTAGGTGCTATGTGTTGCAGAAGTCATAGGGGTTAAAACAAGCTCAGGGCCGTTGCAATGAACTTGCTTTAAATGCAATTGCTGGCCCACAAACTGGAAATAATACAGCATAGTCTCACAACACATTTTTCTTCTCTTTTGCTCCCTGTAGACCTGCAGTCCACAGAAGACAGAGAAATATCAGAATAAAACAGACAAGGATGCGTGCAGCAGCATGAAGGCCAGCCACTGGGTTGAGGCCTGCAGCACATCAGGTATGACCCCCTGGATACACACACCTGGCACATAATGAATAGTGTCCAGTTGCAAGGTCAATGCATCCATTACAGGTCATTTCAGGATCTCTATGCAGATCATCTTTCCCTTATTAACAGGCCAGGAATCCTCAAGTACAAGTTTGCTAAACATACAAAGGCACATCAATTAAATTTAGCTGTAATAAAATCCATAGTTTTTACCTAGAGATTTTTTTTTCCTGTGCAACCAGTTCTTTGGGCCATTTCCCACACCAGTCATCAGAAGCCATTAACGTGTCACGTTTTCCTGATCTCTTCATACAGGCCTTTGTGAAAATCAATCATTTGAGTGCTTCAGGCAATTTCAAGTTAGTGGTAGGGGAAACCTGTCCTGAGAAAAATATGCAGCTATAGTGATAACCTGTATGATAGCAAGTGATCATTTTTATAGACTTTCCCACATAGAAGAACACAAAAATCAATAACGTAAAGGCTGTAAATTCCATAAGTGCATGCAATAGAAGTTTAGTTGAAAAAAATATCAATGAATTTGCAAATATCACATGGGAACATAAAATGGTTATCTATAGCAAAATATCAATTCAAAAGATGAAAGGACGCATAGAAACGTGCTGATCTTGTTATTTTATGTATGCGTTATATCCACATGTAATAAACTCCCTTTGCTGTCACTTGTCTTTTCTTGTCTAGTGTGGGTACAGACCTTAGGAGTTGAATCTCTGTACATTTATATTCTGAGCTGTACTACGCCAAGCTCATTCCAAAAATATTTTAATTGTTTATTTTGATCACTTTATAAAGTGCAAGGTGAGCAAACAGAAGTCTAAATCAAATCAATATGTGGCTTCAACCAGCATCAATTCTTAGGTACACTTACAGTTTTTGAAGGAACTGGGCAGGTAGGTTGTTCCAAACATCTTGCAGAGCTAACCACAGATCTTCTGTGGATGTAGGCTGCCTCAAATCCTTCAATCTCTTCATGTAATCCAGTGGTTCTCAACTCCTGTCCTTGGGACCCACTAACAGGCCAGGTTTGCAGGATAACTGAAATGCATCACAGGTGCTATCATTTGCTGCTCAGTGATTGCAGTATTCTAGTTTGCATCTCCCCAAGGTAATACTTAAAATCTGGCCTGTTGGTGGGTCCTGAGGACTGGAGTTGAGAACCACTGATGTAATCCCAGACACACCCAATGTTGAGATCAGGGCTCTGTGGGGGCCAAACCATCACTTCCAGGACTCCTGGTTCTTCTTTACACTGAAGAAATGTCTTAATGATGTTGGTTGTATGTTCTGGTCATTGTCCTGCTGCAGAATAAATTTGGGGCCAATCACACACCTCCCTGAAGGTATGGACTGATGAAAAAGTATCTGCCTGCATTTCTCAGCATTGAGGATGCATCATTGATCAGGCAACATTGAGGACTGTAGACGCGGTGGTCAGCCAAGGAAACAATGCAGCAGATTAAAGGCATATTATGCTTACTACCTTGGAAGATGTCCAGCAGTGCCATCAACACAGAACTGGCTAAATCAAATGGGACACAGGTACACCCATCTGCTGTCCAGAGAAGTCTGGCTAGAATTGGTCTTCATGGAAAAATTGCAAAAAAAAAAAAGCCATACCTCCAAGGTGGAAAGAAGGCGAAGTGACTCAAAAATGAAAACATAGGAACTGGGGGGCAGAATAATGGCAGCAGGTGCTGTGGGCTGAGGAGTGAAAATGTAAAATATTGTCTGAAAGAGTGTCTGCAGGCAAACAGCATGGTGGAGGTTCCTTCCAAGTTTGGGGCTGCATTTCTGCAAATGGAGTTGAAGATTTGGTCAGGATGGTGTCCTCAATGCTGAGAAATACAGGCAGATATTTATCCATTATACCATACCATATTCTACAGCAGAACAATGACCCCAAACATACAGCCATTGTCATTAAGAACTATATTTAGTGCAAAGAAGAACAAGGAGTACTTGAAGCTATGTAGGAGGCTTAAACTGGGTGAGGAACAGCCAAACTCTGCTACTAAGGTGAGGTTATGGAAGACTGTTTCATGTCATAGATCGTACACTATGGCAAGACTGAGAACTGCAACAACACAAGTTAGTTTAACTGCATCAGCAAGGTCTTTTCCAGGCAAAGATAACAAAGCAGACATGGGTTTCAAGCAGTGCTGCTCAAGCTCTTTTGAAATGCCACAAAGAAACTGGCAACATTGAGGACCATAGATGTAGTGGTCGGCCAAAGAAACTTAATACAGCAGTTGAAAGACATAGTTCTTTACGGTAAGAGCAGTGAGGATGTGGAATTCTCTTCCACAAGCAGTGGTTTCTGCTGGGAGTATAGATAACTATTAGATGCGCACCTAAGGGACCACAACATTGAGGGATATACAATGTAATACTGACATAAAAACACACACATAGGTTGGACTTGTGTCTTTTTTCAACCTCGCTGACTACGTAACTATGTTTGGACCAACCTACTTGCCAAGTTCCTTCAAAAACTGTGTGCAATTGTTCCTAGAAGAATTTGATGCTGGTTTGAAGCCAAAGTGGTGGCCATACCAAATATTGATTTGGTTTGGATTTCTCTTCTGTTCATTTACTTTCCATTTTGTTCATTGATAAAAATAAACTTTCTCTTTTGTTTATTGACAGACACAGCAGCTCCATCTTGACCATAGGGTTATACTGCCACCTTCAGGAGTGGACTAGGCATAATATCAAAAGCAGACACAGCCCCTCCCAGGGGCAGTCCTCACTGGTAGTAACCCTCCACCCTGTAACAAATAGCTATTTTTTTTCTGCCTAGTCAAGGAGTAAGGACCTGGCTTTCTGCTGGCACCTGTGGTTCCTCTTTCTGATTGTTTTCAACTTCTGGTTTTCGCATGAAGACTGCAATCATTTGCTGGGCTGGGCTGGGTGATAGGCTGGATAATATAGATCCTGGCAGTCTCCCCAGCCCGGCCGGCGAACGCGCACAGACCTTAGCTCTGTGCTGGGTCGGCCGCGATGGGCCCCTAACCGGATGGGGCGGCCAGCGGGTTGAATGTCCTGCAGGAGCACATATGACCGGGCATCAGAGGTCTGAGTCACAGTGCTACCATGGCCGACAGCCCCCCCCCCCCCTGGGATGGACGGGGTGGAGGATCTGTCTCAGGTGGGATACCCACTACCTCCTGACTGGATGGGTAAGTACGACCCCCCCACTCCTGCTGGGGTATGGGAGGAGTAGGCGGGTACCCCCCTGGGGTGGTAGGTCGGTGGGCATGTCTCCCCCCCTCTTCACCCCCCCTCCTCTGGGCTTCTCAGTCTCTAGGGGTTCTGGCGTTTCTGCAGAGGGGGGCTCGACCAGAAGCTGGCGTTGAGCACGTTCAAGGGTCAGATCTCTGCTCTGGCAATCTTTTTTTCAGCGTCCATTGGCTATGCATTCCTTGATCCGTACCTTCATACAGGGGGTTCGGCATGTCGCTCCCCGGGTACGTTTGCCCCTGGCACCATGGGACCTTAATCTGGTTCTCTCGGTGCTTCAGAAGCCGCCGTTTGAGAATATCAGGGAAATCTCATTGCTTTTGCTTTCACAAAGGGTGGCTTTCCTTGTGGCTATCACGTCCGCCCGTAGAGTGTCGGAGTTGGCGGCTCTGTCTTGTAGGTGTCCATATTTGGTGTCAACTTTTCATATCAATGAGGACATTGTCCTTCCTTCCTTTATGCCCACGCCCATCTCATCCTAAGGAGGTTGTTCTGCACTCAATGTTTTTCGGGCTCTTCGGATGTACCTGGCGGCCACGGCCTCCTTTTGGAGGTTTGATGTGCAGTTTGTTGTCGTGGATGGTCCACAGAAGTGCCTGGTGGCCTCGTTGGCCAATATTTCACGTTGGATTAGACAAACTGTGATACGAGCCTATGCTGTTATTGGTCTAGAACCTCCCTTCCCAGTCAAGGCTCATTCTACCAGGGCGATTAGTACTTCCTGGCCTTTCCGACATCAGGCGTATGTATGTGTGCAAGGAGGCTACATGGTCGTCGGTGCACACTTTTTCCAAGTTTTACAAAGTTGATGTTCTGGCATCCTCGGATGCAGCCTTTGGCCGCAAAGTTTTGCAGGCGGCTGTCTGAGGTATATTTTCTGGTTCCTCACAGAGGGTTTTGTTGGGTGAAGGTTTTGTTGTGTGTGTTTACCCACCCCTCATTTGACACTGCTTTGGGACGTCCCTATGGTCAAGATGGAGCTGCTGTGTCCGTCAATGAACGAAAGAGAAAACTGGATTTTTTTTCTACTTACCGTAAAATCCCTTTCTCTAAGTTCATTGCTGGACACAGCACCCACCCCTCCTTTGTGGTTTGTACTTCTTGTTACAAACTAAGCTATCTGTTACAGGGTGGAGGGTTACTACCAGTGAGGACTGCCCCTGGGAAGGGCTGTGTCTGCTTTTGATTTTTTTTGTTCTGCCTAGTCCACTCCTGAAGGTGGCAGTATAACCCTATGGTCAAGATGGAGCTGCTGTGTCCGTCAATGAACTCAGAGAAAGGGATTTTACGGTAAGTAGAAAAATCCCATTAACACTTCTATTTCTAAAAGCATTCTTACTTTACAGCATTTCTTCACACCTGCCTAAAGCTTTTGCGCAGTACTGTGCATCTGTTAAACCAACCAATTTTACACACATCTTTCTGGAAATTACTTTAACTCTCACAAACAATTGTATAGCTTCTGGAAATTGAGATCCTGTAGAATAAAATATTGTCAGTTGCAATTTTTTTTATGTTGCGCATTATTTGTGCTACTGTATCAAAAGCATAGTTTCAGAAAAAAATAAAAATGAATTTTAGCGTAAACACAATATAATGCCCATTTTGTTTATTAAGATATAAAAAAATTAAGGTACCCAAAATTGTCCATAGGCAACACTTCAAAAGCCCATACAGGTTATCCATTTAGAGTTTGGGTGCATTCACACCTGCAAATGCACCCTGCCTGTGATTTAGATGTGAAAACCCCAGTGGGGGTTCCCCTTGATTAGCTACAAGTAGGCAGCCCCATTGAAAGCAATGAAAGGTTTTCAGCTAATCTGAGTAATCTCTCAAGCAGTGATCGGCCCTGGACACAGCCAGTCCACGTCCAAGGTTGATCACTCTGATGTGATTGCTAACATGAGTGATTACATGCAAGTGGGCGTGATTAGCATTGGTTTTAGTGTGGCTGCCTAATTGTGGAAACCCCCACTGAGATTATTACATCTAATTGCAGGGAGGGTGCATTTGAGATGTGAATGCACCCTTAACAATGGCCCAAGAATTATTGCTTTCACTCTGTCATTCAAGGCAATATCTAACATGTGGTGCTATGTTATATATATTTGTTACAAAAGACAAAGCGAAGACAAAGGTCTTAAATGCATTCTTCTTCTCAGTTTTCACAAAGGAAACGGGGGGATATAGTAACCAAGACTGTAATGTTAATAACACGTCACAACCTCATGGCTAACAGAAGATAGTATCAGAAATAGACTTCAAAAACGTCATCAATAAGTCAGCAGGACCAGATCGCTTACATCAGAGGGTCCTTAAAGAACTCAGTCAGCTGATGGCCAGACCATTGTTCCTAATTTTTATGGACAGTTTACTGTCTGGAATGGTATCGGCTGCTTGGAGAAAAGCCAACATGGTACCAATATTTAAAAAAAGGGCTGAGATATATCGCTGGAATCTACAGGCCAGTCAGCCTAACATCAATAGTATGCTAATGAAGGAGATGATAAGGGACTATATCCAAGATTTTAGTAACGAAAATGGTATCATTAGTGGTAATCAGCACGGATTCATGAAGAATCATTCTTGCCAGACCAATCTATTAACGTTCTATGAAGAAGTGAGCTGCCATCTAGATAGAGGAAGACCTGTGGATGTGGTGTATCTGTATTTTGCAAAGGCATTTGATACAGTTCCCCACAAATGTTTACTTTACAAACTGAGGTCTGTCGGCATGGACCATGGTCACCTAGATTAAAAACTGGCTACAGGGGCGGATCCAAAGGGTGGTGATAAATAGTGAGTACTCGGAATGGTCCGGTATAGTAAATGGGGTCCCCTAAGGATCTGTCCCGGGATCATTTCTGTTTACTGTATTCATAAACGATATAGAGGATGGGATAAATAGCTAAATCTCAATATTTGCAGATGATAAAAAGTTAAGCAGGGAAATAACTTAAACCTAAATAAAATAATGGGGTGGGCAACTACATGGCAAATGAGGTTTAATGTTAAAAAAATGTAAAGTAATGCATTTGGGTGCTAAAAATACGAGCGCAAGCTACTCACTAGGGGGAGAATCTCTGGGGGAATCTAGGATGGAAAAGGACCTGGGGGTCCTAGTAGATGACAGGCTTAGCAATGGCATGCAATGCCAACAGAATAGTGGCATGCATTAAATAGGGGGATTCACTCCAGAAATAAAACAATAATTCTCCCACTCTACAAGACTCTGGTCCGGCCTCACCTTGAGTATGGTGCCCAGACATGGATGGCAGTCCTCAAGAAGGATGTGCTGGAACTGGAGAGAGTCCAGAGAAGGGCAACAAAGCTAATAAAGGGACTGGAGGATCTCAGCTATGAGGAACAACTACATGCATTGAACTTATTATTTCTGGAGAGGAGACGCCTGAGAGGGGATATGATAGCGATGTACAAATACCATACTGGTGACCCCAGGGAAGGGAATTTAAAAAGACACAGCGATTCGCTAAAACTGCGTAGAGGGTTCCTCTGGTGGTAATTTTTTGTTGGGGGGGGGGGCGGCAAACAATGTGCCCACAGCCCTCCCCCCGTTGGTCGGGTCACCAGCCTACACTTACCTCATCTGTTGGCCAGCCCTCCCTCCGGGCGATGGCTTCCCCTGCGTCTCCTCCGCATCTCGGCAGCTTCCACTGTGCATCTCCTCCCTCCTCATAGGCAACCAATAGGATCGTGTCTCCTTTGGACACTTGGACGGGAGGAGAATCATTAGACAATAGCAAATATACATTTGCTATTGTCACACAACTGGATGGGCTTGGGGTGAGCCCACCCTTTTTTGAAGTTTATTAGAGCCTCTGGCTCTAATCACGTGCTTTAAAAAAAAAAAAACGCATGTAGATTAGGGGGCCAGATGCATGGATAGGAGGACAGTGCCCTGCATTACGGGCTGCCACTGGAGAGTTCTTTACTGTCAGAGTATAAGCCTAAAGTGGGAAATGCAGCAACTACTGGTAAATTTAAAAAATAAAAATAGATACCAATTACACAGGTATTGTAGCCATTGCACAGAGAATCAGCCATTACACAGAGACTGATCCATTACACAGAGACAGGGAGCACAGTACCTTCTCTCCTCGTCGGAGTCAGCTGCTCTGGACCTGCCCCCATCCCACAGCACAGTGACAAGCCAATTACTGGCAGTCACTGTGTAGCCAGTCTATGTATGTGCGCTGTTCAGCGCACATACATAGACTTTTCGGACCACCCACAGAGGCTTCAGGCTCCTGCAGATGAGATGCTGTGGGGCACTGACTCGAGTATAAGCCGAGGAAGGCCTTTTTCAGCACAAAAAATGTGCTGAAAAACTTGGCTTATACTTGAGTATAAACGGTATGTGTGTACGTGGGCAACAGGGGTGCTTTTACATTTTTCTTTCTTTTTTTGACACTATAATTTTTTTGTCATTTAACATTGTTACTATCACAAGGGGGCTTTTACAAGCCCCCTATGTGATAGCATGGGCAGGTAACATCTGGGATCTATTAGAACCCTAATGTCACCTCTGCCCTCCACTGCATCAAGCACAGATCGTGCTGGTTTGCTGCTCTCTCAACTGCAGTAACCGGGGAATGATGTAATACACGTCGTTTCCGGGTTCATTCTTCATAGAGGTTATCAATAAAATGCCCCAACATTGAGAGCAGAAGGAGCTTGGAGCACATATTTCCCAGAGGCCCCAAGCTCCCCAGATGACTGGAAGAGACCAAGAACTGCAAGCGCTACGATAACAGTTCTGTAAAAGTGAATACCAAAGCAGCCATGAGCTTGTTTAAACCCCTTGTATACAGGGTGTTTAGGGGGGTTAGAGATATATTCACACTATGGGATTCAATTATAAAGCAAATTTAGTGTCCATAAACACACTACAGCATGTTTAATGCTGCAATGAACTTCTCATCCTACCAAAAAAAAAAAATAGGATTTTTGGCTTACCATAAAATGCATTTCTCTGAGTTCATTGACAGACACAGCACTCCCTTGTTCAGAGCCATAGGGTTATACCGCCCCTACAGGAGTAGGACACTAGGTAGAAAAAAACACTTGGCTACGCCTATGGGCAGCCCTAGATGGTATACACCCCCCCCCCCGCTATAGGCCTTCAGTTTTGTAGAAAGCAGTATCAGAAGTATTAACAACTCCTAGAGGGATGGGTGCTGTGTCTGTCAATGAACTCAGATAAATGGATTTTACGGTAAGTCAAAAATCCTATTTTCTCTTTCGTTCATTGACAGACACAGCGCTCCATTATTCAGAAACATAGGTACGTCCTAAAGCAGTGCCAAACATGAGGGGTGGGACAACTAAAATCCGAAGGCTACCAGCAGAACCAACCACGCAACAGAAGCTCAACAAGAACAGATAGAATCCAACCTGAAGCTTGCACCCTCAAGAGGGAAAGCCACCGCCGTGGCATTGTCCAACTGGATCTGTACCGTCGATCCGTTCATAATCCAGACAGTCTGATCAAGTTCCAGGATAGCGACTAGAAGTGTGGAATCCTCCAGCGTCCAATGACCTGGAGCAGAGCACAGGCCCAGGACACGACAGACTGGCATAGGTGGAGACCACTATCCAAAACAAGGGAATAAAGGATTTGCCCTGCCTGTGAGCAAAAGCCCCCAGTCCAGGGACCCCCTAGTTCCTGACTCAGCCGAACCTGATTGCCCAGACACTTCGGACACTTGTCCCATTTTACCAGGATCTCTTCTTGAAGGGAGCTCGTATGGAACTGTGGAAATGGAATGGCCTCGAAGAGAGATACCAACAGGCACAACACCTGCATATAGGTCCGCAGGGAGGCCCACCTGCTGGACAACAGTAGATGAAGCGCAGCATGCAACTTCCGGCGTTGGCCCAGGGGAAGAAATTTTCTGGCCAGATCTGAATCCAGAGTCAGGCCCTGCACAGCCCCGAGGAGAGCCTGCAATTGGTCCAGGGACAGACGCACATTGGAAGGAAGAAAACACATTTTTTTGGGAAGAAGCCTGGAACATAATCTAGTAACCGGACAAAAACAAGACGTCCCCACCCCAGACATGGGGAAGGGCACACCTTCATGCTGAAGGGCCTTGTCCACGGGTCTAAAGAATCCCACTCTCGACTTGTCAGACCAGGTCCATTCGCAAACTCCCAAAATGGGTTTAGAAAGGCTTTGAACCCTCGGCAGTGGACCCAGAGGTTGCCGAAAAAGAAGGATTGCGTCAGCGACAAAGCTTTCCCTCTTTCAAACTGGACAACTTGCCCCCTCGTGAGGCTAGTAACAATGTCATCCAGGCTACTGAGAACTTAGCAACCAGGGGAGCTGCATCCAGAGAAGCATCACAAACAAACTGCAGCCCCTGGACCAGCCGGGCCGCCATTCAGCAAAGACAGGGGGAATCTGCTCCCTCTCTAGGTCACAGCGCAACACTTTAGCGCTCTCAGTTAGCATATGCATTGCCAGGGCAGTGGCCAGGACTGGCCCAAGCACCAAACCAGCCATAGTGAACTTAGTTCAGGCCCCAGACTGCACTTTTCTGTCAGCCAGATCTTTAAAAACCGGAGATTCCACTACCGGAATCATGGTTGCCTTGTTCAGCCCAGAGACAGGGTGATCCATGACTGGTGGAACAATCCACCTGGGATGCTGTCCCATTTGTATGCAGGTTTCTAGTCTACGTGATGACATTGCCTGTCTAAATTCCTTGGTTTGTGCTCTGCAGTCTGAGATCAGGAGGTTGTCTAAGCCAGTTTGTTGTGTTGAGCTGCCCTGCTATAATCCACCTCTTCCTCAAAGACTGCACAGGAGAAGGGCAGTGTGGACAACTGTTGGGTCTGGAAGAGTAAGGCCTGTGGACCATAAACATGTAGCTTTTGGTTTGACACTGCATAACCCCTATAGTGTTCTTTCTAAGCTAGAAGCAGATACAAAGGCTGCAAACATAGCTGCTGGTGAGATTGGCAACCCTTCTCTGCACATGGGGGAGCTTGAGAAAAAAAAATGCAATTCCAAAAGTAATTGTTTTATCTGAGGCTGCTCAGCAGGCAAGAGTTGTGGATAAGGCTCCTAAAAGGAGAAGTCATCTTCTTATTGGTGATTCAATTGTAAGAGGTGTTGCTATAGGAAATCATGTGGAAGTGTCAAAGGAAGTTAGGTGTTTGCCTGGTGCTACTGTTAGGAGAGATAAGGGGTGCATTGTAAGAATTGTCAAAAAAGCTAGCGAAGAGTGCAATGTTGATGTGGTTGTGCACCTCGGCACAAATGATTTGTCCCAGAATGATGTGCATTCTGTGCAGAAGGATTTTCAGAATTTGGGCCAGGATCTTCAACAGCTAGGGTGTACTGTTACATTTCTTACCTGTGCATAATAGACAACACGAGAAAGTGCTTCGTATGGCAGAGTTCAATGTTTTGTTAAAGAATTGGTGCAAAGCTGAAGGTTTTGGTTATGTTAGCCATGATGCTACCCGGTGGTCGGACATTGAACTTTACAAGAGAGATGGCCTGCATCCCTCACACAAGGGCACTGAGCTTCTTGGTATGGAATTTAGCAACTTTGTGGGCATGCATTTAAACTGAGAAATGGGGACAGAGATATAATTGTTGAGGAGAGTTTCTGTCCCCAGCAGGTTGAAACAAATGTGAGGATTCATGTTGGTAATGACTGGGCTGATGAGGTGGTCACTTCAGTTGAAGTTTCTGTTAATAAAAAGAAAGCAGTTGAAAGTAGTGTTTGTCATGTCATGTGCACTAATGCCCGTAGTTTAGGCAACAAGCTTTGTGAACTGACAGCTCTTATGTCTAGGGATAACTTGGACCTTGTTGCAATTACAGAGACATGGTTCAAGGATTCAAATGACTGGGAAATAACTATACCAGGGTACACACTATACAGGAATGACAGAGTAGGGAAGAGGGGAGGTGGAGTTGCCATATATGTAAAAAATGACAAACTAACATTAATTCAAAATACAAATGAAATACTTGAAACCCTCTAGGTCTGCCTTCCAACCAGGGAGGGATCTTCCCTTAGAATTGGAATAGTATACAGACCCCCAGGAGAGAGTGAAGATTATGATAACTTGTTGATTGATGAGATAACTCAAATGGCAATGAAGGGAGAGGTTTTGATTATGGGCGACTTCAACATGCCTGACGTTAACTGG